>VZRN01005753.1:74433-134308 GCA_013397935.1 Dasyornis broadbenti | reverse complement strand
GTGGGGTTTTTTTTTTTTTTTTTTTTTTTTTTTTTCCTCCAGAGACTGAAATAGTAACTCAGTCCAGATGCAATATAAGAGCCATTGGCACCAGGAGGAAGCACCTCCCTGCCAGGTGAGGGCAGGTTGCAGGAATGGCTCCTGAGGACTGACCTAGCTTTGTTTATTATGAAAGAAGCTGAAGTAAAGGACACAACAACTCTGGAAAGTCGAGGCAATTAGTGAGCTCTGAGAAACATCTAATACTCTGCTCATTGGAAGAGGTAATCCTATGTTCCGGGGTGAAGTTAGAAGTCACATGAGCTGCTGAGGACCTGTCATTGCCCAGATGGTGAAGAAAAGGTTGGAAAGAAAATAAAAAATTTGTTTTTCTTTCTTTGGAAGACTCTAGTGAGAGATCTTCCATGACAAAAGTGTACAGTGTCAGTCACCACTGATAGTGATATGTCTTTTCATATGTTTTGTATATTGAAGTACTGATGGGTGGTCAAACTCACAGCCATTGGGCCAAAACTTGCTCTCATTTATGTCAGCTGAAATCTGGACAAAGTCCACCAGAGTCAATATAAATTCCTTCAAGAACTTCACAAGAAATGTCTATGAGGCGTACTTGGCTCACAAACACAGTAACGGGGGAGGACCAGAAGCACTGTGTAGTCACATGTGTTTTCATCCTGAGTTGAACAAACAGATGAAATCTTAAAATGCTACATGGAATGAAAGCTTCTTAGAAATTATATGGGAAGTGAAAGCATTCATTCCTGGTAGTTTTGATGTTAACATTCGTCCTTCCAAGAAGCTCTGTGCTTCTTGGGAGCTGTACACCAACAGCTGAACATCTCAAACACTGTCGAGTGGGATCCTCACCTCCACTGTGCCTGTCTTTAGGTAGACACCCATTTATATGCCTAATTAAAGCTGGAAAAGAGCAGCTATGAGGATAAAAACCGTTAGTTACCACAATTACCTATCTTCACTAGAGTTATGTGCTATTTATGCTGAATTACATTCAGGCTGAAGGAGTTTGTCAATGGTGGAGGAGTTTTCTCTGGAGTAGGAATAATCCCAGTGGCTCAAAACAACTTTATTCCCTTTCTCCTTTCTCTGTCAACCTTTGTGAAGGGTACATGAATAACTCTGTAGCTAGGTAGGGTAGATGCTAACAAGTACAGCTGCAAGGATGAAACTGAAGAGCTACAATACGGACAAATGACACCCCAGGACTGCAGTCTGAGTGGAGCTTATCAGCTCATTCTAGAGAAAATTTCATTTAATTGGGTGTGTGAGAACTGTCTCAAAGCTTTTACATTTAATACAGGGTGAAGAAAAAGCCTTAAATAATGGAAATTACAGCACTTACTAGCTGAGCACGTTACACGAAGAAAAAGCTGAGTGATAATTCTTACTCATCATCTTACACTGTTTAAGTCTCACGTGTGTAACCAGGCAATGCCGAGCTGAGATCAGGCTGGTTTCCAGGATGTCTGGCCCATTACAAGTCACCTTTGGAAGGATATTTCAAGCCTATCAAGGAAAAACAGTGGTCAACTACTTTTGTGGGGAAAAATTGGTGTTTCTAGCTGGTGAAAAAAACCTCTGTAATTTCAGCTGAGGCAGAATTCCACCCTCTAACTTTTAAACCCCTAGACATCAAGTTTGTTTCTGTACCTACAAACCTTATCAACACCAATGGCAAGATTTTGGCAATCAGGGCAGTTGTTCATTTTCTTTGGTCACTCTTACCTGTCACCAACACTATCCAGAATAACAAAGACCACAGGACAGCTTGTGTTCTTCTACTTTCCTGTCTCAATTGGAAAAAATTGATTTTATAATCTCTTTTCACTTTTTTTTTAATATCTGTGTGAAGCAATATCAATTTTGATTTGTTTTGCTCACTGACACACATTATCATCTTGGAATTAACTCCTCTCTCTGCCTTTTGCACTTGCTTCTGGAGATATCAGATACACATGGCATATCTGAGTTTTTCTGCATGGCACCACAACACCTTCACTTACACCTCTTGCAAGGCTTTTGAAGGCTGCATTTGTGCAAGGAGAATGTATGGGCAAATACTCTTCTCCAAACCCCATGGAAACAAGCGTCTTCTAACTACAATAAAGTAAACAAAAATTTAGGATCTAACCTGCTGAAAGACAGCAGTAAACCTGTGACTGGAAATGAACTGTTTTATTGATTCAGACTCTGTGACAGGTTCAAAGGGTGTGTAGGTAAGTTTGGTTTCCCCGAACAACAACTAAAAAGAGCAAAATGTTAATTTTGCTATCTGGCCTTTTGATTTCAGAGACAACAATGATGTATGTATTTCTTCAGCGGAAATTCTTCAGTGGCAGTGGCAAGTGGTAAAGAAGAAAAGCAAAGCATCAGAAGATGAGATACCTTTTTTCAAGAGTCATTCTTTTAGAAAGCACAGGTTGGTTTTCCTTGTGAACTCTTACAGTAACTTCTCTGAATAAGTTACTACACTGCATTTTATACATCAAAGTTGAGGGCAGATTTCTTATAATAAGGGGAAAAAAATTACTGACCTTGTGGCAGGGTCAATTTTTTCACCTGAACAACAGAAAACCCGATCCATTGTTGCCATTGGACAGGGAAAGAGAAAAATACAGAAAGCTGTTATCTTTTGGCAAATGTTACTTACTTTTTTTAACTACTGATTTTCTGACCAATTTCTCTTTAGTCAGTGTAACTCTGGGAAATGGTATATATTGTATGTGAATGAAATTGCCAATTCTTTTAGTGATGGTACCCAAAAACTAACTGCTGAGGTGAAGCAACAGATAGAAAATCGTGCCTATGGAAGATATGTCTTTTCCAATAGAGATCACTGTGGTTTTGGTACAGGCAAAACTCATCCCTTCCCGATAAGAATAACTAATTTGGAACTCATTTGCTCCCTCCAGATTTTAGAAATGTGTAAAAACTTATTGGTGAAACATCTCTCTTTCTTTTAAATTTTCCCCAAAGCAAGGGCCAGGACTGTAGCTTACCATGAACGCAAGTGACAAGTCTTCTCTCATACAGAGAGTCTGAAATCAAGGTACATGGGAAGGCCACAGAATTTCAGATATGAAAGCTGACTTGTCTTAGAGGTACAGTGAATTAGTGACTCATACAAAGGGCCTGAGTGATCCTCATACAAAGGGTATGAGTACTCCTCAGTGGAGTACCCATACCACTGGAGCAACACCAGAGACTGAAGCATAGCCCAAATCCAATTATTTTTGTTTGTTCAAGCCTGTCCTAAAAATGCATTACTTGAGTGCAAAAGTACTGCTTAGCATCAGAGAAACTTGCTTTGGATCAAAAGCAAAAGTGGTCAGTTCCCCTCTCACCACTATGAAACTTCAAATACATGAATAAATAAAAGTGTGATTTAGCTTTAATCGTGGTGCTACTCCTTAAGATCTCTTGTTGTCAAGCCCAGGTATCTGTGGTGTTTACCAGGGGAACTGACTGTACATATATATATATATATAAACTATTTTGATGTACTCCACCTTAATGTTTTGTAAGTGCTCTGCCTTCTGAAGTGTTGAGCAGACAGTTTGGCCTCAGCTCAGTGTTTCCATATGCACATATACTTTCCCACTAGTTTTTTTTTTTTTTTTGCTTTCACAGCTTGTCTACATGGAAAAGTTAGATTAGTATATGGATTTACAACACACTAGATACTGCATATGGTTGAAGCATGGGCTACCCTGAACCCCATGAGCTACATGTTTCTTTTCACCTTCCTGGAGGCCAGAAGAAGCTAAAATTAGTAACAACTACAGGAAAAGCACGCCATTTTATGTTTTGTCTTGCTCAAGACTAATCTATTAAGATGGTGTGGAAGACAGCTTGAGCTCTAATTGAGATTACCAAATTGAGAAATCTCAAGTTTCAGTTACAAATGTCTGCCAAGGATGAAAACTTTTCAAGTGATGTTGAGGACAGAAGAGAAAACAAACAGAGCTTCAGTTTCATTTTCCGCTCATGGAAAAGGTGATGATAGTTGCATTGTTCTGAGGACTGTGCTGCCTGTAGAAACTACACGGGAATTGCTACAAAGATTCAGCAGTGCCATTTAAAGAAAGGATGATGTGCAAGGATTATGCATTGGTACCATTCTATTTTCCATCAACACACGTGAAGACACATCTGAATTTGGTGTTGGTAACCACAGCAGAAGGGCCAGTAAGCAGACAAAACCGACGGGGATAAAACATTTTTAAATTTCCAGTCATTCTTCAACATATGTGGAAATGACTATGTTGCCACACATAATTGTTGCGAAAATTATAAACTTTCCAGTACCTGGAAGGAACCTAAAAAGAAAAATGGGGAGAGACTGTTGTAGTTAAAGGCCAAGATGGAATTGAAAGAGAATAGATTAAGATTAGATGTTAGAATTAAATTCTTTATTGTGAAGGTGTTAAGGCCCTGGCACAGGTTTGCCAGAAAAGCTGTGGGTGCTCCATCTCTGAAATTGTTCATTCAAGGCCAGGTTGGACAGGGCTTTGAGCACCCTGGAGTAGTTTAAGGTGTCCCTGCCCATGGCAGGAGGTGGAATGAGATGAGCTTTAATGTCCATTTCAACCCAACCTTTTCTATGATTCTATGAAAAATCAGATGTTTGTTTGAGAAACTTAAACAAAGAAAATGTAAATTTTAAGTTTTTCTAGCCAATTTCTGTTTTCCTAGAGGGCAATTCAAAAGCCCTTTTTACTTCTATTTATTTTACAGCCCACCTATAAGAATGTAAGTAACCATGACTGAAGAATAAGTACAGTCTACCATTGTGCTCTGGTCCATTTTCTAACCTCAGTAAACCCATGGAAATCAGAAAAAGATTGAAGACTCTATTTGAATCTGCTACAAATGACATAACAAGAACATTTATTAAAGAGCTTATTCTGCAAAATTCCAGGCTGGATAAACAGAGATAGCTAAAATAACGTAAAATAAACTTTAAAAAAATAACAACAAAATAAAAACCTGTGTAAGTGGACTTGTTACGTGCGAACTTCTCAATTTTGCATTTCAGTTATCACAAGCTGTCTGCCTGTTGAACTAGTGGTGTATTTCAAGCAGTTGTGGATTTTCAGGGAAGGATTGAAAACAGATGGTCTCTGATACCTTTTCCATTATAACTTCCCAAAGTTTTCAGAAGTTTGTCGATTTGTCGCCAGGTCTTTCCCCTCTTCAGCCTTTGACTTCCAGTCACTGAAGGAAAAAAAAAAAATGTTAATACTCCTTAAAACAGCTGAGGTGCCTTATACTCCAGGAATTGGCAAAGCCTCTTATCCCTTGGAGATGAAGAAAGGGACAGCTGGAAGGAACTGGAGGGTTCCTGACAAGGCAAAAAAGAAAGGCACTTCTGTACCAGAAACTCTTTATTGAGAAAAAAGAAAAGAACTCCCAAGGTAGGTTCTGTAAGGCACATGATGCCATGGCTGTGGTTAAATGACTTCAGGCCAGGCAAAGGAAATAGATGAGAGATGGGTTAACTGCTCTGCAGATGGTAAAGCGGTGGGATGTGTATTATCTGCCCCAGTAGCGGAGTGAACCCTCCCAGACACACGAATTCCAGAGAAATATCAGTGATAGCCACTGAAAAGTTTACTGCATCAAATCTGTTCAGACTTGAGAGCCCTTGCCAACAGCTGAAGGACATTACAGCCAATTGATTTCTCCAGTGTAGACAACACCTGAAAATAACCTTGGCTGTCTGGAGTGAGTGGTTCTGCATTTGTTAGTTTTGTCTTTAGTTACTGCCTCTTTTATATGCCTTTTGTGGATTGTTCACCTGGAAGCTGAGTACTTTCTTGCTTACTCTGTCAGCTTTTGTTTTTTCAACCCATTACAGGGTCACCTAAGAAAAGCTTTGAAGGCTTGACTAACAGTCATGCAACAAAATTTGTTTCAGGTGGTAATGTTTCCCAGTAGGAAAGTGTTTGGATTGTTGGAAAAGCAGTTTGTTATGAGAATATAAAACCGTTTTCCAGGATGAACAAGTGAATTTTTTTGTTCCTTTGCAGCGCAGAGTTAGTGAGCAATAGCCTGGGGGAGTCAACTCTAAATCAGGCTGGATAGTTGCTTGCTTTCTTTTTGATATCCTTTTGCCTCCATCCAGCCCTGGTCTACAAAATTACATTCCTTTTTGCATGTCTAGCTGGGATTTGGAAAACTAGGATCGATATTGCAAGTGTGTGGGTAACCAAGTGATATGGGCACACTTCCCATGGCTGGGTGTGATAAAAATGATATCTAAGATGGTTCCTTCATACGGGGCACCATGAGCCGTCTACAGATATGGAGTCTCGTGCTTCTGTGAGAAGAATTTGCCAACGTATGCAAAAGGCTAATGTTAACAGACCAATGTTAATATTCTGTTTTCACAAGTGCATACTAAAACTGGAGTCATGCTCAGGTAACTAGCTTATCCTCTTCTTTAGACATGAGACATTTCACTTGCTTCATTCTTATATCCTTGCCTGAAACAGTAACTCAGTGAGCTTACTCACTTTTGAAACTTACAATATCTAGCTCTGCTTGTAAGAGGAGATTGAGCACAGCTCAGACCAAAAGTATGCTGTAATAATATTTGCTACTAGTTTGTGGATAAACAATGCCTTGGGGCACCTGTGCGGATTCACTCATAACCCACTTGCCTTCAAAAGTCACGATTTTGGCTCTTCAAGCCCTTGGGATTAAGTGACTCCTCATCTAGGCTAAAACTAATTTAAAATCAATAGAGTTTATTTTGGGATTAATACATTCAGTGAGCTAGCCAGTGTCTCTGGCACTGGTGCCTGAAATTGAGTAACTATGTCACTGACTTGAATATTTAGGCCGGGTTTCTTAAATGGTTGCAAATCCAGTGGAAGTCTCTGACTCCAGTTCAAAAAAAGTGTCTGAAATACACACTGTTGAGAAAAATATCATGAACAGAATGGATCAGGACATGGATTACACTGGCATACGACACAGTGCGTGATCAAGTAATAATCAAGTCTCTGCAAGAAGCTGGTGTTCTTTCTGCTTGCATACAGCCTTAAAGCAAAGCTACTTGAGTTACTGAAAGTAAACCGATATCTGAACAGATAACGGTTGGGTGCAAGGAATCTTACTCAGTTTAAAACATATAAAATCTAGGAATATGACATTAACAGGTTTACTTGATTCCTTCTATTGCTGGAAGGTGTGCTGGGCTCCTTCAGAGACATCTAAACTTTACTCCTGTCTTGAGGAAGACACTACCTGTGCAGTACTGTGTCAAAAGAGAAAACACAGTGGCTGGGCACAAATTTGCTGTTCTTGAGAGACTCTGCACAGACATGGGTGTTATGAGCCAACACAGAGGATTGAAGAAAGGAAGACCATGTGATCCCAAAAGGATTTGAAGCTTTTTTGTCAGGGCCCATTCTTTAGTCAAGGAAAATTGATTTGTGTCATGATGGGCAGTCTAGAAGGAAAGTAAAACACCTTACTTCTATTAAATTTGTGATCTCTTCCTGCCATGCTGTGAGAGGATATTTGGCATCATTCCTGTTTAAACCCATTATGTATCCCAACAGAGCATTTGCAAAGATAGTTTTATAGCAAGTACTTTGCACATGAGTTGAAAATGGAAATGATGATATTGGATGGAAAATCCAGATTAAGTTTTACTGGTAGATCACCTGTTTTGTGTACGAACATACGTAAGGATGCGCTTTAAACAAACCAATACAAGCCTATAAATTAGAGATTGACGTAATATGTTGGCATCAATTCTGCTCCTGAATTATCCTATTGAGGATACTCATATGTCTATGTCCCTTTACTGACTAAACTCATAATTCATTACAGTTCTGTGCGATACCATGTAGACTACCAGTTGTGGTGGATGCTAATTCAGATTTCGGTAATCTCCACTGTACCATTTAGATGTGACATTTTGGAGCGTGTGCACCAGCAGACTCATTACAGGCCAGGCCTATGTTTGTTAACACACCAGGGAGATGCAGATATAGTATCTCTTGTGGAACAGCGCTGGATTTCTAATGTAATATCTCTAGAACATGATCCATCTGAAACTTCTTGAGCTTTGTTCATCATTTCAATGGGGAAAATACTAATTAAATCTGACAGCATTTGCATATAGAGTCTAGTAATTAGATGAAAGATTTCTCTCTGTAATTCTAGAGGGCAATAGCACAAATTATTAAAGAAACTTGAGAGCTACCTGGAGTAAACACTCACCATGATAAACAGCAACCATAATATTCACAATTTGAATTTGCATATACAGATGGCTATAAACTTCTCAGGAAAACTGGAGATCTAAATTAAGAAACGTTTTATTCTGGGCTTGAGCCAAATGATATGGGAATTGTTGCATTTTTTATATTGGATATAATGGGCTCTGGATCAGGTTAAAATAAAACTTTTCCCAGTAAGTGAATGAAGTGAATGAAAATTGTGAGA
Source organism: Dasyornis broadbenti (assembly GCA_013397935.1). Lineage (NCBI taxonomy): Eukaryota > Metazoa > Chordata > Aves > Passeriformes > Dasyornithidae > Dasyornis > Dasyornis broadbenti. Next base: position 125,827 of record VZRN01005753.1, on the reverse strand, counting down.
GCCACTCAGAATCCAGATCTAGGAAGGCTTCAGTATTCACATATCTGACAGCCAAAGAGAATTTTTCATTACTGCTTTTCCTCTAAACTTTTTTTCATGAGGTGGTTAAAGAAAGGTTGACAACCAGTTTCTGACAAAATTATGTCGCAGTTTTGTGTTGGATTGGGAGCCTTCTCCTTACAAAAAAGCTTCTTCATGACAAACCTGAAGAATTGATAAATCTTCAGTGCATGAATCTCTGCTGTCCCCTGTCGAAAAAGGGTAATACAATGGCAGAGATATTTTACATGCCTACAATTTTTTGCTTTGAAATCACCTAAGATATTAAGAATTCACCATGGATCTAAGAATGTCCAACCAGCAACGTAATTTAACAAAGAAATTACAAAAATGCTGTCTTTCCTCTTCATAAACAGCTTGATGAAGTGTTCAGTACACAACAAATGTCTTTCTAGAACTGATCTAATAAATTATAGAATCTTAATCAAGGAAAAGATACAAAAAGTGAACAATAAAAGATCTTAGTTGGGCCAGCTTAAAATGCTGCTTAGGCAGAAACCTTATGCAACAAGAGTCAGTAATAAATGCAGAAACAAAATTACTGGAAAGAAGGTACTGAACTATCTTCCATTAGGGGCTAGTTTTACTTAGAATTAATCCCCACAATGATTTTGTTCTTAATATTTGGCCTGTTTTCCGAAAACTTGTCTGTTCTAATTTTGTCTTCCACACCATCCTATAACAGTGAATTCCTAAACACGGTTCACAAAAAAACGAATCACCAAACACCCCAAAATCAAACAAACAGACGAACAAACAAACAAACAAAAAGCCAAACCCCTAACAACTTTTCTTTTGTTGCTTTACACTTACTACTATTTTATCATGTTCTTATGCTATAATAAACAGCTTTCAGTACTTTTCTCCAGTTGTTAACAATCAATTCTTGTTAAGATTTTTTTTTTAAATCCCCTCATACAACTCCTTCCGAAAAAAAATCCTGATCTATTTATTCTCTCATTTAGAGGCTGCCACAGTCATCCACTCCACCATTCTTTGGCACAGACACTGCAGTTATGTGTATATGAGCATTTAGAGGTTTTCATTCATGTTAAGATTTTTTTCACCCCCAACGTGACATTTTGCTTCCTCTTTTCGTAATAAATCATACTTTAGTTTGTTCCTCATCCAAATGGTTACAAGTGAAAAGTATTAACTGCTGCAGGCATCCATTATTAGTTATTTAGTTTATACAGGTTTTCAAGAGATGGGCAGTCCGGTGATGTTCATTACTTTTTGGAGATAGTTCCTGCTGCTACTATAAACCTTCCCTGAAGGCAAAGTCGAGGAGGTTATCTTGAGAATGACTGTTCAGTGAAAAGCAATGAGCACTGAAGGATGAAAAAATGAAAGCTAATATACCCTTGTTCTCCGTGATTCATCATTTTAGGTGAATGGTCAACAATATCATTAGTTACTACACAGAATATTTGTTGTAGTCTTCCAAAGATGGGTGTACAGTTTCTTCCTTCAGAGAATAACAGATACTAGATATTCATTAACTCATTGAGTCCCTCCACCTGCCAATGCAGAATTATCCTCTGAAGTAAACTTCTGAGGGACCTGGTAAGTACCTGCACAAACACAACATCCTGCTCAAAACTCAGGCATTATTTTACATGATATGTGGTTAGTTTTACAATGCCTGAAAATTTGAAATGTCCGTACTTTCTCTTGGATTTCTATTCCTGATATTTTTGTGTTACTTTGGAAATGCAAGTTTGCACTATTCAGTCTCCACTTCCATACAAGACTCTGGTGTGAGTTTTTGTGGTTATAAATGCAAATGACTGTACAAGTGTAAAATAAATTAAAATAAAATATCTTCTATATTTTCCTAAACAGTAACGACAATAGATTTTGAAAGACCATTACTTCAGGCTGTAAAGTTAATCTGCTGTTGCTCTGGGAATGAAGGCTGAAATTAATCTGATAGAAGGTAAATATGGCCCACCATGTCTGTTTCTAGCTAGTCAACTTTTCAGACCCATTGATATGACATCGTAATATGAGGGATATAAATAATTCATGGAAACATGTGGAACTTTAATTGTGAAGGGACCACTGTAAATCACTTAGTCCAATCCTGCCTAAACCCAGGCTAAAATCTATAAAAGGCCTGGTTACTGGTCCAGTCAAGAGTTTTGTGAATGCCTCTGTGGACAGGAGCCCAGATTCCTTCCTGGGCTTGTGTCCCCGTTGTGAACCACCATATTGGGAAGCATTTTTGTAATACTCAGTGGAAATGGCCTTTGTTGCAACTGGAATTTGGTGGGCTCTGCTCTTTCACTGTGTGAATCTCTGGCATGGTCTTTTCCACAACGCTTCCTAGTAGAGGAGGAAGGACCATGTTAAGTTTTTTTCCAAAACTACAGTCAATTTTAAAATTAATCTTTTGCATATGTTCAAGTTGCTTGATCTCCATTGTCGTTGGTTTTAATGAAAGCACAGAATAACTGAATCAGTAGTGGAGAGCTGCAGGGCCGGTATCTAAAACTGCACAAAATTTGTCTGTACCACAGGTGATTCAGCTGATGTATCCATATGTCCTTACTGTGTGACAAAACCCGTGAAAATTTACTTTGATTTCTGGCTTTGTTTATTCACTGGTTAGAATCTCCCAAAAATGTGAAGTAGTTGCTGGAATCAATAAAACTTTTCAGGCCAAATTTCTTTTGGTTGATGGGCAGAGCTGCATGGCACTTAAGAAGCATGCACAAGTAATGATTGATTTTAGAATAAAAAAACCAACCTAGTAACCAAGCAAAATCCTACATTCCATAGCTTTACAGAAGTGCCCTCTGCTAAATTAACTGTGATCTCTGAAGCCACTACACTGATGACAGTCAACTCTAATAGTCTGTGTTGCAGTAAAGTGCCTAGAAAATGTGCAGCTCTGTGCCAAATGACAGTATTCTGAAATAATTGAGATAATCAGAGTGGCCAGGTTATTCCAGGAACAGTTGGACGGATGTTTTCCTTGGAATACATATTGGAAAATGTGCTAACAAGAAATGCATATCTTTAATGGCTCTTGTAGCCCTGCCACCAACTTAAAAGTTTTATAGTTAGTGGTATTCTGAACTGTCTCTGGGTGTCCAACCATACAAGGATGAGATAAACAGTTCATATATCATAAGAATGAGATTTTGTTTTGACCATAGATCTAAAGAACTTTATCTTTCTCCTCTTTGACCCTGCTGTGAAATCAGGACTGGCTGCTGAAATACTAAAAGTTTTGCTCTTAGTTTTAGTTGCACTTTTTTTACTCCATAACAATATATGCTACTATAGCAATCACACCATGAGTTACACAACCAGGGAACAGGGAAATAAACCTTTTTTGAGTTTATTAGTACTGTAGTGAATAAAAATCTCAAACTTCCTTAAATGAAACCAAATGTTTTGAGATTCACATACCTGCTGTAATGTTAATCATGCAAATTTTAGGATCAGTGCTCTAGTCTAAGCGATCTACATTTTAATCACCCTCTGTCATCAAGAAACAAAAACATCCAGAGATGAACTCATCACGTTATAAGGGTCTGAGAGGTCTATATGTACACTGTCTCTCTACATCAATGATGGAGAGAATAAGATGAGCTTATACCATGTATTTAACACATAAATGGCACAATGAGCAAGCTCAACCTTAAAAAAAAAAAACCAAAAAAACAAAAAACAAAACAAAACAAAAAAAAAAAACCCAACCAAACAAACAAACAAAAAAAAAAGAAAAATGCATGCTCATAAGTGAGCTTTCATTCCCCATTATTGTCATACTCTTTCCCTTATTTCTCAGCTGCAATTTCGCCAATTATTTCATAATCCGTCAATTAACTGAAACACAAAGCAAAATATGTAGTTTCCTTGTATCAAAAGAGAAATTGTAAATATTCATTTGTCTTTACTGGTTTTAGGTGACTACTTTCTTGCTTTTAGTTCAACCATTAGACAGAGCTTTTCTTAGAATATACACATCACCAAACCTGTTTGTCTGGCAGTGCCTGTGTGATGCTCCTGGGGCCTAGTGCTGCCTGAAGCTTCAGAAGCAGCTTTGTGTGGTCACAGGAGTATGGCAGCCATGTACAAGAGCTGCCACATTAACAGAATTTAGAAAAATCTGATTGTTGTCCCACCTCAGACTCACTTTTTATCACAATTTTGCTGGACACATTGAAGAACTTTTTTTCACCTCCATCTTTAATTGCATGAAAAAGACTTTCATTCATCGAAGTTATTATTCATCAAGTTCCTGCAGAATCCTAGGCCCTGAATAAAATACTACTCTGCCACAAATTTTTCAAAGGACAGCAATATATCAATGGCTAACAGTGAGTGCAGATGATCTTTAACGCGTTATAAATTAACGCTGAATTTCTCATTCTCCACATTAAACGGCATAATCCAGAGCTGTCTCACGTCCTTTTGCAGTGGAAGGTGTCCCTGACCATGACAGGGGTTTGGAACTGGATGATCTTTAAGGGGTCTTCCAACCCAAATCTTTCTATGACTTTATGATTCTACAAATAAAAATGCATGAAATTATTAGGAAAACAAAAATACTTTTTTCCCATTTTCCATAGGGAGTATTGAGAACCTCGGCAACATCAGATTCCTCATAAAAATTTCACCAGAACTGTATAGATTTTGGAAATTAAGACTGAAAAATAGAGAAAAATCCTACCACAGGTGTCAACGCAGGCAGGAAGACTGCTTCTGTCTATCACCTGTAGATACAGCCAGGTTTTGGCAGGGCTGAGGAGGAGGCAGCCTGCTCTGCTCATCACCTTCTCAAACTCAGAGATAATAGGCACGATTTGTCTGCTTTTACTTAGGCTGTTACAAGTTAAGTGTTTAGAGTCAGTGAGTAGATCCCTCAGGTCCATTTACATTCAGCGGAGGAAAATAGTCATGTTCAGAAAGTGATTCATTGCATCTTACGAGATGGAGCATGAATCACCTGCTGGGTATGCCAATTTCTCTCTATTCACTTCAAACCCAGCCTGGGGCGCCTGGCTCAGGCTTACATTTCTAATTCTTAGACAATGAAATTTAGGTGAGGAGAACGCTACCAAGGTAGGTTATGACACCAACAGTGCCTAAGTTAAGCACCCTCAGCACCCAGCTTGGATAAAGCTCATAGTCCCTAAAAATATTGCCCACATCTGAGAACTTTTTTCTGACACTTCACAATATCTAAAGTTATTAACAGCCACAAGTTTCTAAAAAAAAACCCGAAAAACAACTTAAACTTGGATTTTTCCTTCAATGTTATTTGTTTCTAGGTTTTTTGCAGATCTTATTTTCACATTCCACAGACAACACAAGAATCTGTACAATTTTGCAAAGCTTTTTTTTGTTTGGTTTTTTTTGTTTTTTTTTAAATTACCTTCCTGAAGATGAATTTTTGAAAAAAAGCCTCAAACCCCCCCTCCCCCCCCTTGCATTTCATATAACACTCAGTGGAATAATACATATTAGCAAAAAAAAAAAAAAATTCCACTTTTAGTATGCATGAAAATATCTATTTCCTAATCACTTACATTTGTTTTATGTTTGTGCATCACTATGTAAACCATCAAACAATCAAGAATTTTACATCCAAAAGGAGATTTTGCAGAAAAAAAGATGAGCTTAAGGAAAACGAACAAACAGAAACAGTGAGAGGTTTGGGTAAAGGGTTATTGCCTTTTTCTGTAGACCTTAAGGATTAATGAAGAGAGAGTCAATGTTTACTTAGACACTCCAGTTACCAGAGTGCATCTAATATCTGCAAATTTTGCTTTTAGAATATGATTACTGTGTTTTAGTGTAATTATGAGTGTTTTAGAAGCAGAGCGTTTTCACTACCTCTTCATCTCTCTGATCGCATAAGTGTATTTTGGGATGCCTGTCAAGAAAATTTGAGCAAAGCATTTTAACAGCAATAACCTTTGAGCAAAAAAGCACTTATGAAAAGGCCCATAAACCCCCGACTTTTCAGGTACTCAGAGATGGTTAAAGAATTATGGTGAAGGAGCCTGACTTGAGAGTTTGAATAAAGCCCGCTATTTGGAGGAGCCATTTATTTCTCTGTGTTTTCCTACAGGAGTAAAATCTTGCATTAAAATTTTGCATAATGAGAGAAGAATTGTAAGTATTCTTAACAGATGTTCAAACGAGATGTTGTCTGTTTTGGTTTTCAGAGCTTTCATTCTGAAGACTCTCAAGTTGCTGTAAAATCAAGTATTATCTGGGCAGCTTCTTAAATGCATGTCATGGCCTTGGTCTGAAGAAGTAAAGATGTGTGATGGGGTTCAGGCTTAAGCTGGGCTTAGGCCCTACCTCCCTCAGATGGAAAGGGCACAAATATTGTGTTGGCAAGCAACTAATTGATAGCTCTGTAGAGCTCCACCTTGACTACTTATCACCATGCCCTATGCCTGGGACTTATCTTGGTAATTTCTTTTGTTCTTTTACTGGTGTCACAACATCTGATTTCTGCTTCCATGCAAATTTAGCTCTGTGTGACAGGATTTACAGGCTGGGTTGGTGCCATCTTTCCATCCCTGGATAAACTCATGCGTAAGAAGTGAGATTCAGGTATAGAAACAGGAAACTAAGTTTTTGTGTGTTCTTATAAAGTTAGATACATCTCAGTTATGTATCACACCTGTAAGTAGTAAGTGATTCAGCTGGTTAAATCCAGGTTCCAATTGCTGTTTGAGACGTCTTATTGTGTGTTAGGTATCTGCAAGGTATTTTTCTATATTTCAAATGACATTCATGCACCCAGACCTTCCTAGGATGCCATTTGGTGGTCATGCCAGACATCCTGGAGATTCTGAAACAGTACCAGCTACCTGCATAAGCAACTCAGATGGTCCCTGGAGATCTGTGAGGCCTGTGGACTATTGACCAGCCGGCAAGGGACAAGAGTAATGCCTACGCATTAGTATCTGATGTCATCTGACTCATTCTCTAATCTAAATTGACTTCATGGGTTAGATCTCCATCAACTCTGGTGGTTCAGGGTGACCTTTTTGCAGCCTTTCAGTACCTAAAAGGAGCCTACAAGGGAGATGGAGAGGGACTATTTATAAGAGCAGTGACAGGACAAGGGGGAGTGGCTTCACTCTGAGAGAAAACAAGTTTAAACTGGATGTAAAGAAAAAATTTTTCCCTGTGAGGGTGGTAAGGCACAGATTGCCCAAAGAAACTGTGGCTGCCCCATCCCTGGGAGTGTTTAAGACCAGGGTGGATGCGGCTGAAGTGTCCAGGTCTAGGGGAAGGTGTCCCTGATCATGACAGAGAGCTTAGGATGAGGTGGTAGTTAATGTTGCTTCCAACCTGAGCCTTTCCATGATTCTGTGAACTCTAAGTGAACAGGCACGCAACTAGAAGGCACACAAGTTTTAATCACCTACATTTATTTCCTTAAATCTGGAGTTGAAGCCTGCTGCATGAGTCTCTGCAGCTCCTTCTGGATTGTTCATCCAGTGCGATTACTAAAGGGTTTGTGACCCGGTGTGTAGCTCACCCCTGTGAAAGCAGCTGGGCACCTTCTGAATCTGGGCAGGTTGGAAAGCGAGAGAACAGCATGCACACAGCCATGCATCTTAGCAAAAATCCCCAGCCTAAGCCCATCTTTCCAGAGCCATCTCATTTCCGGCCATTATGGTCTGATTAATGATAAGTGTGACAAAACAACCAGGAGGTTATTTTGAGATAAATAAAAGGTGTAGGGGTAAAGGAGTATGGGAGTGTCAGATGTAACGGCCCTTCATATTGGAATTTCTGCACCCATGTTTCTCTCTAAGCCCCTGCTCTGTATATGCATTGTTCCTTCTTGCCTGCTTGTATGAGCCTGGATGGATGGCTCAAGTACCAGCAGCGGGGTCATATTATTAATGAGAAGAAAGAAAACAAAGGACAGGAGTGACTAAAGGAGACTCAGAAAACAGTCTATAAACACTACTTATTTTTTTTTTTTTTTTTCCCCTGGAAATCTAGGCCCAGGATCTAACATCAATTTTCTTTTATATTGCATTTATTATTTTTTCTGGAAATAAAATCATATATATATATATATACATACATATATTTCCTAAAATAAGGTTAGAATTGTTGTTTTTAAAGAATGTTTTACACCTTCCAACACTAGCCAAGTAAAAGCCATGCTTCCCTCCATGATTCATGGTTAATAGCATGCTTCCTTTAGACACCTTTATTTATCCTACAATAACATGAAAAATATGCCTGAACTGGCTTTATTTTTAGGCAGTTTAATGTTGGCATTTCTTTAACAGCACATACAGGGAGGGGTGCAGAGGAAGTCAATAAAGAAGAATGTGAAAATGTGTCCTTCTATAAAAATCAAGCCTGAAGGAGCAGTTGGACTTTGGCATATGTGTGGCCTATTAGTGCCTTCTGTCGTAATAAGCCTTCTGGCAGAGCAATAACATCAAGGTGTTGTTTATACACTATAAAATGTTAAAATGGCATTGTAAAGATTAGCTGGAAGGTGAGGATTGTTTCAAGGGCTTGGTTGTTTTGTTTTTCTTTTTGTTTTCTTTTTCCTTTCTATTCTTGTGACCAAGAAACGCTGCACATGAAAATTGCCTTCTTCAATAGTTTCAGCGACTCTTTAATGGGAAAAACGTTACCTGCAGGGAGGCACTATGGCCCATGGCCTAAAGGGGCTAAGAAGAAAAAATCTTTTGTTTGAATCCTCAGTTCTGCCACAAACGGACTTTGTGACACGGGTTCACATCCCCTCAGTGTGCCTCACCTCAACCAATGTTTGATGCAGCTGAGAGTTCAGGCACTGAGAGCCTCAAGGGAATTATTAAATCCTGGCACTACCAAACAGTTAAAGGTAAGGAAAACATCTGGATTATGGGGTTTCCATTCTGATCTGTTTTTACTTAAGGGATAACACCATAAGACCATCAAGTAGAGACATCAGTTTAAACTTGTTAAGCAGATTGAGGTCAGTAATTTTTGAGTAGCTCAGTCCCGTTTGTGTGTGAGGTGGTTTTTTTTTTTGGGGGGGGGGTGCTTCCTTACAATAAATTACCATGAAAAGAATTACCGTGAGGGCTTCCTTGTACTAACAGATGTCCCTGTGATTGCAGGGACAAGAAAATCATTACACAGGAACATGGAAGAGCCATTACCCAGAGCTCAGCCCAGCGGTCCACTGACCAAGTGATTCTACAATACTACTTGAGACAATTTAGGGAGTTGAGAAGATCACTGCAGAGCTCGCAGATACGGTGCAGAAACTATCAAACTCTTGATATGACAGCTGGAGGACAACCATGACACAGACACAAAATTATGAAGTTAAACATCTATGAATGAAGCCTCACATTTCTACACCAGCATTTCACCCATAAATGCAGTTGCCTCTGTCATCAAAAAGACTTCCTGGGATGAAGATATTGAGTCCATTTCAAACCCAACCTTAAAGGCTTTAAATTGACAAGTTGGAGGGTCTGAGATACATCTTCCAGAATGCTTTCTCAAAATCCAGAACTCTGTGGGAAAAATAGAGTTGAAAATCATAATTTTGAATTTCTAAACATTGAGTACCATTTTCCCAGCTCTCCTCAATATTTTGACTCCTCTGTAAGAGAAATTCCTGTTTCCCAGCTGGCTTCTGAAGAATACCAGGGAATGAGAATGTATTTTAAACCATGATGTTAAAATTAAAACCTTTCCTAAAGAAGAAATCAGGAATAACTTTGAGTAAACTTATGGGGAAAAAAAAAACAAAAAACAAACCACCCTACATTTTATTTATTTCTATCAATTGTCATTATTGCATTATTTTGTGTAGAACATATCAGATGATTTTTAGCAGTGGTTCCAAGCTCTCTGGGCTTCCCCTATCTCTAAAAGACCCTAGGCAACAGCCTGCTGGGATCTGGGAAGATATGCCAGTCAAGCAACCACTCAGCACTTGCTCTGTTTCTTATATTCTCTCCCGAAACATCTGTTACTTGTCTCTGTCAGATATAGGATACTGGGCTGAACTGAGTTTGGTTCTGCCCTAAAGATTATGTCATTGTGTAATAAATAAATATTTCCACGTCACAAAGTGCATATCTTGATTCCTACCACCTTCTTCTGATGAGGTTCCAAATTTGGGTGGATCCAGAGGAAAGCTGTGGCTTGGGAGAAGTCTCAAGGGGTCATCCAGTTAGGTCCAATTATTTCTATACCAGTTTGGCAGCTGTTTTTCTAACCAGTTTGCAACAACCTTAGGTGAAGGAGAACCACAGACTCCCTGGAGCTCCTAACCCTAACTGGAAATGCTTTCCTTGTCTCCAAGCTATATCTCCTTTCTTACAATTTAAGATGAGACTGACTCTCTTATCCTGAATAAACATGGAAAATGGCTTATTCCTATTTTTTTTTCAATTTCTTAAACGCTCCCGTCACCCAGCGTTTTAAGGGTTTTACAATTCTTTCTTGCAATTTCCTTTCTGAACCAACACGCTCATCTGCAAGGTTGTTGGATAATCTTTAAAGTCTCTTCCAAACAAAACCATTCTATGGTTCTATGATCAGTCTTTCTTGACAGCTCATGCTTTCTACTTGAGGACATTCCTACAGCTCTCTTCTTGATTTTCTCCTGTTCAATCAAAACTCTTCAGTCAAAAATCTAAGGTCCCAAACTGGTGACCTTACCATGGCTGAAGATTTATGCCATTTAAAAGTGGCAAAGGAAGTGACCACTGCCTGTGTGATGCTTGCTCTTCTTGGGTAGGTCTGGCTGTGCCACTGATTTCCATGGGACTCTTTCCTTCAGCAAAATCAACCCATAGTAATATTTCATATCCCCAACCCCCCCCCCAAAAAAAAAAAAACAGCTAGATCAAAGAAATAAATTCTAAAACAAAGCATCAAAGAAATTATCAGACATCTTTTCTTTGTTATCACCATCATAACCGGGCAACCGATTTCACTTCACACTTCCTTCTTGCAAAAGGTGAATTATGTTTTGTGGTTTACATGTAGTCCAAGCAGAAAACACCGAGAGACATGGCAGCATTTTAATTAAAATTGATAAAGCATCTCTGAAAATTAGTCTGGGGAAAACACATCTTGTAGAATACAGAGCTGCCAAGTTTTGGCTGGAGGCTGAAGCAGGGTTTGCAGGGATTGGAAAGAACCTGTACTGGGCCAGTGGGAGACTGGGAATGAAATCACACTGGTACAATCACTTCTGCTGAATGAAAAATTGCTCAAGGAAAGGAAACAACTTTAATTACCGAAATGCCATCATGTGCAAACAAATAGGACTTGAGGAGCTGGTCTCCCCTGTCATCTCCAGAAAGTTCAAAATTCCTTAGCTCATTTTGCATTCATTACATGAAGGAAGATAGCTTGGCTTCCTGTGCCTTCTCACTTCTGAATTCTGAACAGCATGTTCTCTAGAGCAGGAAAAATTCCCTAATAATTATTTTTTCCCTAATTCTCGGGTATTCCCTACGTAATATTAATGTGGCTTAAACTGTAACCTGTGTGTACCTACCCAATGTCCTAATAACAACCCATGAGGCTTGAACCTAGTGGAGAATAATGAGGTGTAACATGTACCTGCTACTGCAAGATGAGTTTGTGCTAGGGCTGCAATACAAGGAATTCATGTGGGAAGGTCTCATGCCATGGATAATTTACTCAGCCCTGCACACGTTGCCATAGCCTGGAGTTTTTTCCAGCCCTGTGAATGTCTTGTCTCTTCTCACCCTGAGTATCAGCTATCTGCAAGGTATTTCTCTGTCCTAAACAACCTCTAAACTTACATCAGACCAGTGGGAAATGGCAATTTTGCCATCTCACGGGTGGGGAAACCCAAAAGGCAGGAAGGGACCTGTAGCTCTATAAGTAGTTCCTCCTGATGGTGTTCATCCAAGCTGGTCCTGCAGGAGTTGAATGCATCAAGAGATGTGTAGGGGCTGGGCAGAGAAGCAAGGGGAGAGCTGCTCTGCCATCCCTGCTGCATCTCACTCTCCACTTGTGTCAAACACCCCTTTGGCAGAAGCTCTCAGTGGCTGTGCAGGAGTATAAAGCAGGAGCTGTGTGCAGGAGGCAGAAGATTGGCAGGCCAGGAGCATCAGCTGCGCTATAAAAATTATGCTAATGTGCTAAAATGGAGTTTATTTGGAAATAACCACTTTGCATTGTAGAGGGCTGAGTTTCTTGGACCCTTAATTTTTTCATGTGTCTGCCTCTTTCTCCTACTCCACTACGTCTTGACCTTGTTCCTCCAGCCTTCTGCCACAGACACCTGGGGCCAAGCGTAGAAGACGGGGTTTGTGTTAGCAGCAGCCACCAGTTGGCAGGAATAAACTACCTACCCCATTAAAAGCCTGTCACCTCTGCTGTCAGCTTTACAGAAACTTTAAATCCCAGTAAAATGAAACACTAACAGCTGCCCGTTATTGCATATTGTGTCCTCTATTATTCCGTCTGTGTTGCAGTGAAGTTTAGTGGGAGAAGAATTAAAAAAAAATATATCACACTTTTCCCCTTGCCAGAAGCAACATGTGCATCTGGAGAAATTTTCCCAGTGAGCAAAAATTGGATACAAAACCATATTCTGAGGAAATTGCATTTTATCTCATGTTTCCCATTCTGCATGAGCAATTATTTGTGTGGATATACGATTTCTTTAGCCTGCATGTGCCCATGTCTTTGACAGTTGGTGATTTCAGAGCAGTGTTAGTTTGTGCAGAATTTAATTGTAGACACAGACTCCACATAAACAAATAAATAAATAAATTAAAACACATTCACCCAGAAAAACAACACCATCACTAAGCAAAAAACCCCTTTTGTCATTGTATATGCAGTAGCTCTGCAGAGAATGGCCTGTTCTTTGTTGCCATCCAAAGAGACATCATTTTATTTGACACCCATGGAGCTGCACAAATGAGAGTCAGCAGGCATCAAGGCGTCCTCTTGGGAAAAGAGTTGGCATCTCCCTCCCTGGCACATCTGGTGAGTTTGAATGGCATTCACTGGCACAGCTTTGCAAAATTAATTACATTCCAAAGCCTTGTCACAAACAATAAACCCTTGTGCCAAACGTTGATCTTTTGTTTTCTGCCAGATGTAATGCATCTGCTTCTCTTTATCAGGTTTAATCCTATTTGGCTTTTGCAGTGCAGTAAACAATGCTGTGGAAGTTGGAAATGAAAAGTGGAAGAATGTGGAAAGGCACTGAGCAGAAGAAGAGACGGAGATGTCACGTGGTTAAAACACTTGGTCTGGAACAGCTGGATAATGTGTTGTCATGAGGCAGAGATGGTGAGAAAGGCCTTTCCTCCTTAGTGAACTTGCATTGAGCAAAAATGTGAGGCTAGATCCACAGTTAACTGTCACAAATCCTGCTGAATGGGCTTGGTGTTGAATGTTTTGTTTCACGGGTCTAATTTTTCTCAATGATTTCACCATATAACCTAGTGCAGGGAGCTCTCTCTCAGCGTTGTCTCTCCAACTCCAGGAAGGCTCTGTCCAAAAGTAGAAATAAAGTGCAAGTAAGCTGCTGTTCCATTTTCCTTATTCTGTACTTGTGACTGCCGGACACCAACTCACCCCTCAGCAGAGCTGGCAGTGGCTCAGGCTGTGCTCAAGCTCTGCCAGACCTTTACACCTTCAGTGCTGCTCACTGGCCAGCCAGATCCAGGGTCTTGCCACCATCGCAGACCTGAGGTGTCTCCTCTTGTCGTCATCCAGTGAAATGTCCAAGTGGGACTCTGAGACAGAAAACAAACTGAACTTAAAGATAAATGTAAAAACAATCCAAATCTTTATTTCTCCCAGCATCAGAGCTTAATTATTTGTTAATTTTCAGCGATACCTGTATGGGTTCAAAATGAAATTGAATCTGCCTGCTGCTGCCACCAGGCATGGTCTTGAAAAGATCTGTGATACTACCACAGAAAAGGGCTGGGTTCTGTTATTCCTTCCCTCTCAGCCAGCCTCATGTACCTCACTGTATAGAAACACCCATGTCCTTCTGCTGCTGTGCTAAATATATTTTCAATGGTGCATGTAGCTGCAAGCCTGTGACCCCCTTCAGTCCTTACACTCCAACTCCTGCTGTCTTTAATTTCGCTATGGCACAACAGGGATCTGAACTCAACAGCTCAGTTTCTCTTAAATTCCTTAAATAAGCCAGCAGTGGTATGGTTGCCACTATGGGGAACACAAACCTTGTCTGGGCTGTGGCAGAGGACCAGAGCAAAGCAGACTGAAGTCCCTTCTTCATGAGGGTTGTGGTCTCTAGGGATGGCTTTGTCACAAGGACTTTTCCTTTTTAAATGCATTTTTCGAGAGGGATAATTTCTAACTAGTTCAAGATTAGCAGTTTCTGACTCGTGTGAATTGGAAATAAGCCAAAACAGTTTCAGACACAGATGAGCTGGAGCTGAAGTAAAATTTACTGGTTCAATGGTCTTCCCTCCAGGTGTATTGAAATCAAACCTGTATGACTGAGAAAAACAGAAAGGAGAATGCATGAGGGAGCAGGAGACTGTATTTCAATTTGCCTGCCTAGTTTGTAATGTTTCCTCTATTTCAGTTCAAGGGCATTAATGCCTCAGCTTCCTGATGTATTTAGAACTCTTTGCCCTCTGGCTCAAAACTTTCTGTAGAACTTTAAAGCATGGACAGCAGTTGGGCTCGTAACAGCTATTCATCTCCACAACTTTATTCAAGCTTTATCAAGAATGGGACATTTAAGCACGAGATCTCATTCCCTGAGATCCCCTTCTCATCCTGTGTGCAAGTTTCAGGGATCGGTCACACCTTGGGTGTCTATGACAGTTGGTGAGACAACCCACATCTCACACCAGAAATGACCAAAGGGAAGAAATGGGGCTGAATGAAACAACTCTGAGGGTCTCCGTTAGAAGTGTTTACCTTCCAAACGAAACCTCTAGTCAACAGATTGCAGGAATTGGAAAGAAAGGATCCAAGAAAAAAAACTAGCGGGAAGGCTTCATTTAAAACAATCATTGGTTGCCTAGGGAAGTGATGGAATCACCATCCCTGGAAGTGTGCAAAGAACATAGGAATGTGGCTCCTGGGGAGAAGGTGTGGTGGTCAACATGGAGTTTCTGGGTTATTGGATGGACTCAAAGATTTTAGTGATCTTTTCCATCTTAAAGATTCTATAATTCTGTCTCCAGAAGTTACAAGAAAGAATTTGTTTTATTCTAATGATTTAAAAAAGGACATGATCAGGATTTTAGTTTTTCAGAGGTTAATTTTGGAAGATAGTTTATGGTTGGACAGTGATTATTGTAAGTTAACATCTTTGCTCATTGTACACAATTCAGTGCCACCTGAATCCCTTTGGACAAATTGTTCAGTTTGGAATTGAGAGTTGGTGGTCATCGTGGCTCATCCTAACACTCCAAAGATCTGATCTTTGCTACCATGTCTGTGGCAGAGTCAGACAGGACAAATCATTTCATTGCCGTGTGTTACAGTTTTCCCCTGTCTGAAACAAGTAAATTGTAATAATGATCTCATTAGTGACTTGCTCTGAGATCCGCAGATGAAAATGTGCTATATGATGGTGGCACTGCATGTAAACCTTGCTGGTAACACCTACAGCAGTCATGGTCATGACCTTTGAGGGTTTCCCATACCGTGGGTGTGTGAAGATCGAGACCATGGGCGTCTCAAGATTCTGCAATAAATACACAATCACAGAAGCTGGATGTCTGAGCATGCCTTTATTACAAATTACTACAAGACAACTGTCAATAAAATAAACAAACAAACAAAAGGAAATACACAAACACACAGAGAAATGTATAAACCTTTAGAATCACAGAACTGCTAAGGCAGAAAAAGACCTCTGTGAACTCCATGTCCAGCCATCAACCTAGCATCACCACCGTGCTCACCATGAGACTCTGTCCTCAAGTGCAGTATCCACGTTTTATCAACATTCAGATGGTGACTCCAAAATTCCCTGGGCATCTAGTGCCAATGCTGCACAACCCTGCCCATGAAAACATTTTTTCTAATATCTAATCTAAACCTCCCCTGGTGCAAGCTGAGACTCTTTTATCTCATTCTGTCATTGGTTACCCAGAAGAAGAAACTGATATCCACCTCCACATGACCTCCTTCCTGGCAGTTGTAGAGGGCAAGGATGTCCCCACCTTCAATATATGAGATATATAATATATAGCAAGCAATTACAAAATTTCAGCCAGTGAAATAAATATATACTTATGAACCTTTATCCATGTCAATGCCTGTAAACATATATGTGAAGAGTTTGCACCAAACTCAGATAAGCCCAGAGTTTGGGCTCAACAGTAAAATGTCTCACTTCAAAAATGACCTGCCTCATGGGGTCTGGAGTCAGCCAGGTGTCCCCATCGAGGGTCCAGTCTGTCTGGGAGATCTCATACAGGGAAGATCTTGCAGAGAAGTTACTTTTGTGTAGGTTTTAAGTTATTTTTCATAC
The DNA here is from genome assembly GCA_013397935.1 of Dasyornis broadbenti. Classification (NCBI taxonomy): domain Eukaryota; kingdom Metazoa; phylum Chordata; class Aves; order Passeriformes; family Dasyornithidae; genus Dasyornis; species Dasyornis broadbenti. The sequence goes on along the minus strand of VZRN01005753.1, from coordinate 109,278 downwards.
CTTTTTTTGGGTAGACACACATGAAGATGAAGTTGTGTCAGGAGATGTTTAGGTTGAATACTAGGGAAATGTTTTTCACCCAGAGGGTGGCTGGGCACTGGAACAGGCTCCCCAGGGAAGAGATCACAGCACCAAACCTGACACAGCTCAAAGACTCAAAGAGTGTTTTGAAAATGCTCTCAGGGTCACAGTGTGGTTTTTTTGGTGTTGCCCCATTCAGAGCTGGACTTTGATCCTTGTGGGTGCCTTCCAACTCAGAAAGGGTTTATTCTATTCTATTCTATTCTATTCTATTCTATTCTATTCTATTCTATTCTATTCTATTCTATTCTATTCTATTCTATTCTATTCTATTCTATTCTATTCTATTCTATTCTATTCTATTCTATTCTATTCTATTCTATTCTATTCTATTCTATTCTATTCTATTCTATTCTATTCTATTCTATTCTATTCTATTCTATTCTATTCTATTCTATTCTATTCTATTCTATTCTATTCTATTCTATTCTATTCTATTCTATTCTATTCTATTCTATTCTATTCTATTCTATTCTATTCTATTCTATTCTATTCTATTCTATTCTATTCTATTCTATTCTATTCTATTCTATTCTATTCTATTCTATTCTATTCTATTCTATTCTATTCTATTCTATTCTATTCTATTCTATTCTATTCTATTCTATTCTATTCTATTCTATTCTANTTTCTATTTCTATTTCTGTTCTGCTCTACACTGAAACTGATAAACTCTCTGGTAATATCCATAGTAATAACAATAAAGAGTACAACTTTAAAGTGAATCCCCGGCCCTCTTAATTTCTACTAATGATATTATTAAGCAGACCTATGAGGAAGACGCAACCTACCTGATTTGTGTTAATATCTGTGTGAAATTGCCAAAATCATTTTGCACGTGTGCAGTAACTCACAGCAGGTCATGCTAGAACCTCAGGGTCATATCAGACCCACAGACACACATCTGCTTCCAGTGAGAGAAAGTGAAGCATCCTCTGCATTGTCTGAGGGGTTGTAATCCCAGTTCTTCACATTTCCACTTTTCTTTACAGAGTCTGTTCCTATTATATGTTTTTAAATAATTACATCTGTACCCAACTGAACTGTTGTCTTTTTCTCTTCATTAAGTATTCTCTAACACTGTCCAGGATGAGATAATTAAGGAAGTCAACACAAGATAATTTCAAGTAACTAATATATTCCGTCAGTGATTTTCTTCTCCCTGTCATGCCTTTCATAGGCTCGGTTTACTGTCTGTTTATCTTTATTTATCTATCTACATATCTAAAAGGTATTGTCCTGGGCAGCCTGTTGCAATTGTCAGCTTTACAAGTTAATGAAGAACAAAATGATCTTTGTCTTTTTTCAAATTTTGTTACTTTTCAACTATATCAAAAATATCCTACTTTTCCATTAAAAAGGCTTCTGAATCATTCTAGATATATATATCTAAATTTTTCCCTTTCCTTCATTTAGATTTTTATTCTAAATCCATTGAAAAGCACAAGAAGACAACTAAATCTCACTGAAGCCAGTAGATATTCATGCTCTGTAAATTGCAGTTTGCAGTGACCTGTACAACTCAATGTATCTATCAGTACTTGATTTCCCTGTTGTCACTTCCAGGCCACTGTATTTCACTCTGCATTGTTAGCTACACAATTTTCTTGCAATAACTGAATACCTTTAGGAGTTGCATGGCACAGCACTTACAAGGTTTAAATATTTCCTCTTCCACTGCAGAAAAGTTAATTGCACTGGGGCTGTGCTGTGCCAGCACCAATTAACACAGAAGCTGAAACTGCAGCTTAACATTCTGCCCATGTGCATGGGTCTGATTTGTGACACTCCAAGTACCTGCCCTTCCACATCCTTTGTTCCTTCCTGAGGCTTTATAGGGGTTCTTGCCACAGTTTTCAAACACTGGAGTTTCATTTAATTGGTATGAAGTAAAAGCATGGCAAATAGATGGAGATTTTGGGGTTTTCTTACATGATTACAGTTGAAGAATCTCCACCTAGTTCAATTACACTTGAGCAGCACAATAGCCCTACTCCAATTCCCCAGCTTCCACGAACCTGCAGGTATCCATTGCCCTGCCTTGCTGAAAACAAGCAGAGATTTTGACATTTGCATCTGTTTAATTAAAAGAAGATTTAAGAAAATCCTACACTTTCCTATCATTCTAGGAAAATTTCTAAACAAGAACCTAAAGGAAGTGACAGGAAGAAGAATGGAAGAGTGTCGGTATCTCTTAAGCTTGGTAGGTAAAGTGGAACAGTTGGGTTTTCAGCTCTGAAACAATAAATCATTGCAGCAAACAGCATGGCAAAACCCAACATCACCACAGTTGACTTGAGCAGCCAGCAGAATCCCCATCCTAGTGGCATGGCCAGATCAGGAGGAGAAATGGACAATGCAAGAAGTTACCTTTGTTTCTTTCTTTATTTGCTTACCAGAACTTACGCTCTGCTTTTCCTGAGTAGAGCTGAAATCATTTGAGCACTCTCATGCTCACAGAACAAAGTTTATTTCAGACAAGATCTGTATCTTTGCCTTCAAGATACCTTTGCCTTCAAAACACCTTTGCCTTCAAAAATATTTTCCCTTCACTAGGCACAGGGAACTGTTATGTAAAGAAAAGTAGGTTTAGATTTACAAGCAAGGCTTAGGTTTCATCACTGTAATAACTAATTTTAAGCCCCCCTGAAGCTGTTCCTTCCATCTGCAGGAACAGAAGTTCACCGAATTAATCTAGCTCAACATTTTATCGAGGTAGGATGCTAGCCAGCTACATACAGGAACTGTTCTCTCCTACACTCCATGCTGGTATATTAGCCCTTACGCCTTGATCCTTCTGTGTTTTCACTTCTTCTGGAAAATACAATAATCTGCCTGGGTTTTTTTTTAAAAAAAAAAATCTACATTATCACTCAAAAAATTAAGACTTACATGTGTATATTCTTACCACTCTTAATAATGCTACTTATGCACTAACTGTACCTAACTATCCCAACAGCTACAGTCCCAGCCCCAAAAACAAACATTAGCATTATCACACTACTTGCCTTTGTGGAAATTTCACAGATTTTAAACCTTTCAACTTTTTCTTATTGTTTAACTCACATATTCCAAAGCCGGGTATTTATGAAATACTTCCCACAGTCATCTTCAGTTACACTGGTTTTACTCCTAAAATGTCTAACTCCTTAACTCCTTTAACTCCTCAGGTTCCCAATGTTATATATATAATTTTCTTTGTATTCATCATAGGAAATTTCTACCAGCTGTACCTCACCTCATCAGTAAACTAAGAAGGTGTTATATTTTTTTTCTGAGGAATAAGCTAGTGATGTAGCCCACTTCTTGGAGAAACTCAAAATGAAATGAAAATAGGGAAATTTAACTACACAGTCTTTGCTTCACCTGCGAGACAATTCTTAAGGAAAAGGTGTGTAAAGTGAATGACCTCTGTGAGATAAAAACACGGCCTAAAATGAGTGAAGTTGACAAGCAGTTAGGAAAAGGCAGGGCAGTCAGTACCCAAATGTTGAAAGGACTTTGAAAGGACAAGTCAGTACCCAAATGTTGGTGTAATTCAATGGAATCAAGTTGCTAACTCTCACTAAATCTTATGTAAATATTCCCCAAAACTGATATGTAAGAAGCAGCAGGTTGGGTTAGCTTGGACACACAGGCAAATTCAGGATAAAGCCAGGTGGGCAGTGGCAGAGTTTCAGCAGCATAAACCTGGGGCAAAATACAGAACCAGGTCTTCTGAGCTCACAACAAAATGCAATATCAATGTTTCCACTGAAGAAGTCATAGTTTCTCCATTCACATCTTTAAAAAGTGAAAGAAAGAAAAAAATCTGTACAAATAAAGTCATTCTGTGGACAGAGGAGGCATATGGGCTTTTGAGGGCTCCTTCATGATTAACAACTACTGGACTGAGCCAAAACTTGAACTGACCAGACTGACCAGCGTCCAGTAAGTGACAGATCATATAATTGCTGAGCTACAGAACATAAAAACAACTGACTGCTTCCAATTATGATGTGAAAGGGCAACTTCACAGTTGCGCCACTTAGTAGTGTTGGGGGAAGGCAAAGGAAAATGTGTTAAAGGCCTAATGAGGTGTGTGGGTGGAAGTTACTGCCACAGTTTACGGCGGTTCAAGTTGTTAGTTCCTACCATGTGTCACTATCCAAGGGAAAGGGGGAATGTGAAGGAGGCAGAGATGGGAGCAGAGCGTGGGAAGGCATTTTCTCACTGGGATAGCTACAAGTAAAGATTTCCTTTCTCTTATTTTTTCCTGAACAGATCAGACAATATATTTTAAAAGAGCTATTTAAGATTCCCGGACAGTTTCAGTAATTGATTCAGCATTTTTACTACCCAGGAGATACACTTGTTTATTTTAGACAGCCCAGGGAATTGTTCCCTCAAAGCCCTTAAAAACCACCACAGGGGAAAAAAAAGAAATAAGGGCCCTTGTATACCTGCAGGAACAGACAGCACAGGGACAGACAGCACTGTGTAAAATGTTGGGTGAAACTATAACCCCAATGAAAAACTGTCAAGGTACACTCAGTCCACAGAAATTTCTTCTCTTGAAAGGCCCAGTGCATCCTCCACTTCATCCCAGACCACAACATCTCGTCACTTACAGCTGGCACAGACAACTGAGATGGCAGAGTCAACCACGGTATCTAACTCATTTGACACTCCTTAATTTAAAAGAGAAATCACTTCTGAGTAGATTAATTGGTTTTTCCAAGGGGTATTTGCAGCTTATCCTTTCAGTAATGGGGCTTTCAGCACTGCCTTTGCATCCACCCTCAAGGGGTGAAGGAGTCAGCAGCTTTGCTCTGTGCAAAGAGGCTGCATAATATGTAAAGAAATACATATACATAGTTATTTGGTAGTTTGAGATGACACCACAGTATCAGCTCCTTGAGATTCTGTTCAGACTATTCAGCCCCACATGGTCCTCCCAGGCCTGACAAACTGGAGAGGCTCTAAATCCTGAACTATCAAGAAGGATCTGGCATTAAAGGGAACAGCAGAAAGAAAAAGGCACAAAGAGACTCTGTTGTTATTTTCCTACTTTTCCAAAGAGTAGGACTCCTGCAAGACCCTGAAAACCCATAACTGAGTGTTGGATGAGAAGAGAGTATCTTGCTTTAATTATTGAGCAGGGCTATTGCAGAGTTTCTACTTTTACTTAACATTTTGGTTTGTTTCTGGTTTGGACTCAATATTTTTGAGTTTCTGCAAGACAAGCCAAGAAAAAAAAAAAATAGTCAGCCTGAACATATTTTAGGTGACATTTAAATAAAATAACAATTCAAATATTCCTCTCACAGCTGGCTTACATCTTCTACAGCTGAACAACCCCTCGTCCTATCAATCTTTACAGTTCTTGCTGGCCTCATGGGAATCATGGGGTTTCTTAAGGGATATTCAGGAGTTAGACCTTCCCTTCCCCAACCCCACCAAACAACAGGATCCAGTAGCGTTCTCCAATCAGTGTGCTCTCTGTGCACATTGTAGATGAGAACAATGTGAACAATGCAGATGAGAACAGTATTTTCACTCCAGCTCCCCCAACAGATCCAGACATACTTCCATCACTTTACAACCAATTTTCTCAAACACATGGACAGACTCTGGAACTCCTGCTCCCCACAACACAGAGGAAATCACAAAACTCCCTGGGTCCCAGGTGACTTAGAAGGGTCTCAGCCCAGGGGTCTCCAGGAGCCAGCACCTGCTTCAAGAATACTCATTTCATTTTATTATGTATCAAATGTACAATGCATTAAAAATTGCAAAATATGAAAAGCCTATTTAATCAATCAGCCCTTAATCCTTCCCTTGAGCAGGAATCTGTATAATGGAGGGTTCAGGGGTCCACCAAAGATGCTCAGCCAGGATCTGCCAAGGCCTCCTCTGTGTATCCCCAACGGTCAGCTGTACTTCTATTTCCCTTGAACATAAAAAGCAGCTTTTTGCCCAATTACTACCCAAGCTGTATATTCTTTCTCTTGTTCAGAGTGTCACTGCTTAATAATGACACAAAAAAAGAGATTTTTTGATCTACAAAAATGAGATTTTCAGTCAACAACAAGGATGTTAGCACAAGTCTTTCCTGCTTATATTAGTACACACTATGCCATGGCATATCGTTTTGCACACTACTGCTATCAATATGTCCCTCTGTGACACCATGAACAACACTGGAGCTGCTGTTTACCTGCCAAGAAATCATGTCAAAACAAACCAACCAACCAAATAAGGTAAAAAAAGTCAAGTGAAAAAGTAAATTAAAGTGAATTTTAAAAGTCCTTTCTCTAGTTTATCATTTTCCTCGTGGAAAACTCTTTTTTCATGGAGACAGGGTGAAATATTTTTATTCTTATTTGATGAAACAACTGTGTTTGACAGAAAGCTGTCAGGAAAAAAGTGATCTGAGTTTCTCTCAGCATAAGAAGGGCATCTCAGCAGAAAGGGGGCATTGGTGTTGGGCAAGGAGCAGAAACCTCTGGAATCTCTGGGAGCCAGCTTGGGGCGAATAGAGACGAGGAAGAACAAGGATTTATTGACAGTTTCTAAGTATAATCCAGAGAAGCAAATGAGCTTAGGGAAATGTTTCATCCACAGAGTAAATCCTTCAGATATAGCTGAACATGGGTTGTTTTTAGACCCTGATGAAAAGTAGTCTGAGACATTTGTTTCTCCTGGCTGTGGTGGCAGAGGTTAGTTACACACTTCTGCTTGTCATGACATGCAAGGGTCTGGGAAATGTTTCTTCTCCTGAGGAGAGGGCGCTTTGGAAAGAAGTTTGTGGTAAATCTCAGATTCAATTAAAGCAACCATGTAAGAAATTTTCTTCTTTTTCTCTCTTTCTTTTTCTTTTTCTTTTTTTTCTTTTTCTTTTTCTTTTTCTTTTTCTTTTTCTTTTTCTTTTTCTTTTTCTTCTTTTTCTTTTCCCTTTCCCTTTTTCTTTTTTCCTTTTCTTTTTCTTTCTCTTTTTCTTTCTCTTTCTTCTCTTTCTCTTTTTCTCCTTCTCTTTCTTTTTTATTTTTATTCCTTCTCTTTTTTCTCTTTTTTCTTTCTTTCTTTTTCATGCTCTTTTTCTCTTTCTATTTTTTCTTTTTCTCTTTCTTTTTCTTTTCTCTTTCTGCTTTTCTCTTTCTCTTTTTCTTTCTCATTTTCCTTTTTTAATTTTTCTCTCTTTTTTCTCCTTTTCTCTTTTTCTTTTCCATTTTTCTTTCTTTTTCTCTCTTTCTCTTTTTGTTTCTCTCTTTCTCCTTTTCTTTCTCCTTCACTTTTTTCTTTTCTCTTTCTTTTTCTGGTTTGCTTGACTTTGTCAAAGTGGAGGCCTTGTGACATGGCATTGTGGCTCTTCATTCTGCAGCTGGAAAAATTCTGCCATGCCACATGCTTGGGGAAATGATGTTTGAATTTCTTGCACATACTTTCTGAGATGAGAGGGGGGCTTTTCAGTTGTCTGAAAGTTCTGGAGAAGCACATATTCTATTTTGCAAAGTTTTTTATGCAGGCAAGAGTTTTGAGGTAAAGCACTGAAAAAGCAAAACCCATTACAGCTGCAAAGGAATTATTTTGTCATGAGACTCAAATACACAGGGATGTAGTATAAGTCACTCTTTCCCCAGTCTCTTTTCTTTTTAAGTGTTGTAATCCCAGATGTGGGCTGGTGCAGGGATTGGAGGTGGCTCTGTTGTCATGAAAACTGTTTTATTGGATAGAGGAAACTTTTCATAAAGAAGAGTCTTCAAGAGAAATTCTTCAGACCCTTTGAACTACACCAAGCCACTATATTTTATTTTCCACAGGGAAAGAAGGCAGCTGCATTTAGGACTAAGTCTGGAGTGACTTTTGCTTCCACAGGAAACTCTACTGTTGAATGTTTGAAAGAGCTTGTATATGGCAATTCTCCTCAGTAATACTTCACAGAAGAATAAAAATACTTTCCTCAAATCAAAACCCCAGCAGAGATATGACCAGATATATTTTTTCCCTGTTTTTGGTTCTCTCAAAAAAACCCCTTCAGAAGTCTCACTCTAACCACTCAGCAATGTATCACAATTTGCAATTTCTAGCTACCATTTTTCTTTGGTGCAGTAGCCTTTGACATTTCCGCATGACTGAAACACTCACCACAGCTTTCATGGCCTAATGAAATGGCATCACACTGAAATGAAATTCATGCTATAGCTATGGCTGTGGAACACAGACTGCTCCTCGACCATCAGCCAGAACAGGAACTGTGGCTTGAAATTTAAATCAAGTCTTAAGCGTCAAGTTAGGGAAAATATTGCATATTTAAGTCTGTTTATCTTCCTTTTGCAGATTAAAATTGTATGGGTGCCTTCGAGACAGGCTATTATCTTATCTGCCTTAAGCCACAGAAAATAATTTTGTCTAAAAGGTACGTGTACAAACTCTGCTCTAGTATTAATTCTTTTTAACTCAGAGATACGGCACATTCTTACCAAAAATAAAAGGCATTTTCTTTGTGAGGCATCCACACATCTTTTGCCTTCAACGCATGTGTTGCCCTAAGAATCAGATATTTTGGCCTCAGTGTGCCGGGGAAAGCTCTACCAGTCTTGCCAGAACAGATAAAATTAACTTTGTTACTTTCTCCATATTTATATAGCTGTGATGAAACAAAAGATTCCCAAGTGGTTTTTGATAAATAATTATTCTAACATAGACAAAAGTGAATTTATACTTACTTTCTGTTTGTCTTTGGCGCAGGGAATTGAACATTTCTTTCTTGATCTGTATAAAGCACTGGGCAATCTCAGCCACAGATTATGGGCTTTTTAGTTTATTCCCCTTTAATAAGTCTAAACACTGGCTTCTTATCAGTCCTGTGTGCACAGGGGCAGTGGTAGGTTCGTTCATAAAGCATATTTAGATAGGAGGGATTGTAATGTCACTTTTTCCTCTTCTATGCATCGTCTCCCAATAGCTGTCAGGAAGCTGTGGTCCAAAAAATGTGTATATCTGGGTTTATTACTACCTAGAAATGAAGCAGTGACTAGCTAACACAATGATTTTGGTGAGATGCAGTTTTAATTTCATATGTGACATAAAACTGAAACCTGGAAAAGCCGTGCTGGACTATTCAGGCACCCTTTTATTACAAGTAAGAAAATAAAGGAACCAAAACAAACTACATGAAGTTTCCACGGGAAGCAAAGAACAATTCAAAAGGCAGCAAGCCAGACAGAAAACACTCAAAACATCAGAAACAAAACAAAGATTAAAAAAAAAAAAAAAAGGCAAAAATTCCTTCAAAGACAAGTGCACCAATTAATGTCTAAGCAGTTTTGCATTTTCCTGAAGCATACCAGCAACTTCATTGAAAGGAATGGCAAACACAAACCTCTGCACCGTAGGTGGTCTTAGACAAGACTTAGTGAAGTACTGCTTATGTCAAATAATATGGAAAACAGACCCAAACCCAAGCATTTATTTTTAATAATAAGCTTAAAAATGAAGACATAGGGAAACACAAAAGAGGATAGTCTTGAATGTATTAGGCATAGACATGGGAAAACTATCCTGTTCCCTTCTCTGTCAAACAGTCTTGGTGTCTTTGGGTTTGTGGATGAAGATCTAACCCTCATTATGCCTCAGTTTTCTATTTTACAAGCAGATAACATTGTTTTTAACATTTTTTTTAAAAACAAAGGTTTTTAAAAATCCCAGAGACATTTGGAGTGACGCATGTTTTTAGTGTGGCTACTATAAAGTGCCAGGGACACTGCGGAATTTGATCATCATTACTGCACGTCTACACTACAAAAATAAAAACAAAATATATGTTCAAATTTCCTATGTCCAAATCTCTACTATCAATACAGACCATTCTGTTCCCCAAGGCTGTGTATCACTTTTACAGTTATCAAGATATTGCATATGAGCTATCACCTGCAGGAGAAAATAGAGCCTCTGCAGAGTATTAGGCTTGCTAGTAATGTTTTTTTCAGATTTCAACTAAGATCAGGAGTACTACCAGCAATTCCACAAAAGCTCGAGCAAATCTGGAAAAGAATGGTTTAAAAAAAAAACCCTTAAAACTTCTGAAGCCAATGAGTTTGAAATAATGTCATCACACACTTGCTCTAAATAGAACTTGTTTGTTTCTCACAGCTCTTTAACAATTAGCATTTTTTTATGGTGTCTGCATGTTTGCACAGATTATAATCCCCAACCTCTCCTAAGAGAGAGTTCCCAACAGCATTGTCCAATCCTCTGGCAAGGCACAGTTTGCAATGGACACGTCCACTCTGCTTTCAGCAGCAGGCACAAAAAAATTGTCCTTCAAAACACTGGGCTCCTTTTGGGGGTGTCTTTTCTTCTCCATGCATTCTTCTTTCCAAGAGCACATTGGAAAATCAGGTGGATGTGTAAGATGAGAAATAGAGCAAACTTGTGCATGCGCTCACTCATGTTTGAGTTCCTCATCTCTGCCCTGGTCAGCAGTTTCTAGTGTCATGGAATCAGAGAGTCATAGAACATACAATTCATAGAACCAGAGAATCACAGAGTCATAGAATCTTGGAATCGTAGGATAATGGAGTCATGGAGTCATGGAGTCATGGAGTCATAGAGTGATAAAGTCACAGAATCATGGAATCATGGAGTCATTGAGTCACTGAGTCATAGAATCGTAGAATGGTTTGGGTTGGAAGGGACTTAAAAAATCATCTTGCTCCAACTCTCCTTCCACGGGTGAGGATGCCATTCACTTGACCAGATTGCTTAGGGTTGATCCATCCTGGCCTTGGACACTTCCAGGGAGGGGGCATCCACAACTTTTCTGGGCCAGGGCTTTACCCCCCTCACAGCAAAGAATTTGTTCACGCCATCTAACCTAAAACTGGTGTCTTTCAGTTTAAAAGCATTGCCACTTGTCCCGTGATTATCTGCCCACGTAAAAAGTGCTCTCCCCTATTTTTATAAGCCCCCTTTAGAGGAGGGTAAGCACAGTAAGGTGTCCCCAGGGCATTCTCTCCTCTGGGCTGAACCGTGACAGCTCTCTCAGCCTGTCTCCATAGCAGAGGTGCTCCAGAAATCACAGCATCTTTATCACTCTTCATGTCCTTCCTCGCTGTTTCAGAAGAGTGTCAGCAACTCTCTCCTGCCCCCTTAGCCAGCAGCATAAGCCTTTTAGTTCAGTCTCATGAGGTAAAGAGCTGATAGTCTCTCTCTCTGCAGTACATAGATGCAAAGTTGTCACCTATTCCTGTCCTGGTGATATTTGGTATCAATACCCAAGAAAGCTGTTTGCATTACTTTCTCTAGAAGTCCTGTTTTAAAACCACAGAATCACAGAAGGCTGTGAGCTGGAAGGAGCCTTGAAGATCACTGAGGTGGAACACCTTCCATTATCCCAGGTTGCTCCGAGCCCTGGCCAACCTGGCCTCGAACAAAGAGTAGCCCTATCTTCACTCAGGTCATTGCAAGACAAATGAATCCCCACCCTTGGAAAATGAGCTCTGAACCCAGAGCAGAGGGACAAACTCACCTGCCAGCCTGAGACTGGCATCTGTGACCTGCTCCTGGCCCAGCATTGGCATCGAGGGAAGTCTGGTTCTCTTTCCCTGTGTGCAGGTGCTGTATCGAAGGACCTAATTTTCTATGAACTGTATAGGTGACTCTTGGCCATGATAGAAATGCTCTCTGTGATAAGGGTCAGGCTGCACAATGCAGATCACGTCAACTTAAAATCTGTTTGCTGAGCCTCTCCTTCCAGTAAATCTGTGTAAATCTACACAGGCCGAATTAAAGGTTTTGAGCATTTCTCCAGGTGTCCAGGGGATGAAAGAAGAGCCTTGCACACCATCAAGTGTCTAATTCCACAAAAAGGGAATTCATCTCCTAAAATACTGTAACTCATTCAAAAATGTTCATTTTGCTCTTGGTTTATACACAAGATCTCTTTGCAAATCCTGGGAGGTATTTACACTTGAATTATGTTCTCCTTATGTTGTGCTACTTGAGCTGCCTAAGGTGTGTGGCTTTTGCAAAAATAAATCTTTTTTATTGAAATGAAGATAACAACCAGATCATGAAATAGGAAGAGATACTCTAACGATCCTTAAAAAGTGATCTATTGCTAATGGTATGAGGTGCATAAACTTTTACAGAAGAGCTTGCACTCAGACATGAATTATTGATACCTGCTGTGTGTAAGGTAAAAATACCAGATGTGATAAACAATGAAACAATGGTGACAAAGAAGCATTTTATTGTTTGTTATTTTATTATTATTTGCCCATTTATAAAGATGAAGAATACAGAGCAGTCCTTGTCACTGATCTTCAATAGAAATCAATCCCAGAAATAATTAAAAGAATTTAATCTTTGCAATGTTTATTGAAGCAATCTGAAGGAAATTGAGCTGAAAGCGGGTCTCTGCAACCTGTATATCTCCATGCACTTCTGCTCTAAATTGAACAGATATCCTCTGGGCATGAATCAGGGGGATGAAGTGATAATTAAAATGTAGAAACCTGAATTAGGATCAAGGCTGTATTTCTGAACATTCTGCAAAAATGTAAATAGAGATAATTCGGGTCTTTGCCTGCCTATCCATTCGTCTTTCCACTTTAATATGAGATTAAGGGAATATCCACCAAAGGTGGACTTAGAATCTAAAATATGTTAAAGCAAATGGATTTCCATACCGTGCTCTGAAATTGGTGGCAATAATTCCCTAGTCTGTTATTAAAGCCAAGACTTTCAGAGGATTACAAAGGGTCTGGCATGTACTTAGATAAAATATTCAGAGTTCTGGAAGGGTCAAAGCTCTTGTGCTCCTTGGTGTGTACCAACTTTTAGCTACTGAGACTCAAGAAGAAACTTTTCTGCCCTTCTGAGCAGACTTTGCCTTAATTGCAAGGTCTCTGGCCTTTCAGAGCAGGTGGCTCTGTCCCCCTCTGGATGATCATGCAGCTGCTGGTTCTGCTGTTCCACACTTTTATTGTCCTTGGAGAAGAAATTGTTTCTTGATGAGCTTCAGCCTTTTAGAATTGTGTGTATAAAAATGCCTGATTGTAATACATTCTTCTTTACTGCAAGAATTACACAGGCAAATAGTCAGCTGGAGCTGAGGAATTTGCATGCATAATTAGATCACTTGTATGCACAGTTCTGCACACAGCTTGAAGCTGAGGCTGATCACTATGAGGAACCAGGTAATATCCTTTCGGTTGAGTTCCTCAGGATTGCTATCAGCCCATCTCTCTTTCTGAAGATAAGGTCAGTATCTGCACATCAAACTCTTTAGGAAAGATCAATAAAGGCACAGAGACATATCCAAGCTGACTTCCAGCTACAGCCCCACATCTGGCTGATGGGGTCTGGGAGACTCTTAAATGAGGGACATTAATTAAACCTTTGAATTCTTAGCTGTGCCTGCATTCTCCTCTGGCTAAGCCTGAAGGTTAAAGTAGATGTTAAACTGTCTGACTAATACCCTTTAAAGTATTTAGTGTAAAGCCTTTAGTGTATCACCCTGACACAGACTGAACATATGTTCTGGACTCTCACAGTCCCCAGAAAATATTTGCTGTCCACAGGGAAGCTTTCACTTTGCTATGATGTTAGGTTTTTCCAGTCTGTCTCATTGGGAACCGGCCCTTTACATTTGGAAACAGCCTTTTAGCAGCTGCTTTGCAAACAGTTACAGTGTCTGCTCTGTTTATTTATTTTAGTCACTCCTTATATTTGCTTCCCATCACTTTTTCCTTCTGATTTCTTAAGAAATGGCACATGTTTTCTGGGGGAAGCAGTACAGCCTACAGGATTGGACACTGAGTGGATGAAAAGGAAATCTTGATTTTCTTCCAGGGCTTCTGTGCGCTGTGAGTCACTTCACTTCTCCATGCCTCTATTTCTAGCAGAGGATGATGTTATATCATTTTTAAAGCCCTTTTGAGATAACTTGATGAAAAGTGCTCTGTCAAAATTAGGTAATACCTTGCATCTGCAAGCCCTTAGTGTTGTGAGATGCAAGTTAACAGTGTGCTGTGTTTGGCAAAAGCCATTCTCAGCAGTTCTCTCTCCTTTGGCATTAGGTAAACATGGAAAACAATTAAACTCCCTTCCTGAACTGAACTATCCTAATAGTGTTTAATTTTTTTTTACATGAAAACTGTATTTGTAGGTCTAAGAATTTGTATTGAAGCTTTAGAGCTCTGATACCAAATATGCTGAGATTAGTGAAAAGATTCCAAAGATTTCGGTAGGGTCTGGACAAACCCCTCTTTCTTTCTTTCTTTCTTTCTTTCTTTCTTTCTTTCTTTCTTTCTTTCTTTCTTTCTTTCTTTCTTTCTTTCTTTCTTTCTTTCTTTCTTTCTTTCTTTCTTTCTTTCTTTCTTTCTTTCTTTCTTTCTTTCTTTCTTTCTTTCTTTCTTTCTTTCTTTCTTTCTTTCTTTCTTTCTTTCTTTCTTTCTTTCTTTCTTTCTTTCTTTCTTTCTTTCTTTCTTTCTTTCTTTCTTTCTTTCTTTCTTTCTTTCTTTCTTTCTTTCTTTCTTTCTTTCTTTCTTTCTTTCTTTCTTTCTTTCTTTCTTTCTTTCTTTCTTTCTTTCTTTCTTTCTTTCTTTCTTTCTTTCTTTCTTTCTTTCTTTCTTTCTTTCTTTCTTTCTTTCTTTCTTTCTTTCTTTCTTTCTTTCTTTCTTTCTTTCTTTCTTTCTTTCTTTCTTTCTTTCTTTCTTTCTTTCTTTCTTTCTTTCTTTCTTTCTTTCTTTCTTTCTTTCTTTCTTTCTTTCTTTCTTTCTTTCTTTCTTTCTTTCTTTCTTTCTTTCTTTCTTTCTTTCTTTCTTTCTTTCTTTCTTTCTTTCTTTCTTTCTCATTTTTTCTTTCTTTTTTCTTTCATTCTGTGAGAGAAGGGAATGTGGGCGCTACACTGACTAAATTATCTAAATGGAGATGTCTTCACACTGGAAATTATAAGATTACTTTGGAGATTTTTGCCAGCATCATTTGGACTGGATAACATCCTGCTACTTTACTTTCCATCCCTTATTTGAAAGCATTTTAGGAGGATTAAGAATTTCCTCGTACAGTTTAACAGACTGCAAAGAAGAAAAGAGGAAAAATCTCTTTCTGTATATAACATGAGATGTCTATTAGTAAAACTATACCAATAGAATACAATATATCTTTTCCTCAACAAAAGTGCTCAAAGAAATTTAAAATGTTTAACTTTCTTTTCTTTTCCTAATCTTTAATTTTCTTAAATATAATTAATCCAGCCCACCTCACTCCCAATTCACTCTGAATAATCCCTAAAACGAACAAAATTTTTGGACCTCAGTTAGAACTGTAATTTCATTTAATTAAAAATAAAACTTCCATTTGTAGTGAAAAAAAAAGGTTTATTTTGTTTAATAAAATTTATTATTATTTGGGGGGATTTAGTGACATTCATTTTTTTCCCTAAGATCCCCAAGCCATGGTGGCTGAAAGATACATAACCTCCACGTGTGTGAGAATAAAATTTGTGGATGTGGATGGAGAAATACACCAAAAAATCGCAGACATTTTTTTATATCTTAGAAGTACTTAGGAGTTTTCCACAGAGATGGTATTAAAGGTGATATTAAAACGTCAGAAACTTATTCTACCCTTTTCCTATCCCAGCTTTTTCCATAATGTTGTGCTCCTAATAGGAATTTGGCTTTCTAACTTGTTTCATCCATATTTCATTTAGTTTTGTTTCCAACTTACTCTTCTATGTGTCTTATCTATTTGATTATAGTTTAGTTCTACCTGAATGTTCATCACATCAGATGCTCACATATGAATTATATTTTGTATATATTGTTTTTTTTGGATTTTTTTCTTTTTTTCAATGCTTGTTCAGTATCATCAGTATTTCACCTGTGAATAAGCTCTACCAGATCAAGTAAGCTTGGTCACTGCATTATGATCTGTGTGCAAATTCTCAACCTAGAAGTCATACAATAGCACCCTGCTCATCCACAATATCCTTAGCAGTTAAAGGAGTGTTCCTGTCACTGGGTGTGGGTGTTTTGAAGAACAGATGTGCTGTAACAGCTTCTGGGAGCACGACTGATCTTCTCAATTCTTTCATGCGTCGCTTCTGAAATCTTCATTTCTCAATGTGCACTTGTGTGTGTGCACACTCTCTTTGGTACTTTCCTACAACAAATTTGTTTCACAAATAAGTGAAACTCTGGCTAAAAATTACACCCTGCTTTGAGATATTTGCTACCATGTTGTGTCTGATATTACACGTTGCTTGAATTTTATTTGCATTTTGGGATGTTTGTCTTTGAATATTTTGCATTCATTTTGCCTCCATTTAGTTCTGGAAAATTGCATTTGTTTTGGTTGTACCATACCTTCTTTGAAATAAATTTTTGAAAATTTAAATCTGAAAGAAAAGATAATATTTTTTTTTTCCTTGGGGGAATGTGATTTAAAATCTGATCTTAAATTAGAGATTAAGGATTTCATACCCCGAATAGTTGCATGGAATATTTAACTATTCTGAATATGTTACAAATCTCAAAAGTTTCTTCATTTCTCACCATCTCATGAGAGTCTGACACTACCTAATTTTAAATCTTTTCAAGTAAATATGTTTAAGACACTCAGGTAACCTTTTAGACTTCATCGTATAGTTATAGGCTACTAAATGCATCCAGTCCTTTAGTCCAGTGACAGCAAAAAATGAATTTGGAACTTTAGGCCAGACTTTATAGTTATCAATATTAACAATCAACTCGGTTAATCAGTTCATGCTGGAAAAGTTTATGATAAAAAGAGGGAGATGTTTTGGAAAGAAGATGTTTCCCTGTACATTACCACCTTACACCTACTTATTCTTGATGTAATTTTTCTGCAGGAACTTGGGGGTTTGTCCAACCTGTATTAAGCATTTGCATTCTACATGTCTTGAACCACTGCTTTGAAACCCTGCAAACACTTCAGCTTCCTGTCTGAGGGGTTTGTCTTTTGTGCAGAAAACATTTTAAGTAAACAAAACACCCTTCAAAATGCAGAGGCTGTCCTCAACATGGAAAGCAAAGATGCCCTTTCTACAGCTCTTAGAGAATGTACTCGGAGCTCATAAATAGATCTACAAATAGGTCTGGAGATAAAGACACTTCATTCTAGCACTGAAGGTTTGTTTGGAACTTTTATTAGTAAAACCACCAGCCTACAAAACAAAGCTTTGATCACTTGTTCTTCTGACAGTGTAGACTTCATTTGTTTAGACTTCATTCATTCTTGTGAATTTTGCAAACCAGAAATCACAGTTTTATGCAGAACAAAAAAAAAAAAAAGTAATTGCCTTGATATTTACAAATTAGCTGTTATTCAGATAGGGATAATACACTTCTTGTCATCGTGCTGGTTTCATGGATAAAACCTTAACAATTAACTTATGAAATTACTCCTTTTTATGTCAGTGTCCCCAAAGAGAGAATCACTTCTTAGTAAAAGCACTAGATACGTATGCTATTCCAGGTTCTGGTATGAAATTGCTCCATTAACTTGGATAATCCTGAATCTGTAATACCTTTTCTTCTGAGAAGTCTTTTGCAAAGCTAAAATCATTAGTGTCTGTTCTGTGTCTAGGTAATGCAAGAATTAGAACAGCATAATACTAATAAAGGTTTTAGCCTTCTTACAAAATTTCAAAGCTTTCTGGAAAATGTACTTTTGCATTGGATTAAATCAAACCCATCTCCTCCTCTCCTGTTGGAAGGCCTATGTTTTAGAGAAATAAATAATATTTGTTGATCCAAAATGTTTCCACAGTCAGGAGGAATTCCTTGGCAAGAGGGAAATCAGGAACTCGGGTTTCCTGCACCAGAAGAAGCTTCAGACCAGTCTGCCGTTTTGCAGGGTGCTCTATCCGCTGTTACTATCAGGGTAATTAGGACATATAGACTTTCAGCTGAGATAATTCTGTAGAGCTCCACTGAGCACTGAAATTTGGTCCCATGCCAGCTTACATTAACTTGAAGATACAGCCTTCAGGTGATAAGTTGTTAGAGGCAACTTATTCCCCGTGGCACATGGAGTCCTGGCCATTAGAGGAAAATTTACTGC
This sequence comes from Dasyornis broadbenti, assembly GCA_013397935.1. Lineage (NCBI taxonomy): Eukaryota > Metazoa > Chordata > Aves > Passeriformes > Dasyornithidae > Dasyornis > Dasyornis broadbenti. The sequence goes on along the minus strand of VZRN01005753.1, from coordinate 91,119 downwards.
TATTGACTGGTATTATATTTCTAAAATTATATTTGTGTTACGAGATTAGTTATTGTAAATCATTTGAAACAGCCATATAAATACGTCTGGAGTGCTAGGCTCTGGAAATCTAATCAATATGGTGTCACATTAAACAGTGAGGAACAGAGGAGTAAAGGAAAAGATAAATAATTCTGTGCAACCATTGGCATCATGGGGTGGATGACACACAAAAAAAACCAAATGTAAGTATAAAAATTTTTTTTTTTCCTTCCTAGTTGTCAAGCGGCTGTGCTAATCATGGACCTGGCCTAGTTTTCAGCCCTCTCTTTGGCTGCCAATTTGTCACACTTGTAGACTATCACTGTTCCTTTCCTACAAACTTCCTCAGATTTATCAGAGGACATTCTGAGGCCTGTGCCTACTTTAGCTGCCTTTCAGCCAGCATCTCGCTGCAACCTGGCTGCCTTGCATCATCTGCAGGCAAGGCTGCAAGTCCTCCGAAGGTCAGCTTGCCTCACAGCACCGTTGACTACAAAAAATCAGTTTGTGGTTAGCAAAATCTAACAGGGGGGATAAATCTGCTTGAAGTCAGGTTGTGTTCAACTGTTGTGTAAGTTTAGGATGTGGATCTTTCTTGGGAGTGTGGAAGGGAACTAATCAGAGACACTGCCACGCTTCTGTCCCTTCACTGGGTATTTACAAAAACATTTTATGAAAGTATAGCAAAAAGGAATCCCTGCATCCTCATTGAGTCATGAAATCATAGAAAAAATTAGGTTGGAAAAGCCCTCCAAGATCCTCAAGTCCAACCATTAACCTACCACTGCCCAGAGCATCTCTAACCCACTTCCCCAAGTGCCACATCCACACGGCTTTTAAATCCCTCCAGGAATGGGGACTCCAACAGTGTCCTGGGCAGCCATGACAGGGCTGGACAACCCTTTCCATGAAGAATAATTTTTTCACTAATATGCAATCTAAACCTCTCCTGGAGCAGCTTGGGGCCATTTCCTCTCATCCTGTCCCTGTTCCCTGGCAGCAGAGCCCAAATCCCCCGGCTGGCCCCTCCTGTCAGGAGCTGTGCAGAGCCACAAGGTTCCCCCTGAGCCTCCTTTGCTCCAGGCTGAGCCCTTTCCCAGCTCCCTCAGTCGCTCCTGGTGCTCCAGCCCCTTCCCCAGCTCATCCATGTCACACATTTCCTGACCTCCATAACTACTAATCTATCGGATCACATATTTCTTGATAATTTAATTCTTCCCACCAAACCATTAATCCCTCAGCGGAACCATTTTCATGAACCCTACAGCTGTTAAGCACTGCTTTGGTAGGGTCTGTTTATCTGATTACCAAGAGATCACAAATAGGATCATGGTCTCCCTCCTGCCGTGGATGAGATGGAATGAGTGAAAATCCATAATGAATCTTGACCCCAGAGTTTATATAAGAACCAGAGAGATGTGAGTTTGACATAAATACATGCTCACTTACTTGCTTCCTGGAACTTTGCTTCCACCAGGATTTTCGCCTTCTTTCTGAGACTCAATTTCCCTTTTTTCCCTTTTTTCCCTTTTAGGAATANCCCCCCAATGATATACTTCTGATTTATTTTATTTTTGGAATCACCTCTTCATCCCAAACGCCCAGTCACCAGTTTTCCAGTCTGTGTGAAGAAGCTCATCACACGAACAGGCTCCAGACTGGTGGATCTGTCTCATGTCTCCTTATGCACTGGAGGATTCAAGAAGTGCCACTTCTGTTTTGTCTAGGTGTTATCGCAATCTACAACCAGCCTGTGCCAGGGGTAGCTAGAAAGTGCCTGTGAGTTCAAAAGTTAGTTTTGGGTATTGACCAGATATGTATGAATGTGTGTGTGCAAGTGTCTATATACATACTTAAAATTTTATCACCTGTATTCACAGTGCAAGACTTAGTTTTTTTCACTTGTGACAACGGCTGACAGAAAAATATCAGAATTTCATATCACAGAGGGGAAAAAAAGACTCCCGAAGAACACTGGGAGTTTATTCCTTTGAGAAAGACTGAAAGGACACATATGAATTTAAAGCAAGTTACATTTATAGATACTTGAGATCACAAAGGTTCATTTTTCCACTCTGGACCAAACAGTAAAGGCAGTATAAGGTACAAATGGAACATTACAAGAAACAAATGGACCTGTTTAAATGTCTTTAAAGGAAAACAAACAAAAAAAGGGACATGTTTTATTAGCTCACAGAGATGGCTCATGGGCTCTGGCCTGAGCCATATCACAACATTACAAACTAGACCCAGATCTGCAAAGGTGCTGTGTACCAGCAGCATCCTTGGGTGCTAATAAGACCATGTGCTAGTGCAGAGACAGGAATATGTGCGTACTCACAGATTTGGAGCCATATGCTCAAGTTCTTTTTGTTTTGTTCTGTTTTCCCCCAAAGAGCACAATTTTTCCCCCTCTTCTACTCAGCCATTTTTACTGACATAAGTGGCTTATTGTCTGTTCTCTCTCCTTCCAGTTTCAGAGTCTTTCTTCTTGAGATGTCACAGAAATGCAAAGGTTAAGTACCCTTCCTGAGCAGAGAGGCACTAGAGATACTTGAAAACTGTCAACAATTTCAATAGGAATCTTCTTTTCACAGTGAAGGACCATGCATGTCAAAGCAAGCTGTTCAGCAGCTTGGATTCAGCCTACTTGATCCAGTCTGTTTACCTCTTAGTATCCCTTACAGGGTGGGTGTTTTCTCTGCTCTCAACACTGACCTGCACTTAAAATGCTTCCAGGTAGCGCAGGTGTGCCATTCACTCTGCTGTTACACTGAAGATTACATCAAAATGCTCAGTGTAAGTGTAATTCTGTCAGAGGAAGATGCCTCACTTCTCAGCATGGCTTATTTTGATTTCCACCCTAGAAAAAAATATCACCACCCCCAATAAGTGGGAGCCCAATTAATATGGACTCCACTGCACTCTCTAGCATAAAGATAAATAGACTTTTTCTTATTTACTCTCATATTCTATCCAAGGGGTTTTAGACCCTGATCTGGCACAAGAATATTCCTCAAATATGTGAATTACTGTGCTCCATTTTGGGAACTCAGAGCGTGAGTATTTTCTTGGGTAATAATCCCCAAGAAGATACACACCAAAGGCTGTTCCATCATAACATTGTTTTGTGATCAGGTATTATTTCTTCAATAAAAAATGGTTACTTACATAAGTAGCCTAACAAAACAAATTAATACTTCCATTTAATTTTTGCGTTTTAAGTTGCTACAAAACAATCTTCCTTGAATTTTAATGATGTCATCCACCATGCCTTACTGTTGTTACATTAACATTTTAAATAGCTTCTTTATTACGAACTGAAGAGAAAATTATAAAATCATAGAATAATTTGTGTTGGAAGGGACATTTGAAGGCCATCTACACCACACTCCTGCCCTGAACATGGACACCTTCAACTAGACCAGTTTGCTCAGAGGCCCATCCAACCCAGCCTTGAATGTTTCAAGGAATGGGTCATCCACCACCACTCCAAGCAGCCTGTGCCAGTGCTTCACCACCCTCATCATAAAAAATTTCATCTTATATCTAGTCTGGTAATATCAGCCAATGAAATAGTATGGGTTATTAATTCATAATTAGTATGGTGGTGGCAAGGAGGGAACCTTCCTTTACAATGTTTTACATCACTTGGTGACTGGAGTTTAGCTCCTATTTTGCCACATATTTTCCCTGTTTCTTGGTCAAGTCAGCTGAGTTTGCATTTATGTCCATATTAAGTGTCAGATTTAATGTCTAACATATTTGCCACATGTGACCTAGGAAATGGGACCATTACTGTCAGTGGAGACGACCTGAAGCTCAACTCATTTGCCTCCTTTGTTCAGGATCAATTTTGATAACTTAAAATATCTGCCTAAGATGTTTTCATGGATTTGGTAGATACAGCACAGTTCCAAGGGAACTAAGCCTTTCTGTAATCATTCCTCAACAACAACACAGAAGTTGTGATCTTCCTCCCATCTCCACCCACAATCCCATCCCTGGAAGTGTTCAAGTCCAGGCTGGGCAGGATTTGGAGCAACCTGGTCTAATGGAAGGTGTCCCTGCCTGTGGCAGGGGATTGGAACTAGATTGCCTTGGAGGTCACTGCTTCCATCCAAAACAGTCTAGGATTCCATGAATGTGTGTCATTTGTGCTTTAAAAGTGAAATATCTTTATTAATTGTGGGTACTTACATGGTTGCTATTAGCGTAGCACCATACATATTTGTCTTCATCACAGCACTGTGAGATAAGACGATATTAGAAGGGAACAATGAAAGTCAAATTGCCCTTCAATTGCCTCTTGTCCTCCTCCTGCCCCCAAATTAGAGAGTCTGATTTAATTTTCTGCAGACCAGGATTTATATCATAGAATGAGGTCCCAGCGTTCAAAGTACAGGGAAGAAGGAGAGTTAAGACACTTTAGAAGGAGATTTAAGTCAGCCAGGAAGATGAACAAAGAGTAGCCCAGAGTTTCCCAATGATGTTTCTACACATTGAGCAGGTAACAAATCTCAATCTGTCTCTCTCAGATGTTTTCCCTCTATATTTGAAGGAGACACTTCTGCTCACAGGGAAGCTGCAGTTCAGTGTTCTTCTGCAGGGAGATGTCTCTGATCTTTCCTTCAAACTTTTGAACAAAATACCCATCTCCCCTTTCAAAGCAGGTAGGGAAGAAGGGAACAGATCAGCTTGTGAGTTAGAGGCTCTCAAAGTGAGAAGGGGGAACCCAGGCTCAGTCCCCACCTCTGCCCATATCCAGCCTACTCTTGGAGCTAGATGTCCCTGGCATCTGCTGACTCTTTGAGCAGAATTGTTTTCCACTCATCAAAACTGAAATTCTTGGCCCAGAGGAAGCCTAAAATTTAAGGCTTTCTGCTTTGTGGGAAAAGAAAATTTTCTGGCATACGTTCCCAAAAAAAAAAAAAAAAAAAAAAAAAAAAAAAAAAAAAAAAATTAAAAGAAAGAAAAAATAAAGCATTTCACCTGTAATAGTCATGAAGTGAAGAAACACATTTAAGATGTTCATGCTGCAAGGAGACTGTCAGACTTTTTCAATCCATAAAGCACTTTAGAATGGAAAGTACGCTGGCTGGGATTAAAGAATTGTCTACCTAGAAGAGCTCTAGATTAATAATTGAGAGAGTTGCATCCGTCTCTAGCTCAGGAGCTTTGGTAAAGGAGTTGATGGTTATATTCCTGCTCCAACATTGTTCTGAAGAAAAACACAAACTTAAGGCCAAGCCACACTGAGTCGTAAGTTCACACAGTCAGCCCAGTGCTCTCATTGAGAAATTGCTAGAATGGAGCACAAATAAGGCTCACTCCCCTGTGCAAGCAGTCTCGGTATCATTTCTCACTGCTTTACTTCCTAGAAATGTATTTTCTAAAGAGGAATGAGAGATGACTCAATGCACACCCCTAGCCTCATACCAGAGCTACCTCAAACAGAATATTTTGAATATTAAGAATATTCAATCCCAGTGAGTATAGTGATTTTTTATTGCAGTGCATAGTACTCTTCCTTCTGCCTAGAAACAGAATTCCTTGCTTGTGTTATATGCTCTATACTGATATAACAGATGGTGGTAATTTTTTCTGTAGCCTCAGTTGAATAGTATCATTTTTTGGAGAAGGAGTTTTGTAGTGTTATTTCTGCAAACCACAAAGTTGTGAAGTTTTGTTGGTTTTTTTTCTTTTTTTTTTCCCCCTCAAGCTGAAAGGAAGATATAATTTTTCTTCCTAGGAAATTCTACACTATTTTAATGCAGAACTCAATAAACCTTTACTGACAGCTATAATGATTATTTTTTAAGTTAAGCCATCATTTATTAACTGAATATATCTGGCCAGCTTAAATGACATTCCTTAGATATTTTTACATGTGTTCTAGTCTCTTTTTTAATATGTATCCTAGGAGATAATGGTAGTCTATAAGATTTTCAAAAGTCAAATCATGTTATACATCACATGGGATACATTTATGGTGGAAAGCATGGTAGAAAATGAAGCTTGTTAGAGCACCACGTTATGTAATTACAGTTTGAAAGGTGTAGAGTATTATCCCCCACAGATGATTAACCCACATTTAAGGGGTGATAGGTGTTATTAATTGACCTGTTCACTGAACTCTAGAAGGTTTTTGGGAATGTGCATATACCACAAATTATGATTCCACATCGTTAATCATCCAAGTCTCCTTCATGACTCAGTAGAAGTGGAAATCAAAACGTAAAAGGCTAGAAGATTACTTATTTTTTTACAAACCCACAGATAAAGTACAATAAATAATTTTTTTCAGGGCACAGTTCAAAAAGAAGTGACCTCTCTCTGTGCTTCCTGTCAGATTCAGCCATTTCTCCCTTCCCACCTTTGTTTCCTTCCCTGGAGCTGCAGTCTCACGCATTGCTTGTGCTCTTCACCAACACCCTGCCTCTCCATTTCAGGTCTCTCTTTGCTTTCACCCTTTTAATCCGTCCTTGTATCAAGTTTTCCTTTCATTCCGCCCATAGCATATACGACATAAAGCTCTTTGACCGTTCTCGGCGCGTAAAGCGACGTGGGGAAGGGGTAGAAGAGCAAAGAGAGTTCACGAACAGACAAGTGGGCAAGGGTCTTCCTCAGCTCAAGAAGCTTGGTACAGGGTGCCCATGTGCTCTCCTGTGCGCCCTTAACTTGCTAACACACATCTTTCCATGTGCACTTCCAGAAGCAAAGTGTAACTGCTCAAATGTATAATAGATAAGGGAAAGACAGCAGACTGAAACTAATTGAGCTTTCCTCCAACAGAAACGCAAGAGAAGGAGTTATTAATATTCTTCCTAGAGGCTTTGGATGTGCTCCACTATGTGATGAGAGATCTGCACCTGTATCCTTTATGAATATTTAAGGATACCTTATTGTGGTGTCAGGACACAGACTTTTGTACTGTTTGTTCTGCTAATAGGATTTGTCTTCATCAAGTAATGTTCAGCATGAGTTCTTCTAAAAGATGCCTGTATGGTTAAACTATGGTAACTCGAATGATGAGTTAAAGACTTGACTGAACACCGAGTGTTTCTTATGAAATAATCATGACTTTGAGATGATGGATAGACTTGATTCCCTGAATTTCCAGCTGAGATTTTCAGCAGGAGCTTCATTAGACAGACATGGGTTGAGACTGTTGTAATCCAAACACAAATGAATTTGAAAAACTGTTCTAACTTAAAACTTTCAGATCTGAATAATTTAGATTGCCTGATTGCTCCCCAAACTAACATCTTCATTCCTGTTTTGATGGCAGAGAGGAGTGAAAGAGTCATATTGTTTTACTGAGTTTAAATTTCAAGAAACTTTCTCATCTAATGAGGGAAAATCAAATTCAGATGTTTTGAAGATGAACAAAACACTGTAATTTTGCTTGAGGAAAATGAGTTAGTCTGAAGACTGATTCTTTTCTCCAAACATAGCACGGGGGACTGATTTATGTAGACAGACTGTAGGAGAAGAGATGATTACTGAACCCTCTGAATTTTTACAATACACGGAAAACATGCAGAAGAGCCTAATGTCATTTGCCCAGCTTTACCTGGTATTCTGAATAGAGAACCCAAATCAAAGAACCTCTGAGGCCTCTGAATCTCAAGTATTTCTTAGAAAATTGATAGTGCTTAAGATAGCGTTCTACAGATCCTGAGTTCTATTAGACTTGGCCCCAAAGAGCTCAGAATTTAAAAGCCAACAGGGGGTGCACAGCCTTGACAGCTCCTTTCTCTTCCACATCCCACTGGAGACAAGTAATGATGAAGATTTGCACATCCCCTAACTAACAGAGGCCAGCATTTCACCATTTAGAGCCCAAAACAATTCTGCTCCCTGTCTCCTCTGCATATTTACTTAAAAAGATTTTAAGTTTCCTATTCTTTTACCTACTCATAACAGCCCAGAAAAGCTCATTTAAATACACAGGGGATGAGGAAGGGTTTAGAGAGTAAGTCTGATGAGGTGTGGCTGAGGGAGCTGGGAAAGGGACTCAGCCTGGAGCAATGGAGGCTCAGGGGGAACCTTGTGGCTCTGCACAGCTCCTGACAGGAGGGGGCAGCTGGGAGGGTCGGGGTCTGCTCCCAGGGAACAGGGACAGGAGGAGAGGACACAGTCTGAAGCTGTGCCAGGGGAGGTTCAAGTTGGTTATCAGGAGGAATATGTTGACAGAAATGGTTGCCAATCATTGGAAGAGGCTGCCCAGGGGGGTTGTGGAGTCACCATACCTGAAGGGGCTCAAGAGACAGCTTCATGTAGCACTCAGTGCCACGGTCTGGTTTACATGGTGGTGTTTGGTTAAAAGCTGGACTCGGCGGTCTTGGAGGTCTTTTCCAACCTTAAGGATTCTATGATTCACAATTAAAGCTTCATGGAAGACAGACTTTCCAAAATTCTCAAGGTCCTTTGCAGTAGTACAGGGCTTTAAAAGGCATTCTGGGACCTCCTTGAACAACGTGCTCCTCATCCTCAGTACACAGGGAAGGGCTCTGGTGTGATGTAATCCCTTTTGGGTTTCAGCATTTTACACTGATGTTGCGTAAGCAAAAAACCCAAGGAAGGAAAACTCCAAATTTTCCTTAGCGCAGCTCCAGAGCCACTGCACCTGCTGCTTCACTGCCCGTGCTAAACCATTCTTTAACCTCTCTGAAGCTGTGCAGGGTCCCCCTGAACCCTGGAGTCCGGGAATGTAATACTCCTGAAAATATGTCCTACCCTCAACAAGAATTTAGTTGGAGTAATTTATATGCTCAAGAGAAAATGAGCCAGTTTGTAGGCATACAAATCTTCCTTCAGAGGTTTCCAGAGTCTTCTTCAGGTTCATTGACCACTCTTGTTCATTTCTAGGCTATCTAGAAATTCCTAAAACTCAAAATCCTAAAATGAAATCTTACGGGACTAGTATGGTTTCATCTCAGTATGTTCTTTCAGCCCAGTGTATTCCAAACTCTTGCTTATTCTAATATAGATAATATGGTCTATATTGCAATTAGTCTCTTTGGTTTGAATCTGAATTAATTCAAAAAGGAAAAAAAAAAGGTATGTTAGAACTAATAGCTGAAATTATGAGTGTCCTGAAACACATCAACAAAATGGGGAAAAAAGGCAATGAAAGTTTGTTTGTCCTGCTTCTCACAAAGTATTATTTTTATTACTAATTTGAGCTACTGCATTTAAAAAAAAATACTTTCAAGTTAAAAAAAGGAAGCAGTTGGTAATTCTAAATAAGCGCTGAAGTTCTTGTGCATTTTTAATGCATAAACAGCTGCAAAATATAGGTGTTACCAGGTAATTTAGCAAAAAAAAAGCAGAATCTACTATTACAGGAGACTTCCGCTGTGCATTTAAATGATTGGTACCAAAACAGACTCCTCAGAGCAATTAAGCAGAAGAATATTTAAGGGCTGTCATTGCATAAAATGTCAGTGAAATCCATATACTTGAATGAGTGGATCCCTTTATTAAACCAGAACTAGAAACAACCCAGCGCGGCATTGCACCTGGGATACTCAAATGTGCTGTGATCTTGCAGGTCACTGGAGATGTCTGTCACTTCTCCTGATGCTGCACCAAAATTCCTAGCCTTCAATTTTCCTTGGGTATCACGGTGACACCCAAAACCTAAACCAAAATAAATATGTTTTTTACCAAAAGAAGCAGTGAATCAGAAGATTAAATAAATGAAAATAGGAAAGAAGAAACCCCGAAAACTCTTCTAGCTATGATACAGATTATTAACTGCCTTTCTTAATAGCAGAACATAATTAGGATTGGTAGTACAGACATCAGGGTAATTTTGCTTCCAGGCTTCCAAGTGCCACATATTATTACATTGCTTTTTACTACTCTTTAAAACTCAGGCTATAAATCTTAAGTAAACCACTGCACTCCTCTGACTCTGGTACTTGTTCTGCCCCAGGACATTGGGTCGTGTTGCAAATGTCATCTCATATCGTTAAACTCCACTGAGCATACAGAAAAACACAAACCAGGATAGTCCAGTAAATTGTTAGTCTGTGTCCACACACACCTGAGGTCGAGTAGGGGGTCCCTCACTGGCACCTCAGTGTGTGAGGGTGATAATTGCAGGTCTTGTATCTGTGAAAGAAAAGAAGTTAAAGCAGTACCAGTTTAAGATATTGTAGGAAGAGAAAGGAAAGGTGGGCTTTCCTGCCGTCACTATGAGATCTCCGGGTTGTAGCTTTACCACTCTAGGAGCACTAATGACACAAATATGCTCCCCCAAAATCAAACTTCAAGACATGCTCTTAAAAGCATCACCATGCTTCCTGCTGAAAAAAAAATTCTGAATAAATGCGACCATTTTTGCAACTCTGTGATGATTTTAATTACACTCCTACAGAGGTATATTTTGTTGTGTTTATTTCAGGGTGACTTACAAGTGTTAACATATTGGTCCTTAAATGGGGAGGGAAAGTGCACCTTAACCCCACAGGATAACGGCGTTAGAAGTCATCTGTTCTTTCCCTTAGGCCACATCCTTCATCAGCTAAAGGTCTTCCCAAACTGTTTCCCAATGTCCAACAGTCCCTGCTTAATGCTTTGATATGGTTCTGTAAAACTCAGTTTTGATTGGGCTTTGGTGACAAAATTTAAACTAAATATTTACATCTGACAGGAAGAACTACTGCTAAGGTGGAAGACATTACATGAACAAAATGTTCCTTTTCGGTAGTCTCGATTTTTGTTTTCCTCAGCATTTTCAAGGCTTCCCATGAGATAATAATTTGGTTTATTGAGATTGTGCTGTGGAAAAAAAAAATATGAGAATTTAGGAACCAGATATTGCAATACAAAATACAGTATGGCTAAGTTGCTTGATATCTAAATACAGACCATTACCACACTCTGAAAGGTATTGATCAGTGCTAGACACTAAAAAAGGCTAAGATGGATTAAAGAAAACGTATCCTTCCCTTTTCAAAGGGCTATAATTTCTCTCCTAAGTGCTGTATGTCCTTACACTGAACCTGTATTTATTCTCATTATAAACCAATGCTGATGTCTCTACAACAGAATTCAAAATATTCAATATCATCAGCTGGTTTATCACAGGAAACTAATAGCCATGTCCATTTCTAATAAAATATACTTATAAAATAGTTTGCTTTTCAGGAAAGGGACATACTCAAATACACATTCACATACATGTTCTCCATATTAAATGCACAGGGCCCTGAAATGAAAGAATGATTAAAAATTGAGTGTTCAGATACCCAGCCTGCAAATTATTTTCTCATCTAGCCTGTTCTCCCTGTTTAACATATCCATCTGAACAGCAAGTCTTTAAGAGTGATGAATGAGGAGAAGAGAGGAAAATAGAATAAAGCAAGATCTTCTGTGCTGTGACAGCTGACTCTGTGGAGTATTTTCTTTTGTTTGGGGATTTTGTGCCTTCAGCTGCACCCAGCCCTCTCCCTGGATCACCCTGTTCTGCATTCCTACATTCCAGTCCGTGTGTTTCCGGTGGACCTTATCAATCTGTCTGAATATTTTGCTGATTAACTCTATGTTTGTGCCTGTCTGGATCTTAGGAAGTTTTGTGCTGGAGACAATTCCCCACCCAGTAATTGTGCTGTGGTGTGTTGTGAGATACCTGGAAGGCGTGCAGCTACACACAGTCCCGACCCCAAAACTGTGGAGCAATCAGTTTCCCTCGCTGTGGGGACCCTCACCTCACCCAGTGTGTGAAAGGTACATGCAAGGAAAGGCAGCTTCTGGTCCCAGGGCCTGCCTCCACAGAGCTGGCACCACCCAACTCACTGCCAGATTTATCAATAAACCTGTTGTTATAAACTATCTCCGAGTGCAACAGGAGTCTATTCACATTGCTAATCAAGCCTACAAGATAAGAAGCTTCGATAGAAGCCATAAAAAGAGACTACAAGAACCTCCTTATAGAGACCTTATCGTTTCCTAATTTTGGTGTCCTTGGCTCTTGCTCTGCTCTCCCACTAATCAATCATTAAAATGGAGGTGTGTGGAGGTCCCAGTAACCATTTGACCTGTTCTTATCAACTTTGCCCCTTCGTGAAACTGCTCACTTCCCTGTGATTTGTGTGGATCAATACAGCAGAAAGGTCACAAAAGCACTAAACAGAGATGCCAATCAGAAAGATGTCAAAAGAAAAAGAAAGTTTGACAACATCAGGATCAATCAGGGGCTGCTCAGGAGAACTTGTCAGCTGTGATTAATGGCACATTGTGCAGTTGCTGTCATTGGAAAATGCTTTAGAAGTTTTGAGATCACTGCATGGAGAAATTGATTTGAAGCTCTTTTGTCATATTGAAATTTAGGAGTTACGGGGTCCAGAGTAGGTCAGGCAAACCTTTTCTTAGCAAACAAAAGCCTGGTGGTGTCATAGATGAGTAAAACTCCCCTAACTGTGTTTGAGTAATGATGGGATCCACTTTGCACAGCTCTGACAAAACTCTGCTCCCTGCCACCCTCATGCCAGGATTAACTGGGTGACCAAAAAAGCAACATTCTTAAAGGAATGCTCTGAAACATGAGTACTGCAGAATGGAGAGGTGATACTTCACAAGCAGAAGTCCTATTGCTGCTCCCTTCCTTCGCTAGGTATTTCCAAAGCTCAAAATCCAGAATAGATTTTGGAGCTGTGATAGGGCCCCCTGCAAATTCCAGTACCCTCAGAGGAAATCCTAAAGCACAGGTGAGGGTTGTGGCAAGAGTTGGATGGCTGTAAGTTGGACTGTCCATAAATCATGCAGTGTGTCACAGGAGTGGCAGTTTTACCCTTGGTACCATCTCTCAAACTGGAAGGCAGTTCTTTTGTAAAAGCCAAGGAGGGATGTATTACCAAGGTTCCTTTGGAAGCAGAGAGAGAGAGAGAGAGAGAGTGTGTGAAAGGAGCTGTGTCACATTTTCAAAGATTTTCAATGCTTCTCTTATTCTTCGAAATTTTTTTTTGGCCTAGGAAAGGGAGTACCCAGATTTTGTGCATGGAGAGTCTATGCCATGGTTGTCAGCAGAGACAGCCTGAAACTATCCACTGGCACCATCCCAGTGAACATGTCTTCCCACTACTTATTCAGCAGTCATGATTCATGTCCCTTTCCTACTGCAAGAAAAATGCCTGGAAAACTCAGATCTCATTTTCAGGCTACAGTAAATTATGGGTTTTTACTGAATGTATTAACAGCTGAGCTTTCGATATCAATCTGGGCAAATGTTTTACTTCTGCTATGCTCTCTAACCTATGCATGAGCGTAAAATAATGTTGTGTAAGTGGTGTTTGTAAGCAGACATTCCTACTCTTAGATCTTACAGCAACTTCCCTGGCTCTGAGACATGCAGGTAGGTTGTATTGAGCCCAAGGCAACCTGATCTAGTGGAAGTTGTCCCTGACCATGGCAGAGGGGTTGGAACAAGATGGTCTTTAAGGTTCTTTCCAAATAAACCCCTTCTATGACTTCTTCCTTAATGTAGTACCACTGAACTTCTACCTGATACAGAGTAGGCAGAGAAATCCTGAAAAGATACTCTCCTGAAGTTTTCAGAGCAATCTCTATCCAGCTGGTATTCATATGATCTGTAGTCTATAAAACATATAGTAATTCTCATCCAAGACTTTTTACAGCATATTTCAAAAGTTTATTTCAGGGTGACTTACAGGTGATATAATATTGGACCTTAAATAGGGGAAGAAAATGCATGTTACAGGACAATGGCATTAGAAGTCATTTGTTCTTTGCCTTAGGCCACATCCTTCACCAGCTAACGGACTTCCCAAACTGTTTCTCAGTGTCCAACAGTCCCTGCCTAATGCTTTGATATGGTTCTGTAAAACTCAATTTTGTCACAGCTCATATCAAACTAATCCAGTTACAGAAATTAGTTCTTATTTGGCTTTTGGTTGTCAGTTCATTTTAGTGCTACTTGGAATAACTTCCATGATGGCTGTACTCAAATTTCCATTAATTAAGCCATATAATTTGGCAAGTGTAGTTGCATGCAACAGTATCTCTTTGCTGCATTGGACAGAAACACTTTAGACTACCTGTTGTAGAGTCAGGTCTCCAGAAACTGAGTTTTCAATAGCTGTGCCCTTCCCTCTCTATAAATCTGTGCTTTGAGGCTGGAGTGTGTAGCCTTAGATCCAGGCAGAAGGTGTTGATCCACCTTAGAATCCCATTAACCTCATCTGATCATCCTGAATACAATCACAGCCCCTGTGGTATATCCAACTCCAGGTATATGTCTGTAGAACGTTAGATTTTTGATATCTCCTTGTATCAAATACACACATTTCTCGTACTTCAATTATAACAAAATTGAGATTCTGCTGGAGACGTGGGTGGCAGTATATCAGGTGCATGAGATAAATGTCAAATTAGCTGACAGTTGCATGCAGTTTAACACATTTAATACACTAATTTAGATTTAATGTGCATATCAGAGCACTCTGTAATATTGGCAAAGGAAATCGTTTGTCAGAAGAAGACATACAGTACTAACTAGCCACTGATCAAAGAGGCATCAAAGGGTTGTTTTGAAAAAGGAAGAATTACTGATGGTTTGATATTTTGTCTGACATTAGCCTTTCCTAATTCTGGCTAACATTTTGTGTTTCTCACCAGTGCTGTAGAGCTGTAATGCAAAACAATGCTGAAAGACCAAAAGCGCGTCACAGGTTTGTGAATTACATCCCTGGTGGTAGGTGAGTCCAAGATGTGCCACGTTAGCGGACCTTTGCCTCATCCTCCTGTCAGCAGTTATTTGTCAGCAATGAGCAGTGAATTGTCAGCAAATGGTCTAAGGCTGGTAGTTTTAGCAGAAAACAGAAATTCAATGGAATCAATGGGGAAGAAATACAGTGCTGATTTCATGGTTAGACACAATACCTGTATTTGCTGTTTTGTGCCGATTTTCTTTGACGTCTTAGTGCCTTTCCCTGTTCCTCATCTCATCAAATTCTCCTAGCTGTTGCACATAAGCTGTTCCTGCCTCTCTGGCCATGCAAGGCTGGAACTAGATGATCTTTAATCTCCCTTTCAACCCAAACCATTCTATGGTTCTAGAGTTCTGTTGTTGGGTCAACACCATTTAGTGATGTCCACCTTAACATCATCTCACAATCCTTGCTGCTGGGCTTGATCTCCAGTGTTTCTGTGGAGACGCAGATGGGATTTGACAGGAAAAGGGATCTTCAGGGGGTGCCAAAAGAGGCATCCTGCCATGGAACAGAAGTGCCTTTGTGCACTGAAACTTGTGTTTCCAGATGTCCTCAAAAATACTTTCTCACTCACGTGTCCTCACTTTCCAAGAGGCTTTCAGGTCCCCCCAGGGAAAGTATTAAAATTTCCACCATGGAGCACTGACCAACAATTCCTATCAGTTTCCTGATTTCAGCTTCCGGTCAACACTGGGGCTAGTTTTCATTCGCTTCTGTGAGTCCCAAAGTTGGCATACCTCAGGCAGTTGTCCCAATAGACTATCATCATATTTTGGAATGAGTCACTGAATATTTATGTTTTCTTGTGCCCAGAACAGGAAAATGAACCTTGAGTTTGTCATAACATTTCAGACATGACTCTTCCTTTGGGCGTGGACATCCTTTGTTTAGAGATTACCCAGATATCTCCTATGAGACTTTGCTCTACCTTTGGAAAAAAACAATTTTTTGAAGAAAACTCAAGCAAAGTACCATTAAACAGACAATTAGAAGTATAGATGTAGAGGTTCGGGGTAGCTCAGTTACCGTAAAATCAGGTTTTAGGCTATATATTTCATTGTAACCCACTGGTTCTCATCTAAAACCTCAAAGTTCTTGAGCAGGAATGGGCAGGATTGGTTTGCTTTTTGGTTTTCAGTGGACATTATTGTAGAAAGGAGGACATTTATAATGGGAGTGCATTAACAATGGAATCATGAAAGTAAGGCAAGGAAAATTGTGGAAGATGTCTCAGGATCACACAGCAGAGCTGCACTAGGACTTGTAAAAAGCTGATGGACTCAAGTGTTCTCTCCTTTATTAGGCTGTTCTGACTCTAAAATTTCCCCCTCCATCAGGTTCCTTAATTGTCACTTCTAACCTAGGGGTTTAGTCAAAATCAGCTTCCAAAGTCATTTTGATTTAATGAAAAGCTGATAGGAACATCATCAGCGTTCTAACTGAGTTAAACCCTTCCATTAAATAGCAGAGGGATTTGTGCTGAGTTCTGAAAGTGACAAGGGAACACAGAAAAGCATCATTGACATGTCGATGCCTATTTCACATCTTCTTTCCAGCTTTAGCGGCTTCTTGGCTTTCTTCATCAGCGTTGCTTTGTCAAACCTACTCCTCTTTCTTCTGAGGGGAAACTCACGTTTCCTGCCTCTGTAAGAGCACATGTGCACCCCTTTATGAGAAGGATTGCACTACTTTGCCCCTTTTTCTACTCAGTGTAAGGTTTCATAGGCTTCTGGTCCTTGAGCTGGATCCACAGCAGGTGTAAACTCCATTCATGTCAGTGAATCCGTGATGGCTTGTGCCAACTGGAGATAAGGTTTCAGTCAGATTGGCGAGTAGATTTTTCCAAATGGGAAAAGAAATGTTGAAAGTAAAATGAGCAAAACACTGCTTGTCCTTTTCTTTTTTTTCTTTTTTTTTTTTT
>VZRN01005753.1:61451-73473 GCA_013397935.1 Dasyornis broadbenti | reverse complement strand
TTTTTTTTTTTTTCCTAGAGAGACTAGCTTTAATGATCATAAATGACTGCAACTAGGGAGGGAGCAGGGCCTTGCCAGCTCTCAGCATTCCCAGCCAAATCTCCCTGCAATTGTTTAGATTTATTTTCAACTGTATAAAGTTCCTATGTAGGGTGGAGGGAGGAAAACAGAGGCCATAAGGCCCATGTTCCTGCAGCAGTTTGGGGCAAGCTTTTTTCCTTAGGTAAAATTGGCTTTCCCAACAGTCTGCCTTGCCACCATCCATCATTAGACCGGTTTCATAGAACAAGAGAGTAAAACTTTATTCCAAACTTCTAAGAAAATTCCTGTCTGGACCAACAGAGCTTTGGTCTAAATGAACTAAAAACTGTGAGTGACAGCTGCTTTTTGGGGGATCTCCAACTTTGGTTATTCACAAAAAAAAAAAAAAAATAAGGTGTTGAAAATCATCCTAAGACTTCACTGAATCTCACTTTAGGATTTAACTTTCCTCACAAAAAGGAAGCTTCTGCCTGGATCTTCAAGCATAAGAGGTTGTCCTTGATTACCCAGGCTATGGACTTAATGAGACCTAATGGTGTCCACAATCATTCTAAACAGCCTGAAGTGACCTGATACATAAACACAAATGCTTACAGGTACCTCTTTTCAGAAGGGATACTCCTGGTCACCCCTCTCTGCTTGTCTTTTGTTAGGAATTGCCCTTATGTGGCAAGCAGAGTTAATACGAAGCCTCTGGATTCAATAAGGACAGAATGTCAGCTATTTCTCTGAGTCTGCAGTTTCCTGAAAATTCTTCTAAATATGTCTTGGAAGACCCTATGAACAATTCATGTTATCTGCTGTTCTTCTTTGTGCCCTTCCTCAAAAGGTCAGGTGTCTTGCAAGTGTTCTGACATGCAACACAAGAGAAAAAAGAGGAAGAAAAGACTGAGTGCCCTTTCTCTCTGGACTTCTTTTATCCTCATGCACTCACTTTCCAAATGGATGTATGCTTTTATTCTCCTCAGGAAATGTAGCTTATAATCACTTTCTAAGTTTCATTCTTCCTACTTTCCTTAAGATGTATTTTGCACTGAAATCATTAGAATTTGACTCTGTGGATTTCTTGTTTAATATTTCCTGTGGAATATTTGTTACCCAAAAAAAGTCACATGGCTTTAGATTTCTCCCCCTCTTCCCAGTTATGCCCGTGAAAATTCTTTTACCCTCTAAAGCTGTTCTCTGGACCCCCAGTCTGAAGAGGGCTGGCCCTGCAGTGCTTCTGGGTACATCTTCTATGGTGCTTTCACCTAATTCCACGTGGGTCTTGCCAGGTGCATTCCCCTACTTACCACTCTAGCTGACCCTTTAAATTCCTCCAGGGTGCCAGATGTTCCCGAAATTGTGTTCTCCCTGGATGGATTTTAAGGCAGAACTCTCCTTCCTCCCAGGCTCAGCCACAGCTGTGAGCTGATGGAGTTGCCTCTCCCCACTGCTGTGAACTTTAATCGGGTTCTAAAGTTTCATTATCATAGTGATCCATTCTGGAAGATATTTCACATTCCCCGAGCCCCAGGCAAGTCCTAACAATCTTGTTTAATATTCTTTTAGTTTTTTCTTTCCTCATTTTTTCTCCCTTTCCCTTTGATGCTGTTCTGCAGGTGCTGGAGAAATACAAGGCTCCAAGGTCTGCATCTCCCAAGACTGCTGCAGTTTTTAGCTCTCAGCCACCATTCCAGGAGCCACTCTCTTTTTCATGGCCGACAGCTGGTCTTTTTCAGGAATCACTGGCTCACAGTCAGGGAACTCTGATCATATGCCTTGTAAGATTCTTAGTGGCTGACATAATTTGCCAAATGCCAGCTTTCCTTCACAGATTTTTCTAGTCTTTCCAGCTCCACAGACACTTGGCTGCCAGGTATAGCTCCCCATCATTAAAATATAACTTTGGACTACCTCATCACAAAAGTGGGTGCATGAGGATGTAAATGGAGAGTGAAAAATAAAATTATTTTATTTTTTGCCTGTGTGCAGTATTTGTGTGCAGATGATCCCCGTGAGATCTCCAATAGCTCATATATGCTACGCCAGTGACTGGGAACATTAATGAATTCATGCTAGCTAGCGAAAATACAGAGATGAGAACTGTAACTGACCCTATCATTGCAATTATTGTCCATAATAATTAGTTTACAGTTACAGGAATACATTAGGAAGCGTAACTGCTACTGCATTTGTCTCAGAGCACGGAAGAACACCATAACTCCTGATTTATGTCGTGTGGATTCTAAGAACACTGCCAAAGGACACAAGTTGATGGTTATTTCCTAAATGTCATGATTTCACCTTGATGACCCTGTATTAGGCAAGAAGTTAAAGTCCCTGTCCTTTCACAGTTTGAATTAGTAGTCTTTTAGGTAGGAAACAGAGACCATTTAGCGTAGGCAATGAAGAGTCATTACTTCAAAGATATCCTAAATTTAGTCCTTGCTGCTGTGGTGACTCATCCAGTCATATTGCACTGCAGGAAGTAATGAAAAAGCATCAGAATAATGCAAAGTAATTCTCTGCTCTTGTAACATCTTTCTCGTTACATGTTTTCCCCAGCTCCTTGGCCTAGAGACTCTGGCCTTGACTTTCTCATGTTTTTACTGGGTTTTTCACTTGCACCAAAATATTCAGGATGGTCTTAGTACCTTCCCAATGAATCATCATGGTCTAAGCACACAATGAAGCACAAGAACTCAGTACACAGAACACAAGGAGGACGCATGAGAGGTGGTAAAGGGTTTGTGCTCAGTCCGTAGGGCTTAGAGCATAAAAAAGGGGACATCAGCTTGTCATGGTGGAACTCAAATCAGCACTGACCAGAGGAGTGGGCTTTCTGTGGTCACAGATGAACAGCTACTCCTTTGCACAGTTTGCTACAGTGGACAAAAGTCTTCTGATGATCTGAAGAATGTTTAAGCCATTAACCATTTCAGTGTCTCACAGCATGGAATTAGTTCTATAAAGTTACAATTTTGGGCGTTTTTTACGGTGGGATCAAAATGTTAAAAATGTTATAAATTTCTAAATTATTGTTAGAGCTGGCAAGGAGGAGGAAACCATCAGGATGTAGTTTGCCTCATAATTGGATCAATCCAGGACCTGCTGGTACCACTCAAGATTCAGTTGAGGGGGAACCTGAGGCCTCCATCCTTACATGCTTTGACTGGGAAATGTTCTCTACCAAATGTTATGTAACTTCATTTCCTGGCTTGGTAGCCAAAGTTGCCTATGTAGACTATTCCAAAAGTCCATTTAGAACCACGGAATCACAGAGTCATAGAATGGCTTGGGCTGGAAGGCACCTCTCATTCCCATCCTTCTGCCATGGGCAGGGACACCTTCCAGTATCCCAGGGTGCTCCAAGCCCCGTGAAACCTGGCCTTGGGCACTTCCAGGGATGGGGCAGCCACACCTTCACTGTGTGCCAGGGCCTCACTTCCCTTAGAGTGAAGAATTTCTTCCAAACATCCAAGTCCTGGAAGACCACTATGAGATGTCCCTGGAGCCATCTCTTCTCCAGGCTGAGCTCGACAGCTCCATTGCTGTGCAGTAAAACACAAAAATGTTCACCAATTTATTTTAGTAGCAATCTGTGATGGAAAAACTATGGTTCAGAAAATGTTCTTCACAATAATTACAAATGTAATTGCAACAAGTACAGGAATGATTGTTCCTGAGAACAAAAGAGTGACTCCAATCTTTAACCATATCCAAAAAAAGACTATTCACTGTTAAAACCTCTGCATATTCCACTTCAAATATCTAAAAATAACAACCCTTTCCTGGAAAAGAAATGTGAGCCCTGTGCTTATGTGACCAGCTCTCACCTAAATATAGCTGAAGACTCTTTAAGATGAGAATTCTGTAACAAAAGGGAAATTAGAGAAGCAAATCCTATCTTAACAATCCCGACATTAAATCTTCTGCTGTGTTGTCACCAACAGTCAAATTCATTACAATGTCCCTTGTTATAATTCAAGCTGAAGCAGCTGACCAGCTTTAAATGGGATGTCCTTAGCTGAATAGGTTTATTTCCTGAACAAGAAAGATTTGGATTAGTCAAAATGTCTTGTTTCTGCCCAATGCACAAAATCATAGGATATTTTAGCTTATAAAGGACTTCATGAGAGCTCTAGTCCAACTTCAAGGTAGGGCCAACATTTAATTCAACCCAGTTCCTTGGAGCTTATTCCAGTTTGATGTTAAAAAAACTCCAAGGACCAAGATTTTACAAACTCTTTGGGACACTTCCAACGCTACACTGTCCTTTGCTGAGAAATATTTTATTTCTATCAAGTCAGAACTTTCCCTGCTTAGTTTATGGTCATTGCCTGAATTGCATGCACCGTGCCTTTTCAAAAAGACCCTGATCCCATCTTGATAAATTCCTCTATGGTTTCGGAATAGAGAGTTCAGTGTGGAAAGTGGTACGTTTCTGCATAAAGCATTTAATAGTTTCAAAACAAAATGTTTTCATACTTCAGCTTCAAAATGGCATATTGTCACTGAAGATATGGGGGGAAAAATGAAATTATACAGTTTGGGTCATGTGAAACATTTAATTTAGACCAAAACTGAGTGTTTTGTTTCGCTGTTTTTCTCTTGGGCACTAAATTGAAAAAGTATGTATTCACAAACCTCCAGATAAACTCTCTGTTTATGGTGATTTATGAACTGCTGGTGGAAAATCAGTAGAAGTTATTTTCTGTTAGCTAAATAGAAAAATACAACCTTCAATCTACAACTATGAAGAGCTGTAATTTGGAAAACACAACATGTGATAGAAATGGATTATGGTGCTATTCCATTCAGATGCATGACTTCACTGTTTCTCTAAGCTCTGTCCTTTTAATGTGGATTTAATAACATCAGGCACCAGAAGGAACTAGGTCCTTTTCAAACTGAAGAACACACGATGTTTCCATAACGGAACCTCTTAATTACTGAACAAGGAGCAAAGCACTTTTCTGCTTTGGATTGGAAAGTGTTTTCATTTTATGTGTGTAATGACAGAATGTATAGACTTTGTGTCTGGGTGTAGGGATGGAAAGTAAATTCTAACACACTTTGAAGTTTATTATAGTGGCACCACAGAGGGTCCTCCTGCAAGACTCCGCTTCCATTTCCTCACACTCTTTCCAGGATAAGGCAGTAATCACTTTTTTTCCTACAGATATATGTTTGGATTATAAAGTTGTCCATAAATGGCTTATTTTTCAAAACTGGGATTCTTTACTTTAGAAAATCTGTTAGCAATGGCAGAGAATATAGTAGCCATTGACTATGGAAAATGGTGAAGCAAATGATACTGTCTGGATTTTCAGGAAGTTCCAAGAAAGAGTAAAAATATTTGCTCCACTTTGCACGTTTTACTCAGGGCTAATAGTGATGGGACCAACAGAAAACAAGGTGGAAGAAATGAAGGCCCTAAATTGTTTGAACTCAAAACAGCAGCAGCTGCTGAACAACAAAAAATGATCTTCAGTCTGGATGCACTCATTCACACAGAGCAGCAATGGAAGGAAAAGGCCTTTATTTCCAAAATGATATGCTGCCATGGGCAGACAGCCAGCCATTTGGACTGTGGGTATAACATGTATTGTTGATTCAAAATCGTGCTCTGGTGGCATCTTTTGCCCAGTTCCTACTGTGGTTGTTGGAGCCTAATAGTGATTTATGTAGTCCAAAAATCAAATCTTGGATGACACAAGGAAAGGTCACTGTGGAAAGGGTCTGGGGCCACGCTGCTTTTTACACTTTCCTTATCATTTGCTACCACCAAGCGTTAAAGTAAGGAGACTAATAACAAGCGACCTTTGACTTAACTCACTGTGGCCATTATGATTTGCTTCCTCTTTATCCCCTCTTGTCTCAAAAGCGCCACACAATTCTTGTGTGCTGTGCAGTTTCCAGTGTGTGACTGCTCTGCTGGTCAGCAGGATGGAACAAGGGATACATCTGGCATCTTACATCAATAGGCCACGATCCTGGCCTGCAAAATCAGTAGAAGAAAGTTGGTCTACATACAATGTGCAAGCTCCAAAGCCCTAAGAGGGTGTTATTTGAGTAGCACAGAAGAAAAGGTGTTTTCCAAATACAGAAAATGCCCAAAACATCACTGTGTGGGGACAGCTGGCAAGACTATTATCCTGGCCAGGTTTCTGTTTCCACTGACACCGCTCCAGAGGGGAAGAATCTGAGGCACACCAGTGCCTTCTGCACAGTTGCTCCGCAGGACCAGTGCTTCCTCCTGCCTACTGCCTGCAGCAGCCTGAAGTGACTCAGAAATTCCAGAAAAGGAAGCATTTTGATTGCTGCTGTGAAGTTCAAGGGGACACTAGCATTTTCCCCTGTGTTTGGGTAAAAGCAGAAAGTTCAACTCAAATGCTTCTCACACCAGCAAGATTTCCTACGACTCAGCTCAGCAAGACAGATCTTTCTTCCATGTTCAGTCAACTCTCTAACACCTCTCCAGAACTGTAGAAGCCAGTATTCAGTATGGTATTCAGAAGCTGGTTCACTACTGTGAAGGGATTTGAAGAGCGCTTCAACTCTCCTATCACCTTTCAGTGTGGAATGTACTTTGCATGCTACAAAAGCTTCTCTCTTTCCATGTCTCCAACCCGTGACCTCATCAGCTTCCAACCCAGGAGATACTCACACATATCCTCCCTCTATAAAAAAGAACTTGGGTTCCAGACAAATACATAAATAAAAAAAATAAATAAATAAACCAAATAAACAGCTAAACACTGATCCGATTACTAGATCTGAGCTGCTCATTTTGAGTAATTGCAGTTTTTATTGAATAGCAGAGGGCCCGTGGCATTGATTCCACAGGCAGGGTCAGACTTGGTCAGGTGAAGGTAAATGACATAGGCTTTCCCCCCATGCAATGGGGAGACAAGAAGACCCAGAGAAGACCCAGAGAATAACCTATCCTGTCCATAATAAATAAATAAATACAGTAGATCAACTCAGGGAGATTTCCTGAGTCCATTGGTTACAGAGGATCAGTGTTTGCTCAGTCAGGCCAACTCACTTTTAGGTGGATGAAATTAAAACCAACATGCATCGCCATTGTCCTATTGCCAATTGTTCAGGAAGTGAAAGTAGCACAGAGTAGAAATGAAGGAATAAACATTAAAAATCAGGACTGGTATATAGGTGAGGTCTTAGTGATGTGGAACAGACCTACCATACCTCTCTAAGGCTGGTCTGTGGAGCAGGGTACAGCATAAGCACTGTTATTCACACTTGCTCTTTAGGGTAAGTGTACTGCTCAGTCTTTCTTGTTTAAACGTTACAGCCACAAAACTAGCTAATAAATTTCTGGCTGACAAGCCTGACAGAGCAATAAGTAAAAACAGGAAGGCATCTATTACATATTACCCTGAATTTATCAGCTTTGCCTTCGAAAGGGGAAATAACACAAAGCAAATTGTGGGAAGTTTCTTTATCTGCTAGAAAAATATGCCCTGTGCCCCAGTCAAAAAACAAGCTGTTGTGAAGTAACCATATTATTTAAAGATACACGTCAAACAGGAAGAGGAAAACCAAACAAGCATGGCTTGAAAATTTCCCACAAGTGAGCTCTGACAGTCAGAATGCAGTGATGGACTTGCTGAGAGAGCCTGGGCTGCAGGGCAGCCATCAGTTTTCCAGGGCCAGAGGGCTGGGAAAGTGAATGGAAAAGATTCTCTTCTCATTTGAATATTTGTCTCTGGCTATACATTCGTGATATTTGCTTTATTACTGTTTTTAAAGCCAAATCAATGTCAGCAGCCGAGATTTCTTTCCCTTCAAGGTGAGGTCTCTTCTAAACAGCAAGATGTGTCTGAAATACCACAAGTTACTGATGTAAGAAACCACAGGCAAGGAACCCTGGATAATTTAGCCACATTCCTTTGAAGCACTTCAGTTCATGCACAGCTTCAAGCAAACAGCAATTAAAAACCAAGACTGTGTAGGACTAATGGCTATTTTAGGTTGGATGGATGTTTTGGGTTTAGGATCGCTGTGAGCCTGACAGCTGGCGAAATGGGTTATATGTAAAACCTGTTGGCTGGAGCCATCAAGCCACATGACAGGAACCTGCTGCCTGAGAAATTCAGTGGTGGAAAAGGTGTCTGTGTAATTCACCTGCTGCTGGGATGGCCCCACCTTTCACTCCACAGTCTGTTTTCAACGTGACAACAGAGTTCACACTTGAAGTCAGACTTCTTAATGCAGAGGGGTTTTTTGGGTTGTTTTTTTTTCTTTTTTTCATCTTCAAAACCCAGTCCTCAGAATAGAAACATTTATAAGCATGAAGCTGACAAGCACCAGCACTCTAGATTTTTGTTTGCTTTATCTTACACAAAGACACTACTTCGCAAATCCCCAAGATTTGCAAATGATCCCTGATGAATCATCTCTATTCAAAAGAATGAGATGTTAAAAGCGTTTTCTGCAACAGCAGAGTTGCCAGTTCACTTGCTACACATTTTCCTGTATGCACCAGCTTTTTCAAAGGATGTATTCTAGAACATCTTATATAAAGTGAAGTGAAATAATAACATTAAATTTGTTAGGTTTTTAGACCAAAAAGGCCATTATAATCACCAAGATCAACCTATGGCATAAACCTACCCACCTGCATACCTTTCTATAACATTCAAATCTACTCTATAACATTCTACTCTATAACATTTTATTCTGTATTATACTCTATAATATTCTATAACACACAATATTCTATAACGTGTAATATTCTATAACATTACCTGTAGATTCCTGGATTAGACAAGATAACTTCTTCCCACCTTTTTCAGAAAAACCAAAAAGAAATCAGTAGCTTGTCAGTATGGCATGTCTTATTTAAAAGGACCAGTTTGGTTTTAGAGCGTGAAATGAAAGGACACAAACTAATTTTTTGTAAATGACACTGGTTCAATAATTTAGACTATGCTAAATTCCAAATCGAATGTCATATTCCAGTCCAAATTCCATTTCGTATTCCCATTTGGTATTGTCGTAATTTCAGTGTGCCATTTACTGTGCCTTTCCTTGAGGTGTTAGGCTATCACAACATTTATGCATTAATTTAAAAAATCTTTTCAAATTACTAAGAGGAGCACAGTCCCTCAAAGTACACATCCCAGCTCTGTCATACAATGAATCTAAATCAAAAATGCAAACAGGTATTTGGACCAGGAATCAAAGAATTAATGTATTAGTATGAGTACTAGATTATATTTTAAAAAAGGCCCTGGAATCCTGAGTTTGTTTTAGAACTGACTAGAAGTTATTTTATAAATGTATTCCTTTCTAGGAAGATTTCCCGTGCTCCTAAACAAAAATAAAGCCATGCAACACAGAACAAAAGGTCGTAAATTACTTTACTGACAATTTTCTTAGTCTGTGTTTTCACATTTGTCAGGCTGCTCTGACAAGACATATAGTCTTGTAGAACCAAATTAATACACAGGGAGGCTTTGCCATTAAAGAAATGCAAGCTGATTTCTTTCATTATGACTGTCAGGAGAGCTGCATTTGCAGTGCAAACAACTACAGTGCTCTGTGAGCTAATATTGCTGTGGCACATGGCTAACTCGTAGCAACCTGGATCCTGAAACTGGGGCAAAGCCTTTGTTGAAATCCTCCGGGAAGAAACTGCTTCAAATCCAGGTGCTTAATGGTAGAACCATGTGTAAACTGAAATGCATAACATACATTTGTCCTGCTATTAAGGCAGCACGTTAAAAGGAAAAGAATGAGGAAAGAAAGTAATAAGAAACCTCAAGAATTTTCAGCTTACTTACCAACAATTCAAATACTGTGCCTGATGTTACATATGACCAGATTTTTACCCTCAAATCCAAGCTGACACAAAAACATTTCTTGGAGGAGAAGCTAAGCTCGGATCCTGATATTAAGGAATCAGTATAAAACAAACAATCTGGTCCAGTACCTCTGCTCTGACCCCGGCTCAGGAAGAGATGTAAACACATGCTTCACTCTGCCTGGGTGCACAAAGTGCCCTCGTTGCATATTTTCCTGCCAGCTGCTGTACAGAAACACACAGGCAGAAAGTCAGAAGCCACAGATTAATATGCCCAGAGCAGAGCTAGCTTCCCCGCAATCCCATGGGAAGAAAGCTGGTGAATTCATAGTCAAACACTGTAAAACTGCAAGGTACACCAGAAAGACCCAAACCAAGGAGTGCTGGAATTCTGATTAATCCCAGCCTTGGGAGACTCGCCAAAATTTTTAGCAGCAGTGGAAAAGTGCATGAGACTTTGTAGAGTTGTTAATGCAGTTTGAATCCCAGCCTCAGTGATTTAGATGGGATGAGCTCCTTTATCTAGTGGATATCTTTGATTCAAAAACTTTGGAGAAAAACTGCAGAGACAGACTTGATAACTAGAGGTTAGCTTAAAGCCTCTGCAGACTCTGATTAGTGGTGAAGCTGTGTTCAGACCAAGCAAATCTCTAGTTTCTTTTTCACTGGTTTAGTTCCTTCCTCCTTCTGAGGGAGGAAAAACAAGACAAAAATTTTTTTTCGTGGTATTTTGGCACTTCTGTTTCCTGTTGTGGCCAGAACCTAGAAGCTAAGAAACTTTTGACTGAAACAATGAAGTAGTACTGGAAAATTCATACAGGAAGCAAGATGTAATTTTTAAAGCGGTGAGGGCAATTAATCACAGGAACAGCTTTGCAATGGATGTGGTGGATTTACCACCCATGCCAGTCCTTAAATTGAGTCTGTCTTTCCTTCTGAGTGTGATTGCTCTAATTTAAGGTATTGGTTTTCACACAGGAAACACTGGGTAAAACCTTCTGGTTTAAGTAGGTTGTTACAAAGATCCCCCCGGTCTTAAAATTACAAAAATATTTACAAGGCAGATTTTAGGACACATTCTTTTGCAGATGAGCTGAATGCGGAGGACAAGGAGAAGAGAGGTGGATATGTCCCTGACTTGGACTATCTTCATGAATACTTCACCAAAAGACCAAAAGATCACAGTCTGTGCTTCAGGTGAGGTACAGACCAGGATTGAAACAAGTTCAATTGCTAAATGAGCTTCCTCATTTGTGTTTAATTTACTAGATTTAAGGGCAGTCCTGGTGTGCAGAGTGGCACTTTGACTTCAGAAAGGGTCCCGTTACAAAAAGGTGAATAAAGATCAACTTTATTTTCAGATCCGTAGTCAGATGCCTGGCCAGTTACTTGTCTTCAGAGGCAGTCCTAATTATTTCCCTGGGCATTAGTTTTAGCTTTTTTAGGCATCTCACTGCCAGAGGCCACAGCAACTGATATTGAATCACCTTGGAATGGTTTGGGTTGAAAGGGAGCTTAAAGACAAAAAACATCCACCCCTCTGCCATGGGCAGGGACACCTTCCACTAGACCAGGTTGCTCCCAGCCCCATCCAGCCTGGCCTTGGGACATTTCCAAGGATGGGGTATTTTTCTTCAATACCTTTTAACAGGATCCTGAGTTTCCAAGTCATGGCTGGATGCTTCATAAGGCACAAAGCCTTGGATAACTGTTGTTGCTTTGAACTTTTAGGTCAAAAAATCACTAGAAATATCCTTTTGCAGGTATTTAAAAGCCAATTACTTCAATAGTAGTTAGGTGTCTAGACACCTTTGACACTCTCTCTGGCTTAGAAGCCATAAAAACTCACCTGCTGGCCGACAAAAAAGTGAGTTTTTATCTTGTGATAATCTGATCTTTCTTTGTGGGGAGCAATCTGTTCGAGCTAAATATCTACAAATGCACATAAGAGCTTGCATGAACTGAATAACAAGCTCATTGTGAATCAATGCTATGTTTGGACGGACACCCTTCCCACATCTTAAAGGTAGTTCCAGCAAAGAAATGTTCAGCTGCGTAAAAGCACCCGCACACAGAGTAACAGAGGAAGGAAAGACTTTCAGTTTCACTAGAAACAGAAATGCCTGTTTCTGCTGTCAAAGAGAGGGGAAAAAAAAAAAAAAGAGA
>VZRN01005753.1:45223-56622 GCA_013397935.1 Dasyornis broadbenti | reverse complement strand
TTTTTTTTTTTTCCTTAATTTTCCATTATTCCTAGATGCACCAATGAAACTCCTTCTTTCCAAGGAGACACTCAGCCATGCAGGGGTTAATGTCTCTTCTGGCCACGTCACTTTACAGCTGAAAACTTAGGAATTTGTGCACACTTATGCATGCAACAAACAAAGCCACCACTTGCATTATAATCTCCTCAGGGACAGCCAACTGGGAAAGACGAATTTAGCAGTGTACTTCTGGCTTTTCTACATAGTGTAATGCCATTAAACGCGACGCCATGTAGACAATGAATGTTACAACAAAATACTGATGCTGTTTATTAGCTGCCTGACTGTTTTTTGGTTGTTTTTTTTTTTTTTTTTGGAGAGGAAACACATGTCACATTTGTTTCAGACAACCACATTGGGGTCCCACAGCTCTGATTAAATATGTATCATTTGTTCAGCTGCATCGGAGTCAGTTTCGGTCTACATACACATTTCGTTAATATTTTAAATAGGAAAAACAACAAAGAGGGGAGAAATTAACAGTTGCTGAACTTCTCCAATTACCACTAATCACATTTACACCCTGGGGTTTGCAGAATTAGAAATCAATTGGTGGCTTCCTCTTTCTACAGCAGGCAGTAAATGTGACAATTTAGAGAAAGGACTAGAAGACAACTCAATTCAACCTGGATACCCTTGTAAGTGCCCCCCAGTGAATTTATTGCCTTGGTGTTTAATGTGACACAAAGATTATACGGCATCATTTACTAAAATGATAAATCATTGTGTGTGATTGATACTGAAAAAAACGTGGCATTCTTCCTTTTTATATAAAAATATATTTTTCTTTCCTTTCAAACATTCAGAAATTATATCCCAAGCAAAACTCTGCAGTGAAATCTTCCTGGATCATTTTATGGTAGTTCACCTTTTCCTTTCAAGATTGTTAAAAATTACTTCTAAGAAAAAACTGCTCCACACATGATCCTCTCTGGTTTTTCGGGTTTTCTTAATGAAAGGAGGACAGCTTTTCCCAGCATCTCATGGTGATTTATTTACACCGTATTGGTTAGAGGGTTAGTGTCGTGTCACTTAGCAGGATCTTTAATGGAAGAGTTTCTTCTTAAGTGTTTAGATAAACTCAAACTGGCCATTTATGTGGTTTTGAACATCTTAAATGATGAACCAGCACGGTCAAGTGGTCCAAAGCTGCTTGTGATTCCTTAATCTGGGGAAAGCCTTAGCGGGGGGCTGTCAAAGCGCATTTTGCAATGAGCGCATGTAAACACACACACGCTCATAAAGACACTGCTGCAGAGTTAAACTCATATCCACTGCTCATAATTAAAAGTGGAAAGAGAGGGGATCATCTGAGCTAAAATCAGTGTTTGGGGAGAGAAAACAACCCTGTGGGTGGTTCCTTCAACCTGCGAGCTCAAGACAGGAGAATAAAGTAATATGTCTAGCAAAAGGCATTGATATGGAGCAAAAGCTTCATCTAGCTGAGCTTTTTGATTTCTCAAAATAGAAATGAAAATCTTGTGTTCTAAGAGAACATGCAGTCAGAACAGTTTCTAGAGTCTTTATCTATGCATATGTTTTTACTCTCTTCTGTAAGCTAGAAGCGGAATGAAATGAAAAATAATGGTGAGGTGAGGAGGAAGGATGACTCAACCAAACCTTTTAAAATCTGAAATTCATTCACTTTCATATCGACTTCATGNAAAAAGCAAAAAAAAAGAAAAATGGAAAAAAAAAAAAAAAAAAAAAAAAAAAAAACCCCAAAAAAAAAAACCAAAAAAAAAAAAAAAAACCCACAAAGAACAGCAGACAAGTTCTTTGTTCATTTGAGCCATTTAATCCTCTGCTCAAAAATAAGAGTTCACCACAGATCTTCTCTTAAGCTATTCCGTTAATAAGCCCATTGATAAAATTCAATAGATTTGATCAAAAAATTATGCAATGAAATGTTTAGCCAGTTAAATAGTTTTCATATTATTTGTCTAACTTACTCAAGAATCAATAATGATGTCTCCAGTAAAATAACTTATACGACAGATACTGTTCTTCAGTTTAAGCAACTCTTAACAAGATTGTTCTAATTTTGAAGGCCAAGATTTTCTGTGATTACTTTTAAAAAACATGCAACTCACCTTTTGCAAATTCAGAAAATATGAGTGTCAATTTCAGATAAGCAAAAATTTTACCATCAGAACTATTGCCTTAAAACAGTCAATTCTTTTTCCCTCATACATTATACAAACATGATTTTTTCACTCTTAAGACCAGGAGAAGATAGTTGAAAAATAATTTGACAATTTGACATTTTAATTGCAATCGAATAAACTTTCACTGAGTGCACTGATTCTTAAGACTACATACTGGACCCATGATAGCATCTTAATAGCATACGTAGTTGTATGAATTTTTTAAATCATGTGCAAAGAATAAAATACGTGTCTGAGAAACTTCTGAGTAGTTTAAAGTTAATTATGTGATTATGAGTTGAACACATGAGAGAAATTTTATATTTTGATCCTTAAAAAGACATTTCTATGTTTCTTTCATACTATCTGTGAGTCAGTCGCACCATCTAAAATTCAGGTGTGAAGCAAGCTAAAGATACCAAAATTAAAACAACAAAAAGAATAGTTGTGACTTACTTCTGTAACACAATTATGAGATAATATGGATGTTTTACAGAGCGTAACTGTAAGTCACCCCACATTAGCTGTATCTATGACTTTTGTTCTCAAAAGAAGTGGCACATTCTAAAATTTTGAGCTGAATACCTAAAAATTTGAGCTGAGCTCTGTAGATACTTTACCTATATTTATTGAAACGTTCATGAACATATTTGAACCTTTCAGCAAATCTAACCTCATCACAAGGCCTCCTGTTCTTGAGGGGGCAGCGAGTGAGTGATTGTTCAGAACACATTTTTTGACATTTTTTCCTGTTTAGACAGAGTTCTGGGTCCATGATAAGACACAACACACTTATGATGATTGTCAAGAACTTTTGTCTTGCTGTTTCAAATAACAGTTAGACACCTAAACTCAGGGTTTTGCAAAACAGATAAATACAGAAGAAAAGGATGTGTGGGACAAACTGCAGCTTCCACCCTAGTAGCTATGTGACATATTCCTTAGAGACTGGGATTCATCTCCCCTAACTTTGGATTCAGTATCTATTTATCTAATCCAGGGTTTGACATCTCAGCTTCCTCTGCCATCATGGAGAAAAACATCAAAACTCACACAGACATCTTGCTGGGGTGTAATGAAGTGCTCTATAAATGTCTAATTTTAATACAGGA
The DNA here is from genome assembly GCA_013397935.1 of Dasyornis broadbenti. Taxonomy (NCBI): domain Eukaryota; kingdom Metazoa; phylum Chordata; class Aves; order Passeriformes; family Dasyornithidae; genus Dasyornis; species Dasyornis broadbenti. The sequence continues at coordinate 53,321 of VZRN01005753.1, read as the reverse complement.
TGGCTTTTTCCACCGAAATTCTTTCTGTTATTAGTATTGAGCCTGGAAACATATCCTGCATCATGTCTGAGAGCAGTGAGATTTTTGGCCTAGGAAGTGAAGCACTGGAACCAGCAGCCAATTGTCAAGGCAAATCCTTTGAGCGCATGGGTTTGATCCTGGAAACTGGCAGAAATTTGAATGAGCTCACAACCCCTGTGGGAGGAACACTCTTTCACAAAGCTTGGGCTTACGCCATCTAGGACCATAGATGTGATGACTGTGTTTTGTTAATGACCCTACTGTTCTCCTGGGAGAAATATTAGTGAGCATTATGAGTCAATGCTTTCTAGTAGTAGCCTTACTATTTGTATTTCGAATTGCAGAAATGAAACGGCCAAAACTTTGAAATTCAGCTAAGAAAATAGAAAGCTGGGAGGAAAAGTTTTAACCTAAAGTAAACTTTTCTTTTTAATCTCTTCTGTATCAACACAAGGTGATGTGTTGTTCACACTCTGCGTGTTCTAATACTCTCATACTCTAATCATTTTCAGTTTATGATGTTGTGTTCCTGACCAGAGGTGATGCTTTGGCAGGATTCTCTTGATTTTTTTGTGGTAAGTTACAGAATGGCCAAACAAATAAAAATAATCATTCTCTAGAGATATTAAACTGGCAGGTTTTACAGGCAGTAATTTCACACACAATCAGAGCTAGGTCACTGCATGGAGTAACAACAACCCCTCTTTTCAAACTGTTTGAGCCAAGTTTCCATGATTGTGGTACGAATCCCTCTCCTCACCTTTTCAGCTTTTTCTGGTACTTCCCATCTCAAGAGAGCACCTGGAGGCACAGAGGGCATGTACACACCAATCAGTGAAATGGAATTCAGATACCTCCACACCAATGCCAACCTCAGCAATCGCATCCTTGGGGATAAAATAACTCTGAGTTGTCCCAGAACTGTCTAATTGAGTGATTACAGACGTATTTTAGCATTTCCAGTTTAAATGTGGGAAACTTCTGTGTTTGTTCTGCTCTGCATTAGATAGGTGGAACATTAAAAGGCACAATCCATATCCTAATAATCTTGTAGTCCAAACAGGTTACTTGCAGGATAGTTCAGTACCTTGCCCTCTTCACTTCATCCAGTCAACCTCTGTTCCCCTGGTAAACTGAAAATAGGTTTCTTGCCTGGCTAATTAGCTCTTAACTGCCTTCTACCATCACATCTTCAAGGCTACCCCTTAAATATTTTAAGCATGTTAGTGAGATAATGAGTACAGATTTCAGATTCTCTGCATTTTCCAGGTGGAAGAACTGAGGCAGAGAAATGTTAAGGTTATGCCTTATCTAGCTTTAAAAGTCTCAGAGTTAGACCCCTGAGTAATTTCAGACCACCTTTACAGTCATAGAGCAGTGGCAGAAGGCAATTATTTGACCTACCTTATGGTGACATGCATTGTACCCTTACACTTATTAATTACAAAAATCTATTTTCATCTGGGTAAATGCCTGCCTATGCTGTAGGTAAAAACGTCATCAAAGCAAGTATGTGATTGAAGGGATACCTTATATTCCTTGACAGCATTTTAAAGCAGGCAGTTCCTCTTTTGAAGCCTTTCTGTTATATTTTACCCATCACTGTTATTTGGGTACAAAAATATATTCCTGAAATACATCTTGGAGTGGGTGGATCCACTTAGATTAAGCCAAACCACATAATAAAGTAGGTGGGATAATTTTAGGAGTTGTTGGGGTTTTTTATTATTAGCCACTGGAACTGTTGTAGAAGATGTGGAAAAAGCCAAGTGGTTGCAGAAGGCACTTGAACTACAAAAAACAACACAATAAATATCATGGGATTCACCTGCAAAAGAAAATAAAGGACCACACTCTGGTGAGGAAGGAGAATGCCATGAAGTATGGATATTATGCATGGTTAAGTTTTTTTATCCTTCAATCTAGAGAGACCACCAGCTCTCTTTTAATTTTTGCCGAGTAATAGACAAATTTCCAGATTTCTCAGAGGAAATGACAATGGTCAATACTACATCAGGGAAAATTCTAGGAGCATGCCTATATAGATTTCCCCTGATTTGTTCTGAATTAGCAGGAATATATTAATGAAAGAGCAAAGTTAAAATCTAAGCAGGATTTTCAAAGAATTTACATTATCTAAGTGAATTATTCTTATATCTTTCCACTATCAATTTAAATTTTTAAATTACATCTCCAGCATAGTAGTACTGTCAGTGATATACTTCTGGGAGATGAGGAACTGATCACAAAGACAAGATACAAAACAATCTGGAATTGAAATCATACCTCTTTCAACACAAAATATATTTTTAATCAAATTATTTCCCTTTAAATTTATTATCAGTACCAGAAATTAGTCATGTTTGAGGGACAATGTACCATATGATGCTGACTGCTGGTTTAATAATACATAAATCAAAAGGAAATAAGGGAAAAAATATGTGATCTGGAGAAATGGTTACTGGAAAGTGAGTAGAGTGCACTTGCCCAAAAGATTCATTAATAAATTAATTAACTCATTCATTCATTCATTTATTCATAAAGCTGAGAAAGAAACTGATTCATTCAGAAAGAAAAGATTAGACATTTCTGGAGAAGAAACAAACAATAAAATACTACTGAAAGTAGATATAAACATCCTCAGGGTTATTCAAGTTGCTGGAATAAGAGTATAGAGGCAAAAATAGAGCATCACTGAGGGGAAAGATTAAAAAGAGAAAGAGTGGGGGTAAAAGGTATGTGGAAAATAACAGAAACAATTAGCTTGGAAAATATCTCTGAGATCATCAAGCCCAACCTATGACCAAACACCACTTGGTCAACTGGACCAGAGCACTGACTGACACATCCAGGCTTTCCTTAAGCACCTCCAGGGATGGTGGTTCCACCTCCCTGGACAGCCCATTCCAGAGTCTAATCACCCTTTCTGTGAGGAAATTCTTCCTAATGTCCAACCTAAATGTCCCCTGGTGCAGCTTGAGGCTGTGTGCTGCTGCACTGTTGCTCGTTGTTAGAAGCCGCTGACTAATCCTTGATAACAATATTAACCAAAAATGAGACATCAGGTTAAAAGACCTGACTTTGTACATGAATGATCTCAGTTTTCTACCTACATTAACTGGCAGAAATGCTTTCTAAAACAACACCTTTAAAATAAATAATGTAAAATATTCACACCACACTAGTAGGACATTTCCAGGAGATGCTGACTTTGTCAAGAAAACATAGACAAAAAGAGTCACAGCATATTTATATGTGGATAAAAAATACATCATGTATTAGAGATACATATTAAAGCACTATTTCTCTGAAGGATCTTAGAAATTCAATAGAATATCTATGTTAATCCAGAATGCATTTATTTCCTTCCATTTACTCCAGAATAGATCCTGGATGGAATAATTTGGCCCCCTTTCTCAGTAATTAATGAACAAAGAAATGAGGTGCAATTCATGAGATCACTTGTTACAAATTATTCATCCAAACCTACTGAAAATCTGATAAGACTCTCTTAAATCAGTGCTAGAAGAGTTTACCTTGAGACCTGAAGTTAGATGGCTTACAAGTTTCTCTAACGTTCAGCTTCAGTAGAAAACAAGAGTAAAGATTAAAATGAACTGGCGATGGGCACTCTCATTTTTACCCCTTAATGCAGTTCTCTGTTGGATAACAAAAGAAACCAAACAGGGAGTTGGAAAACGGTTTCTGAACGTGAAACATAGAGGCAAACCCTTTGTGAGATCTTCAGGGGTGGAAATGACCAGAAAAGGTCTGCACCTGGAACCTTCATCAAAATGTTTTCATACTTCGAGATGCAAGAAGAGAAGTCTTGATTCAGGCTACAGAGGAGGAAATTATTGCAACCTAATGCACAAGAGATAAGGGAAACGAGAGACCAATAGGATGAGAAGAAATGGCTTCAAGCTTCAAGTATAGCTTCAAGCATTCAAGAAATAGCTTGCTAGGGAAGTTCTAGTTTGAATATTATGAAAAAATTCTTCACTGAAGTTATAGTCAAGCATTGAAACAGGTTGTCCAGGAGAGTGGTGGGGTTACCATCCCTGGAAGTGTTCAAAAAACATGCAGGTGTGGCCTTTGGGGACATGATTATGTTAGTGATTGGACTCAATGACCTTAAATATCTTTTTAAACCTTAGTGATTCTATGAGTCTATGTCACTGTGAAAAAAAAAACCAAAAAACAAAAAACAAAACCACAAAAACCCAGCAGTAATCAAAATTGCTATTTTAAAAATAACAAAAATTTTAAAAGCAACCTTTCTTCAAGCCAGTTTGAATGAAAAATTAACCTATATTTGGACTACAAAAAGCAGATGAGCATAAGCTAGGTCCTTGTTGTCTTTACTCACTCCAGCGGCATATTTTCTATACTCCAACATTTTGTAAAGAGAGAGAAGGAATACTGTACTCTCTGGCTGCTGCCTTCCTGGAAATGGCTTTGAGGCAACTGTAAAAGTTTCCTTAAAAATTTATATTGGAACTTCCAGTTCCCATAGCTCCTTTCTGATCCGTCGTTCAAAGATTGTGCCAGAAAACCCCCTGCACTGTCCCCTTCAGAAGCAGGTGCAACAGCCGGACAATAATCCAATAAAAATCCTATTAGCTGCGTCTCCATGACGCTCCTGGTATCCATGGGACCCACAATATCTTTAATGCAGACAATAAATCCAGACCATTTCCTCCTTCTATTGCTCCCAACATGGCTCCACTTCTAGCAGTGTTCAGCTAACCTTTCTTTGCCACATTTTCTCGTGAATGCTGGATCACTCTCTAATCTTTACAACTAAGGCAGTGGAATCCCAACCAAGTGAAACACATCACTCGGGTTTAGTTATCCAAGCACAATTGCATCCAGGTGCATTACTGTGGGTTATGACCAGCAGAGATTCAGTGTTGACAGTAAAAATATCAGTTCCATGTCTGCAAAATTTGGGGAAGGCTTTGAGGCAGTTATTGCCTGACCAAAACATCCCAGCTTAACCCCTAAGTGGACAAAGCAGGGAAAACATCACCAGGTTAAATGGCTGTCAGTGTGTGGGTACGAGGCATAGAGCCAGTTAAAGCAAAATTAAAGCTGCCAGGAGAACAGCTCGGCCAAAACTGTAAATAAAAGCAAAGCAAGGACAAGTGCGTGAAGGAGAGGAATTGCCAACAATTTGTCTTCTTGGACCCCTTAGGAGCAATGGATGCTCACAAAAGTTTTCTGACTTACTGCTTTGTTAATCACAGTAGCTCAATCTGACCCATCAGTTCCAGTTCCAGACCTCGTGAGCAGGTCTGGAACAAAAGTCTGGTGAGGAGCAGCTGAGGGAGCTGGGAAAGGGCTCAGCCTGGAGCAATGGAGGCTCAGGGGGAACCTTGTGGCTCTGCACAGCTCCTGACAGGAGGGAGCAGCTGGAGGAGGTCGGGCTCTGCTCCCAGGGAATGGGGACAGGAGGAGAGCAAACAGCCTCATGTTGTGCCAGGGCATATTTAGATTGGATATTAGGGAGAACTTTTTCACTGAAAGGGCTATCAAGCATTGGACCAGGACTCCTGAGCAGGCAGTGGAGTCCCCGTGCCTGGAGGGATTTAAAACACCTGCAGATGTGTCACTTGCATCAGTGGTGGCCTTGGCAGTGCTGGGCTGATGGTTGGACTTGATGATCTTAGAAGGGCTTTTCTAACCTCAATGATTCTGTGAGGTTGTGGGACAATGTGGCATTGTTAAATGAAAAGGAAATTTATCGTTTGAACATAACCCTGCTCACAGTCCAGCTGCCCTGTGCATGTCACTGTGGCAGTTTTTCAGGTAAAACTCACCTCTTCTGAGAACAAAAGAGCCCCAGCAGGCAGCTCCCATGCACACCAAGGAGTTCCACACACCACTGGCTGCCTGCATTACTAACTCCACAGGTTATTTGCATGTAATCTGTACATACAAAGCATGTAATCTGCAAAGCTTGGAGGACTTAGAGGCTGTTTCAGAGACTGTTCTTTCACAGCAGCAAATTATTGCCCTCAATCCCAGAACATCCTGAAGACTCTGTACCTGGCAATAGAGTTATTGGAATGAAAAGTCAAGTTGCAGCTCAGTTGTTTGTAGACTGCTCTCATCAAAAAGTTTAAACCTAAAAGTTTAGTGAGAATGGATTTGATCCTTGTGTTTGTATGAAAGCAAATTCTCTATAAGAGATTGGTTTTAATGTGTAGTTAAAGGAATCAACAAGTGATTGCAAATTACTTAGCTGGAGGACAGGAATACATTTAGACAGGCTATTTAAAATTCTGTGCACTTTACTGTGATTTAGACGTCCTCTTTAATTACTTTTTCTGGCTGGCTGCTTAGAATTGCACATTGTTTATAGACCTATTTTCCAACAGGTTTTTTCATATGATCCACTTTTGAGGGGAGCTAAATAACTTTTGTGGTTCTTCCTCCAGCAGAGGCTCAGCAGCAGTGGCTCAGTGTGAGAACACCAACCTGTGAATGAAGAGAGAGTGAAGAATGTCCTCTCGGGGCACACCTATTTTCCCCTAGGAACCTCCTGAGTTTAATTATACTAATTATATGTATAAAGTTGTCTCTGAGTGCAAGTACATGAGCAGTGACTGTGACCAGCGAGGCTGCCCTGCGGTTCTCCCCATCCTCCCATCACCTAAAGCCAGAAGGAAGAACCTGCAGCAAGAAGGTCACAAGGCTGCTTCAAAATGAGTGGAGGGCTGATCTTGTGGGCTCCTCCTATTCTCTGTTTGAAAACAAATGTGTACACCAAGCAGATATAAATTGCAGCTCAGTGCAGGAAACCAAATTTTCCCAGTTCAGAAAAGAAACATTATCTGTATCTTCAACGTCCCTGTATAAAACAGCAATTGACTGGGTTAATGAAATAAAAAAAAAAAAAAAAAAAGAAAGAAAAAAAAAGGAAAAAGAAAAGAAAGCAAAACATGAAGACTTATAATTTAAAACTTGTAAATCGTTTGCACAAGAGATCAGAGTAATTCACATGGAAGACTTTTGTGCTGATTCTTTACGGAGTTCAGTGTATCCAGTATTCATTGCAGTATTAACTATAGTTTTTTAATGTAGTCCTTAAAGCAGGAACAACTGGCTGGAGTTACAAGAGTAACAGGTGCTGGCTAAGTAAGGAAACAATCTCAAATCTAAAGACCTTTATGAGCTGGGGATGGACAGAGGAGGAAGAGAGATGCCAGCAATGAAACTGGTGTGAATCAGGTGCAGAATGCTCACTTTACTGCTGTGCTGGAAGATGTGCTCTATCGAGCATCAGAAGACCGGACCAGACATTCTTGGTCAGGAAGCAAATGATTCTTGTAATGCCAGCAATCATCTCTGCAGGTGCCTTCTGAGGGTGTTGGAGCCCTCCTGTCTGTCTCCTGTTAGAGGGCATTGCTAAACTCCTTTTCTTATCTATTGTTCCCATTGTTTCCAGTTAAAATTTATTTGTAGTCAGCTCATCCATACTCCCTGAGTGACTGCTGTCCTTGCAGCCCTCATTATTTGCCCCTGAGAGACTGCAGTATTTTCCCTGCCACGTTTGTCTTCACTGCAATGAGCAATCCCATGAGATTTCATCTCAGTTCAGTAGTTCCTTTTCCTGAGAGCTCCTCTGATCCCTCTGCTTGTCCTGAAGGTTTCCTCTGCTTCACTTCTGTACTTTCATGACCTCCTTCGGCCACAGATAACCAGCAACACACATCCCTCCAGTCCAGGCTATACAAACGTCTTGCCTTTAGTGCAATTAGTAGTTTCTCTGCGATTTGTGTCAACTTTTAATAAAGTGGTCTCCACCACCCTCTACCTACAGCAGATGCTCCATACATCATAGAGGCAAGAAGAAAATGAAGGAATTTTTATGGGAAGATAGGCTAATGGAATGCCAAATGTAGTTCCACTTTTTATAGTCTTGTCAGATAATGCAATTACCTGTAACTAGATAAAATTTTTACACATTAAAATGTACCTGTGAAGGCAAGAAAAGGATTAGAGGATTGGGCTTCTGTACTATGAGGAAAGGTTGAGTGGGAAAGAGGAGAGGAGAGGAGAGGAGAGGAGA
>VZRN01005753.1:21715-41715 GCA_013397935.1 Dasyornis broadbenti | reverse complement strand
CTAACAAATAATGAGATTTTAATACTTTAATTAATAACTTCTGGTAAGTCATTTAACGTAAGATTAAATAGCATGAAGAGCTAATTAAGCTGCTCAGTGAAATTCCACTCTAACAGATGCCTACCTGTTCATACAAAAGTCACCCAGATTCTTAAGAAATTACTAAACATCTTGAACATCTTCTCTTAAGCAGCAGTCTTGTTCTGGTATGGGTTTGTTTTTCATTAACATCAGCAATGCTGCAGTCATAAATAAAGCCCAATGAGTTCAAGAGGAAGCAACTGCTGAGAAAATTAACTTTTATGGAATGAAAATACAGTTCAAGATTTTATTTTTAAATGCCTCAGCTTCAACTTCTGTTTTCTTTCAACAGAAAGTGAAATTTAGAGGCATTCTATGATGCTCTTTTTAAAGTAACATCAATATTTGAGCAGGTTTGAGAGACAAAATCTCATGGCTTCAGGTTTATTAAGGTGCTTCTTTACCTCCTTTTGTTTTGACCTGAAATTCCATTTTTTTCCCCCCCCTAAATTCAAAACCAACATACTCAGAAGTCCTGTGCAGTTCTCCTCATTACCATACCAAAGCAATCCTTCCTGCCTCATGGCTTAAATTAATATTTTAAATACTTGGAATTGAGCAGGAAATACTCCTCAAGGCTATTGCAGCCAGAACTACTGAATACAGGTACCATGTTTTGCCTTTCTTTGCGATATCACCTTGGTCACTCTCGAAGACAAGACAAAAAAAGGAGCAAACATTATGTCCTCTAGAGCTCTTTAAATTTCCAGAGAACAATAATAAGAAACTAGTTCAGTCTATAATTAATTGAATGGTGTCTGAATGTTTGAGTTAGTGAAAGAAACTGTAATTTATAAGTCATGGAAACCTGAAAAATTATGACAACTGTAAGTTTCCCACTTCAGCCACATTATGAGTTTTCTGTAAGGACTTCCCATTTCCGTGGGAATTCAATAGTTAACAGGTCCGTTTCTTTAACATCAGCATTAAAAAGTGTGCCTGACCAAGACATACAGTTCAAATAGCATTTTCCTAATTAGGGCTATCAAGTATTTTTAGTAAGATCTCTATCTTGGTAGCAAATCTCGCACTTGCCTACTTGAAAGGCATTTGTGCAAGTCAGTTCTTGAGTCAACGCATAAGAAGTAAATTTTGCTCAGACATCTACATTGTTCTAGAGGTATAGGCTGGAACGTACCTGATCAAACTCAGGCACTGAAAATGGAATAAATCACTTAATTTCATACATCTCCATCTGCCATGGTCTCACTTCCTCCTTGTTATAGGGGAAACCAGTATAGGTTTATACCTTTAGTTCATAATGAGGAAGATTTTATTATGGCCTTTTAGTGCATAAAAGGGGCCTGTAAGAAAGAGGGCGACAAACATTTCAGCAGGGTCTGTTACAACGGCACCTGACAAACCTCACTGATACGGAGTGGTGCAAGATTTGAGCTCAGGAATAACATGCAAATTAAGGTATTTCAGGGGAAAAAGCCTTGCTCTTTTTTGCATTGCGTCAGTAGAGATTTGGTTTATCTGATCTGATCTTCTTTTGAGCTGAAGATTTGACTTCCAGAGGTTCCTCCAAAACTATATTAGCCTTTGATTCCTGTCTACTATTAATTGGATGTACTTGATAATTTTGCTTTTCATAAGACACATAATCTAAAAAGGGTTACAACTGATGACACATAATTTTTCATTGGATTTATTAACTAGATTAAGAACCTCAAAAAGACCCCCCCTTTTTACCTCCACTGAAGTATGAAAGACAGCTTCCTGAACCACGAATTAATAATTTTTAAGTTGAAAAATGATACTTGATTTCTTTCCTCTATCATCTCTATGACTAAATGTGTCTCTCTAGATATGAAATATTCCACACTGTAAATTATAGGGAAATAATAATTTTTTATTGCTCATTTTCACTTCAAGATCATTTTGCCCTTACTCATGACTGGAAATGAGATGCAGCAATAGTTGCTTAGACCGGTTGAACAACCTAGTTAAATGTGAAAAATATCCACTGCCTTTGCAGTGACTCCTTCAATATCCAGGGAACCTTTTGTTTTGCTCAGAAATCCCCTAAGATTTAGGTGAAGCCAAACAGACCAGTGTCACAGTCAGTGTTTGAACATATCACTCTCCCTCTCCTGAAATTGTCAGCGTTATCAGCATAAGGAAAAATTAATATTTGTATACAGAAACTCTGACATGATGTACAGGGGGGACACTCACAGTTACATCGCCAGCTACAAATCATTTCACTTGGTCTTTACACAAGTGGATTTGGGGTCATCCACTCTCAGTATTTGAAATAAGCATCCACAACTACTGTGCTGTGCAAGAAAGGTGAATAAAGAGGTAGGACTTGAGTTTTTCTCTGACGTGATGTGCAAAAGCAAATGGGAGCCTCTCCATGAGCTCTCACCATGCTTGTATTAGGACAAAGAGTGACCTCCTGTCAGTTCCACATAGCAGATCTCCTCTGTAACCTTCTGTGATGCATAAAAGAATCAGACTGCTGCCCCGTTTCTGGTGGTTAGATATGCACATGACACATACGTGTGGTGGTTCAAAAACACAAGTTTTGTACCTGTAGATTCCAACTCTGTGAAAAAATTACATCATTTTTTTTTCACGCCTTTGCTTTCCTCACCCATTTTTAAAAACATAACAAGGAGAAAAGGGAAATTAAACAACTATTTCTACATTGAAAAAGTTGGATGATACATAGCTTTGTTACATAGGAGGTTGAAAAAGCAGATAGTTTAAGGTCTATATCTGGTCTTAAAATCTGTTGTTTTCTCATTCTGTCAGAACTGTAAATGAAAACTTGGATTCATTCTCACATTTTCCTGACTATTCAATTAACGCAGAATCTATTTTTTTTTTTCTACATAGCATGCTAACTCTCTAACATTTGGCTATTATTCTCTGTTACTCTACAATATTATTTAATAATACTGACAGAATTAGTATGCAGTCAAAAGATACTATGAAAGCAGCCAGGCCTGACACCTTTCTTTTTCTTGAGTCCTCAGATTTCTAATATATCCAATTACACTTTTAAGACATCAAAAATCTGAAGTCTGCAAAGTCTCTTGTCACAACCCTTAAAAAAATAACTTCATGGTAGAAAAGGGAAGGAGGAAGCAGGGCCAGAGAGTGGCAGGAACACCAACCTTGGGAAAAGATTTATCAGTCTGATTGAAAACAGACTTGAAAATTCTTCAGACACATCTTCCCCCACCCACCCCCTTTTTTTTCCCCCCTTGGTGTATGTGATCAAATAAGCTGAGTATAGAAAATAAAAGTAAAATAGAAAAATAGAAAAGTACCTTTGTTCTCCCCATGGTGTGAGTTCCCAAATGTATTGCACACTTGACAGCCGAACATCTATGCTCAATGGTGCTTGTCACCACTGACCCTCAGAATTAGCTGGAAACACATCTCTCTGTTTTGGCTTGAGCCTGATTGATCCCTCCACACTCCCAAAGGCTGTGCCTCACTTCCTGGCACTGCCAGACACGTTACAAATCATTACCACAGTAATTAACGCCCAGGTTTCTGGCTATTAAGCACACTGGGGAGGAGGAGTCAGATATGACCCGAGACAGGCAGGGTGAGAGGAAAGGAGAACAGAGGTGAGGCCAAAACGGCTTGGAGCAGAATAGTGTGCAGGGAGACCTCATCATGGTCTGCATCTTCCTCTCTCCTCTCTGGTGACCAGTGACAGGACCTGAGGGAATGGCCTGAATTTGTGTCAGGGGAGGTTTAGGGTGGACATCAGGAAAAGGTTTTTCATACAGAGGGTGGAGGGGTGCTGGAACAGGCTCCCCTGGGCAGTGGTCACAGCACCAACTCTGACAGAGTTCAAGAAGTGTTTGGGCAATGCTCTCAGACTCTGGGTGTGATCCTTGTGGATCCCTTTCGACTCAGGATATTCTGTGATGATGGGACTGCAATCTGTTGCTGAGAGAATGCTAAATTAACCTCACAGTATTATTACAACACAATTGCTGCACTACAGAGAAGTACGTTTTTATTTTAATTCCTTTTAGGGTTAGGGAAATGCAGCAGGTCTTTGAGGGAGCGACCTTCATCAGCTTCGATAGGCCTGTCTGCAGTAAGAGTCTATTTAGATTCTGCCCATTACCTAAATGCAAAGAGGAAAAGCCTCTTTTGTGCCTTCTAATCTCTGCAGTAAGAGGTGAGCGAGCCTCCCTGATCTTTCTGTGTGCCCAGACATAGGAAATCATGCTCCATCCCACAGCAGTTTTTACTTCTGTTGTGATTATTGCAGGTTCAGAATGCTCTGGCAGTGGCTGGCCTTTCTGCTCTAATCACCCTGCACACACACAGCTCCCGTGCCCCACAGAATACAGAGCACTTTGTTCAACGGTCCCTCCACTCCTCCCCTGCTGCCTGACACCAGCCAAGGGAATCTCCTCTTTTCCTTTTTGTCGTTTACCTGGATGCTCTACACCCAACGTGTGTTCATCCTCCAGAAAGACTGAAAAATATTTTATTAACTATTGGACTCGATGATCTTAAAGGGGTTGAGTTTTTTTGTTTTTTTGTTTTTTTTTTTTTTTTTAATGTAAGTGATTCTATGATTCTATATCCCACTTTCGCTTTTTCTTATCTAAAGAAAACCAGTAGGGACCAGACTGGAACACAAAAGAACAGCAAGAAGGGGGGAAAAATATCCTTATCTCAAGGAAAGGTAATTGATAATTAGAAGATTTACCTCATGGATGAGACTCTTGTTTCTTTTTGTTTTCTTCCAAGAACAAAGAACTCTATTTTAAGAAGGAGTGCTGAAAGGTTACTGAATGACTCCAGGAGTTACCAGTGTCTATTTACACTGGTGATCTGCATCACTGAGATCACAGACCAGAGATAGTTCCATAAACCCTGCCTCCCAGCTGTTCTCCCACACCACTGGGGGCTAAAACCCAACCCTCTCCCCCTCACCAGCCCAAACACAGAAGCTGCTTTCAGAGGGGTTTTTAACCTCTTCTTTCAAGGTAGCACCGCATCTGCAGTGGAAGACAAAAAGCAGAGTCACACAGACCGGCTTGCCTTTACAGCATGGCCTCAGAGGTTCCCGAAAGATCGTTATTACCATATTTCACAGCGCTTGGTGTCTCTGCGACCGAGAAGCTCAGATATTCACCTTTGACCCAGGCCTGATAAGAGGCATAGACAGCATTCCTCTGATAGTTAAGGTGGAAGAGTTATGATGGTGCACTGAGAGCAAAAGAAGGGGTGGCCCCACTGTGATTTAGGATTTGTAAGCCCCTTATGATGAGTAGAATTCACAATGAAAGATGTTTTATCATCGGCAGCTAAATCTTCCTGACAATGCCAGCTTTGTGCAGCAGTGGAATGGGCTTCCTCAAGAATAAACCTAGCAGGATGTGTCCCCTTGGGATCCTGGGAAGAAAAATCAATGGCTAGCACAAGAGCTCTTAATTTACACACCATGCAAGGGGCAGCAGCTGGAACAAGAAAGATGATCTAAATATTGAGTTCCCTTTGTTTAACTGAAAAATATGGTGTGCTCCTAATCCAGTTGAATGAGGACAATGTTTTTGGTTGGGACTCTTCATCCATGCCTGTGGGTTGACACACTGAGGGCTAATCTTAAATAATGGAAGGCATGCATACAGAGAAAGTGAACCCAGGGTAACTAAAATGATATGTCACACATGGAGACATGCTGGTGTGTGCTGTTGAGATCCAGCACTCTATAAACAAGGAGCTGTACTTTACTTCCTCTTACCAAGATGCAGAAAACATTACTTACCCCTAGAAAGGTTGCAAACCTTTCAAAGCCCTTGAGGAAACTCTATCTACCTTCTTAATATCCTTTATTGCTATGCTAGGAGCTGGTGGGATATTCAATTACCTGTGCTTCAATTTCCCACTCTGCACAATCAACTTGGGATTTTTTGTTTAAGATTTGAGTCATGGCTCTTTGGACAGGGAGAGAGCAGTGGGTGTTACAAACCTTGACTTGAGCAAAGATTTTGACACATTTTGTCAGAATATACTATAGCCAAATTGACAATTTATAAATTGAATAAACACTCTGTGATGTGATAAGTGTGGAAAATTAGCTGAATTGTAGAAAATTAACTGTATTGCCCAGATTTTAGGGTGGTGGATTGTGATACAAAGCCCAACCTGTAGCCAGAGTCCAGTGTCAGGGATTACTACTGGTGACAACACTACAAGCTCTTTACTGCCAGCCTAAAGAAGCGGGTGTGGTGCCTTCTCACCAGGTTTGTAGATGACACCAAGTTGAACTGAGAGGTTGACACACTGGAAGGCAAAGTTCTTATTCAGAGGGACTTCTGTGGCCTGGAGAAACTAGCTGGCAGGAACTGAACTCTCCCAGAGTCCAGTATCTGGGAAAGACTAAACCCATGAAACTGGGCTCAGCGACTTTTTTCTTGGGCATTTAGTGATGGGAAAAGGGGGGAGGGTTTTAAACTGAAAGAGGAGAGATTGAGATTAGATGCTGGTGAGAAGTTTTTCCCTGTGAGGGTGGGGAGGCCCTGGCACAGGCTGCCCAGAGAAGCTGTGGCTGCCCCTGGATCCCTGGGAGAGTTCAAGGCCAGGTTGGATGGGGCTTGGGGCAACCTGGACAGTGGAAAGTGTCCAGGCCCACAGCAGGGGGGTTGGAATGAGGTGATCTTTTAGGTTCCTTCCAACTCAAACCATTCTATGATTCAATGAACAGGAGAGTCTTGGGTAGATGTCCCTTTTAAGTGAGTTATTCTATGATCCATCTCACAAGTAGCCTTTAAGCCAGTGAGAAGAACCTGGGCAGGACAACCTGTTCCCTAATCCAGGTTACTAGCTTTCATTTTACAGATTCAGCTACCTGAAAGGCTTCTGCTCTTTCAGAACATACAATCTGAGAATAATTATCCCCAGGTACCACACAGCTACGAGTAATAACAATTAGAGTGGATAAAGGGCTTTGAGTCCCAGGCAGGGTTTTCTCTGTGAGCTCAGTGCACAGTGCATTACAAACCTCTGTGTTTTATCAGGGAACAGATTGTATCTGTACAGTGATTATTGTAACTGATGGGTGGCAATACATATTGCGCTGGAATTTAACAATATTGTTTGAGTAATTACTGCACCTGTAACAATTTCCTGTCACGAGCATAAGCCTTGCTGCCTTCAAAGTGTAGTGTGATACGCCACACCTTGTGGTAGGAATGGTCACAGCCGGTGGGTGACACGTGAGTTTGCTGTGGTTTATGCAGCCAGCCTATCTCAAGAAAATACATATATTATACGTATTCATGTATTTTACATATATCTCATACAAAATACAATATTTTGGAGTACAGCACCTTCCCCAGCTCAATGGCCAAAACCTCAAGCCAGCCCTGTTTTTCCTGTCACATCCGCAGTCCCCAAAGGCACGGTGTGTGCTGTCACACTGCTGTGGAGACAGGTGATGTCTGTTTTCTACTCAATTTGAGCACCACTTGTGTCTTTTCAGTTGCCAGAGGCCACAGCCTGGTTTAAACCCTTCAGCCAGGTCATCTACTAAACCATAAATGCAAGTTCTTGCAGGAGAGCTGGGAGTTCACAGTCCAAAGTCAGCCTGCAGCAGGACCAGGAGCATGAGCACATCCTGCCCTCTGTCCAGGTCACCTGTCCTCTGCCAGGATCCTGCAGGGCCATCACGAGCACTGGTGTGAAGGAGTGGTGCAGTGAAAGGAAGAGCATTCAAAGATAAAAATAGTCTGCATGTAGCTCTGATACTGTAAAAATCTTTTTCTTTTCTCTCTTCTGAATCACAACAAAAATATAAAAACTGAAATGCACAGGACTTCAAAAATATCTCAGTTTAACCCCACAGAATTAACTTTTGATGATGTAGAACTCTGTATCAACTTTTACATATAAAAGGCAAGAATACAATTTATACATGTATACGTGTACATTTCATGAGATACTATTGCCATTACATTCTGCTTAAAAAAAAAACAAGCAAACCAAACCAAACCCAAACAACAACAACAACAAAAAAAAAGTACTTTAAAAAATGATAATTTTTTCAAGAAGTCAAAATTCTATTTAGGATAAAAAGTCGGTCAAAAATTTTCATTCTTGAAATAAAAAGTTTTACCAGACAGCAACAAGTTCAATTGATGCCAATTGATGATTTTCAACTTTGCCTGCTCAAAACTGATTGAATAGTTCAACCTCTGAATTTTTTTTTTCATTTATTATGAAATTATATTTTCCAGGAAGCACCATTTGGTTAAGGAATTGACTGAGACCAGAAAATAAAAAAAAACCAAAGAAGTGGCAAGGGAGTGGTGGTGAAAAGGGTGAAACCACGAAGGATGAATATCTGTATTTTGTTGGAATGGAGGCCTTTTCTGCACAACTTAGACCTGTGCATTTGGGTAGACTCCTAAAGGTTTGTGGCTGTGTTTGTGACATCAACAACTCCTCTCCATTGCCTTCTCAGGGAAGTAAAGGTGTCCTTTCGTTCATCCAGAAGTAGAACTTGTTATGTTCAGACACGCAGACAAGTTGCTCAGAGGCTCATGAAGAGGCGTCTGCATCTCTTCAAGACAGACCAGTTATTCCTCAGTATGAACACATAATTTTATTCACGGTTTCCTTGATCATCATAAAATTGTTGTTTGTTTATTAAAAAATTGTCTTTGACAAAGATGACCTTGCATAAATAACCGTGTAATTCAAGTGCTTGCATTGCTTACACCCACTAGATAAAAAAGAGACTGAGCTTAGAGCTGATAGTTATTTGCTATAATTTGTCTATTAGACTAGCGGGAAGTCTTTTTAAAAGTTAACATAATGTCGTCGTACAGAGGGACCTGAGCCACAAACCTCAACCATCACAGCAAATCTGAGTTCCATCGTCTGAGCCCACAGGAATCTGAGTTCTGTAAAGTCTGATGTTGTGAGATTTTGCATTTGTAGTTCAAGTCCAACATCGTCTGTTCTTCTGAATTTCTTCTGAGTTCACAACGGAGGAGATTTTTGTAATCTAAAAACTGATTCCAATACCTAGAACAGACTAGATGACATTTTTAGGTATGAGGTACTCCTTAAATGACAGTTCACCTTTGAAAGTGTCAGTGACTTTAGGAAAACCCTTAATACAGAATAAAAAATATAAAATTTTGTTAAAATCATAGAAAAAATGCAAGGCAAAGGTCTTCCTAGACCTGTTCACACATCCCAGTGTTGAGGCTGTCCCTAATTCCCACTGAACACAGGAATATTTTCTTCATATTTGGTTGGTGGTACCACATTCACAATTGTAAAGGAAATGAGGTTTCACTGAAAAGACAGAATAAAGAAAGACAAAAAAAAAAAANAAAAAAAAAAAAAAAAAAAAAAAAAAAAAAAAAAAAAAAAAAAAAAAAAGAGAAAAAACAACACCCTACTGATTTCTTTACCAGACTGCCAGGATAGAAACATTTGACCATTCTGCATTTATAGAACAGCCATCTGGTGTCAATGGCATTGCTGTAACTGTGCTTTGGAATAAAGTACATTTGTGTACCAATCCAGGAGTCATATATACCCTCTCAACCTGTGACCTGTACTCGAAGTGTTCATATGGAAAAGTTGTCTTTAAACTTCAGTTAACTTCAGGGGCTGAAGAAGAAAATAAAAAAATAAATTAAAAAAATTATGTATATTTTTATATACAGACTCACATATACATATGTGTGTACCTAAATGCCTATAAGTGTATGTGTATACGTGTGTGTGCTCATGTGTGTAGCTAATCAAACAAACAAACAAACAAACAAAAAAACAGACTGAAAACCATAGAAAAACTTCATTAACCTTTGTCAGAGGTTGTGGTAGGAGATTTTTTTATTACTATGTTTGTTGTGGGGGTTCTATTCATGATTTGAAAAAAAAAGAAAATGAAAAAGTGTTACAACAGTCAATCAAAAACAGAGTTAATCAGCTTTCAACAAGATATGTCATGGACTGAAAAATTAAATTAAGCTAAAATAGGCCAAAATGACCTGTGTTAGTTCCCTGCTCACCTGCATTAAACTACTTGTAAACCCTAGGACTTGTAAGATCACAGTTTTATACCAAATGAAGCCTGGAGAAATTGTCCTGTCCTGTGTTTCTCAGACTACAGTGTATGGACTGGCGAGTGTCTGGAAGGTGTCAGAGTGGGGCCTGTGAAACGACTGCCAAAATCCTTGAAAGATCACACAGGAGTGCATTCCCGGGAAAAAATGCAAACCAAACCAAACGAAAAACCCAGAAACAAAATAAAAATAAATTCATGCAAAGCCCCCAAACAAACACACTAAGAGACCTCATGAAAACCCAAAACACAAATAAATAAATAATTAAAAAAAAACAAAACAAAAAAAAAAAAAAGAGACTGAGTACTCCAATCCTCTTCCTTAGAAATTTCTGTCTAAATAGAGTCTGTTTCAGGAACGCTGCACAAGATTATCCTTGGATGTGTTTCTTTTTCTGTAATTCTGGTGTTTTGACCAAATAAAGTTACTTTATCTGGATTTTTGAAGCTTGGGAAATATTGATCTCGCCTTTCCTCAGACCAGCTTGCCTTAGTTATTATGTGACCCAGCTCAGAATAATTTCTTCTCCCCACCATCCATGACCCAACAATCTTTCTGGTCTTTCCTCCTACTTGTACTTGTTAAAGTATCCTCAAAATAAGGTTTCATTTCTCTTTTATGAATTTTTTGCCCCCAAAATTATACCCGCTTGGGAAAAAAAAAAAAAAATACTGATTGGTTGGGGTTTTTTTACCCTCTATAAATTAGAGGAAGCATGAAAATTATGATCCTTCACTAGGAAGCTTCAGAATAGCTGCAACCACGTAATTGCTACCATGAATGAAATGGAAACTACCAAATACAGCAACTGATTTGTGATGCAAAATAAGTGCTTCCTGCTTTTCTCCCAAACTTAGTGCCCATGAAGAAGTGAGACACTGTAGCTGCAGGCATGAAAGCTACCCAAAATAAATTCTGTGAGTGGTGTGTGATGGGGAACATATTCTCTTTGCATTTTTGCTATCCTCCAAAACGCCTTTGGAGGAGGAGAGATGATTCTATAATAATGAGAGATTTTCCTGGCAAAACCATGCCTTAAATAAATTATTAGATGCCAGTGAGGAAACATCACTTCACAGCCAGTAAATCAGTGCCCTTTTTATTCAGGCTTCATTGAGGAAGGTCATGTTATGTTAAGGAACAGTAGCTATGAGTGTCTAATAAAAGTCACTGGTGTCTCATTGGTTTACTCGGCAGCTGTGGAAACACGGTGACCTTGCAGCAGAAGGTGAGAGCACGAGGTTGCAACCCCACAAAGCCTTAGCCATAGGTAGGTTTACCCCATGAATGTTTCATTGTTGACTCAGCGTCATTACTCACAGGAGCAACATTTTTCATGTGCTTAATGACTGAAGAATCATATTCTGGTGTGCTCGCTCACACCTTTAACCAGCTCCTTGGCCTGAAAATCTTCCACCTTTTATTTTGTTCCATTTTCCAAAACACAGAAAAACACTAGAACTAACTGCAGAAACTCCTGATACAAGAGCCAAATTTAAATGGACGATTCATTACCAACCAGAAGGGCTGTGAGCGTGTCAGAATGTAAATGCCTAACTAAGCTTAATGCGAAATTTGAAATTATGCCATGCAAAGCCAACGGGCTCTCGAAGTACCCGGCAGGCTGCAAGCTGTGAATAGATGGGCTACATTCGTGGATGTGTCTGTACTGCTACTTTCTCCACATCAGGAGTACTAGGTAATTGGTTAAATTTAATGACATCCTCTTTGGTGGCATCAGTGGTGAGAAGTGTTTGGAAGACCACCGTAGCCTGGTGGTCAGTGCTTCTTACCAGGGGAAGTTGCCCAAAATGGTATCTGCCTCCATCAGTCCATAAAGCAGCTCAATCAAAAGCAGTGGTGAAATTATTGGGAAAATTCTCCTTGATTTTCCTTGACTCACGGCCCTAGGGCTCAGAAGAAGGCTGTCAAGCCATGTGCTCCCAGATGGTGCCATTAAAAGAAAACAAATACTGATTTTTACCAAGAGCCGACCCAAATCTTCCCATTGAATTTACCAGATCAAAAGCTCTCCACAGTATTTTCCATTTCAGCTGCAGGGAGATGCTACACATACAGTCTTGTCTTGAGAGGTATGGAACACCTATTTCTTCCCACCAATACAGATAAGACAGCGGAACTCTGCTCCCCTCCTTCTCCTCAACAGGAAAACTACGTGGAACAGTGCGAAAATGACATTAGGAGAGGTAGCATTTCTCCCAGTATAAAGCAATGGAATTCTCTTGGCTTCAACAAAATAATGCAACCTGACACCAAACATGCTCCGTTAGTTAAACCTACCTGACTGAAACAGGTTTTGCATTCAAAAAAAAACCCCAAACCAAAAAAAAAAAAAAAACAACCCACAACCTCCCTCCAACATACCAACAAAAATCACAAAACTTTATAATGAAAATGTTAAATCCAAATTCATGTTCTGATGGATATATTTCTGTAAGCTTTTCTCCATTTTGCATACAGATATTCACTTACTATAAGGTATTCTTTTCTCCATGATATCTTGTACACAGAAAATGCAAAGCTCAGGCTTTACCAATAATCATAAAAACACCAAACCAAGCAATAATAATAATTATGGTACTGATTCAACATAATAACAGCAATAACTGGTTTTGAAACTCTGCGAGTGTAAAAGTCTTGTTTGTTTTATGAGCCTACATGTAGTGCTGGTCTTAAAAATAAGAAATGTGCTTTCCAGCTCAGATTTCATAAAAAAAAAATTACATCTTTAATTAAGATTTATGACATTCAATAGGACTCAGCAAGGATAGAGAAACTGCTTCAGAGTGTAAAAAAAACCAGTTAAAAATGGGGAAATATGATTAAGTGTCTTTAATTCCTACTGCCTCCTTTACAGGGTTTCCGATGGCCTCAGGCAGAAATAGGCACTTATTGTCTTTAAAACGGCATTATTCTTGGCATAAAATGTTTATGGATCAAGATGAAACTCGTTTTGAGAAATAATAACACTGGCATGAGTTGAAAGGACCTTGCCTTTGGAGGAGAAAAAAAAATTAAACATATTTAGTTTAATGGAAAAATGTACTTAAAGGGAAACACTTTAAAAGAGAGAGAGAGAGATTTTCATGATGAAAAATATGATTTAGACATATAATACTTATGAGACCAAGGTGATTTGCATCTCAATAACATAAAGTTAAATTTAAATCTCAGCTCAGCCTTAAAATGGAGATAATGATGACCCTTAAAGGAGAATGAGGCTTTTCAAGGAGCACCATTAACTATTTCTAGGCAATTGTGTTGCCTTGGGCGATGAAAAGCTAGGAAAGGTGGAATTCTTCAAGGGCTCAGACTCCTAAGCACTTGGCATATATTTCTGCAGATTTAACTACAGGAAGCAGTAAATACTGATAGTCAAGCCTGGTCTCAGTCTTTGCAATAATAGTCTTGTTGGCACTGTGAGCCACAGCCAAGAATGACCTGAAACGTGTGGTATTAAATCCATGACCCTCTCATTAAAACTCCCCAAATCCCAGAACCAGGAGCCAGTTTGAAGCAGACACCTGCCTGATTTCACGTGGTTCTGCTGCCCAGAGGTGAAAATTACATGAACTCCCATACTGCTGCTTTTGTCAAAATTTGGAGCTGGTCAGGGGTTTACAAGCTGGGCTTCCTGCACAGCTTTGTCTCCTTTGAAGGGGGAGGAGAGGCAAGAACCAAGAGAATTCTTGCTGGTCCGTTGATCCCGCAGCTTGTATTATCAGCTTGTATCATCAAGGACACTTCAGTATGGCTGCCCACACAGCAGCACGTTGAGAGATCTGAACCCAAAACCTGCATTAAAATACGAACAACTACAGCCAGAAAACAAGGTTCAACATGATGGAACCTGGAGGACTGATGAGGTGCTAACAAATTCCTTTTGATCTTGCTAAACGTTTGAAACGCGAGAGGTGTTAAGGCATCTTCTCACATCCTGCCTTGTTTCAGAAATGTGGTTAGACCCCTTCTGCTCAGGAAATGTTGCTGGGGCAAGATGGCAACCTCATTGCAGTTGGGTTTGGAGACTGGGTTATGGCCGTAATACAGATGGAGCCTGAGGGAAATGCAGAAAAATAAAATAGCAGCAAGCAGCATATATTTTCTCCCATCTGGCAAAAGCTTGCTCCATTAAAAAGTGTTTCATGCAAGCAGTTAACATCTAAACTTCATTGAAATGACACCATAAGATCCCAAGGAATAGACTGCTTTCTTTTATCACCTCATTTCATAACCAATAAAGGTGAAAAACACTAGATGCTCTGTTACTCGCCCCAGGAAAAAGAGGTAGCCTGAACACTGCTTTCTAGCCCAAGAATGACACCCAAAATGCAGGAAGGCCCAGCTGAGACCTCAGAGAAGTTTCCACACCTCAAATCATCAAGATCCCAAAAACCATTCAACACTACTTTATCAGGGCTTTCAAGAAGGACTTCTTGAATGTATTTCATCAGTGATCTGTACTAAGCCTCACAAAAAGTTTAGGGGCAAGAAGGCTCTGAAACTTCGGGTCACCTTTAATTTGAAGATGCATGACCATGGAGAAAAAGAAATCGAATTAATTGATAAAAAGTTCATTTGCATTGAGAGAATGTTTAGACCAGCCACAGGGAAGAGGGAAAGATACCCATCTTAAAATAATATTACTGTTTTACACAGAGTAATATTATTATTTTGGTTTTATGGATTTTAAATTAAAGTGTCAACAACAACCAGCTCTCTAATAAATTAAAGTTCTGACAGGTAGATCATAAAAAAAAAGTGAGTTTTGCTTAGCAAGTACAGCTCATCTTAAGGATGATACACACAAGAGCCATTTAAAGCCCACTACCAGCATCATAGAGCAGGAGTATTGATTTATTACTGCTTTTACTGACAATGTTTCACTTCACTTTCCATCTTCTCTATCTTGGCATCCAAGTACTGATGTTAGTAGGAGTTGAAAAAATACCAAGGCTTGTACTGAAATTAATTTTCTTATAGTCTCTGTGGGACTGTGCTGCTCAGCGCCGAGACCTTAATAAGGTGATAATCAAACTTTTCATGCTTACCAAGAGACATTTATTTCTGGGGAAGAAAGGTCTGAAGAAGAAAGAAGTAGGTGGGCGTATTTCCTTCTGTTCTGTAACATCAGCCCCATCTCCTAACTAAGCTTCACATTCCAAGAGCAGATGCAACCCTGAGAGTGTCACGTGATGAACTTGAACCTCACAAACAGGTTTGGAAATTCCAGAACTTCAACAACACAAAGATAAAATGCCTTCAAACACTGGTCTAAGTGCTCTGTAGGCCTAAACACTGCAAGTGGAAGATTAATGCAAGATAATAATTAACCCAAAAATTATGGTTTGGTTGGACATCTTCCACTATCCTAGGTTGCTCTAAGCCCCGTCCAACCTGGCCTTGGACACTTCCAGGGATCCAGGGACAACCACAGTTTCTCTGGGCACCCTGTGCCAGGGCCTCCCCACCCTCATAGCCAGGAATTCCTTCCCAATATCCCATCTAACCCTGCCCTCTGGCAGTGGGAAGCCATTCCCCTCTGTCCTGTCCCTCCCTGTCCTTATCCAACGCTCCTCTCCAGCTCTCCTGTATCCTCTTTAGCTTCTTCTTTGGCTTCAACTGTCTAATATGAATAATACCAATTTTCATCACTTAGTTGTGACACAAAATTGTATTCATGTGTGCAGGATATTCAGCTAAAACCGTGGATAATTTATGAGTTCATGTTTGTGTGAAAAGGGAAGTTTTGAGACATTTCCAAGACATGACTTTATTTTGGGATCTTTTAGCTAACATATGGTTGCATCCAAACTTTGAAATACTAAATGATTTATTACCAATTTCCTTTAAATTAACTTTTTTGAACAAGCTGCATTGTAATTATCAAAATCTACTACTCAATTTATTTTTCAGCTTATTATATTCACATATAATTTCTCAAAGGAATCACCATCCTTAACATCTTCTAAGGAGACGTAAAACTATTTATAAGGGAAAACCATAAGAATGTCTCATAAAGACTGCCATCATTTCAGGAAGGTCTCTGTTGCCAGATTCACTCCATAAACCTGCCATTATATGGTAAATGCTCAGACAAAAGATTAGTGAGTGGAAGGATGTCTCACATCTTCACCTAATTTTAAAATTGTGTCCAGAACATATTTTAAAGTATTTTCTTTTGTTGAGTGACTTAAATACACTAATTATTTTTAGGATTTTTTTTCCTTCCATTAAGAAAAATAAAAACTTCTTAGCCCTTTTGACAAGGTAAAAATGATAGATGAATTTTGATTCTAAGGGTCTTGGGGGGAGAGGGGAAAAAGGAAAAAATTTAGAGGTGTCCAAAAAACAATTTATTTTTCAGCCTCTAAATGGGAAAATAGCTTTCTAGAATCCATAGGACAAGCAAAATTGAAGAAGCTCCTTTTTTAGTAATAACTTTTTATTATTACACTTCCAACAGCACAACTGTCTTATACATGAATTTTATTTTTTCTCTTGACATTCTTGACCTTCCTATTTAATAAATCAAATCAAAACAACTCTGCTTTAAAAAAAAAACTACTCCAGAAATAGCCTCTATTTCCTGTATCTCTTTTATTTCCTAGCTTGTAAGATTCTCACGTCCTTTTTTTTTTTGCTTTTAAAAGACAGCCATGGTGCACGAAGACACATAAAATTAAAAAAAAATTACAAAATTTAGATTGATACTTACAGGTTGGTATATTCCCAGATGATGTTGCTAGCTTTACCTCTTCAGTTCTTAGTCACTGGATGCTGCTTACATGTGTAAACACCTAAAGATATAGACGAGAAAATAAAGTCCATCACTTTAGAATTACAGAAATTAAATTATTCTAAAAACATACTCTTATCTAAGGAAAAGCTTGGATTTGTTTGTCACAGGTGAAAGGATTTTGCATGTTCCACCTTCAAAACTGAAGAGGAAATAACAAATAACTCCTAACTTTGATTTTGCTGAAGGAGAGACTAAAGTGGAAAAGAGGACAATGGAAATCAAGAACTGACTAGATCACAAAAGGAGAAGTAGTGAGAGGTGAGAAGGTCTTCACAGAGGCTCTCCTGAAGCTGTTTTTCCCAGAGCCCCCCTGAAGACAGCGCCAATAGAGCTCTGGATTTCCCTCTGAGGGGAACCGTGCTGGACACAGAACTCAGGGAGAGTCTGGGAGAGCAACCTCTCCTGATCTACAGTCACCTTTCCCATGGTTTTGTGACTTGAATTAGAAAAGCTCTCTCTCATCCCTCCCCAGGCTGGCTGCCTCTCGCTGTGCAGCCTCTCTCCGTGCAGCCAGCCAGCTCCCTCTTCTACCACCTACTGTGCTCCAGAAAAGGAAAGGGGAGTCCTTTATTGATGCCATATGGCATGAAAAGCATGCTGCAGGTACTCAGAGAAATGAAACTCAGTTTCTCACCTGGAAAAGTGTTTTGTGTCACAGAGGAACAAAGTAGGAGGAGAGTCACTTCCTTCTTTTCGCACTCATTTTTATGGAGGCTTAACCTGTTGAAAGCAAGCCTGAAAGATAAAGTCACAAATAGTCACTGAAGGAAAAACTACATCCACAGAAGAGGCTGTTCATAGCACACCCCCTCTCCTGGAACTGACTTGTTTATCTGGGACTGGATTCAAGTCTTCTGAGGCACTGAAAATCCCTGAGAGCAGCCATCAACCCACATATGTATATACGCATATACATATGCAGCACTCCAAATTCAAACTCTGTTGCTTAATTAATTGAGTAACGCCATCGGGAAGCAGCGAGACAACCAGGTGACTAGTGTAAATAATAGAATGTGTGTTTTGGAGCCTCAGCAGTGAATGTCCTCCCCAGCCTAGTGTGAGCTATTCGTTACTTTGTAGGTTGTTTGCAATAACAAATAGATGTGAGAATGTTGTGATTGGCTCATCAACATTTCATGAACCAAAAAGAGCAGACCACAACCAAGTAAACCTTCCAGCTTAAATGATTCACTCTGATCTGTTATTTTATATGAGCAGCTTTAGGCAGCTGGGAGCACACCTCTTTTGTATAAAATAATATCTTAGTACATGGCTACTTGGTTTGATTTATTTTAATAATAAAGGAAACTTGGGAGAAAATTGGATAAAATAGGGAGATAAAGGAAAACGTATTAGGTGATGTAGAGTAACAAAAATTACATGATTCTGCTCAACCAACATGCATCCATCCCGCGCAATACGTTTCCCAAGATCACTCCTAACACCATGTTGAAGTGTCTCTGGCACTCTGTGCTTCTCAGCCTGGATGTAGTGCCCCAGTAAATGATGCCTGACATTTACACAGCACCTTTCACCTCCAAATCCCAAAGCACCTGACAGACTGTTCAAACTGATTACAGGCTCTGGTCCAGGTTCTGCTCTCTGATGCGTTAAGGTAGAGGGAAGGAGCCTGCCTTGGTAGCCTGGCTGCAGAGTCAATTATATTACTGCAATTCCACTGACTTTGGCCAATTTTATTAAAGGGTCATTTTACCAGGCCGTGAAACTTCTCCAACAGCAATAATTTTTGGTTCTTCACCATGAGCACGCAGACTTCAAACAGCCCACCCACATTTGTGAATAGCTCATGGCAAAGAGGCAATGATGATTGCACTTCTGCAAGGATTTCCAGTAAATTCTATTGATCTCAAAAACAAATCCAGTCTCAAGGCTATAAAATCACTTGGTTTATGACTCGACTTACAGTACATGGGCCCAGTTTTATCTCAAAAGATAGGTGCCCATAAACCTAAAATCTGAGCAGGGTCACTACTCCCTCTGACGCCCGTGGCGTGAAGGTTGTCAGGATCTTGTTCAGCCAAGCTTTTTTTGTGGAGACGAAATTGTGAGCCTTGCGAAACACAGAGCTCCTACTGGCCTCTCTGAACTCTGAGATTTATGCTGTGCAGTCTTGCACACCACCTAATTTAGTCTTTCATTCTGCAGAAGTAAAGAACTTGCTTGTTATAGCTTAGCACATTGCCTAAAAGTTGGCCTTACACATTAGCTGGAAACACAAAGAGTAAGGTTATGTCAGGCCACCTGATAGAAACATCCCTCCAGGCACAGCAGGATTACAAAACTGGGAGTAGGGTACCACTGTCTGTGTGAATTAAAGTACAGTCCTTTTGCACAAGCATTTGCAAGCACTTGCTGAATTTTTCATTTTTCAACTCACTTGTAGGAGCAGCTACATGCTAGAAAGGGATCAATGGAATCTCCCTTCCTTAGCTGTTTTCTTCCACTTAAATAACATCTCAGTGAAAAAGACTTGGGTTAGTGGAAGGCACCCTGTCCATGGCAGGGGTTTGGAATTAGAAACTCTATCAGGTCACCTCCAACCCAAACCATTCCATGAGTCTATGATTCCATGAAAACACACCTGTTTGCCCAGGACAAAACATATGCCGCAAGTGGGTAATGAATCAGACTTAAAGTCATGTTTATGGCTCGTCCAGTACAAAGAGTCCTATCAGATAGCAATCTTCCAGGCTTGTTCTTGGAAGGAGTATTTATCATTCACTGCAAGGCCTCATCGGGTTTTATGAGTAAATAGTTCCCTGCTAATATTCAACACTCACATGAGCTGTTGCTGTTCACCAATGCTCTGCATGTGGCTGCAATTGCTGCCATAGTTACCTTGATCACCACGAGGTGAGCAGCGCATTTGTAACCACACTTCCTCACAGTTGCTGTGCGTCTTCGAGCAGCCCTGAGGATGGGTCTGAACTGGGCAGACGTGTGTCTTTAACCATATTGCATTCAAGCCTCTTCCTAAGACGAAAAAAAAAAAAAAAAAA
>VZRN01005753.1:983-21704 GCA_013397935.1 Dasyornis broadbenti | reverse complement strand
AAAGAAGAAGAAAATGAAAAATAAAAAAAGTCCAAGGGATCAATTCCAAAGGGCTAAGGAACCTTAGCAGGTACGGCCAGATGGCACTTAAACCTCTCTTCATGGTTGCCTATTTACACTCAGATGCTGCCACTTAATGACATTGACAGAGGAATAGTTAACGGAGGCAAGTGATTAATTAGTAGGTCAAAGGCTATTTCCACTTCGCTCCTTTTATTTACCTGAGACAAGATTAAATCAAATAAGAGCTCATAGAAGGAGACTTCCAAGGGAAGCTGCTAATCACAGTTCCTGTACTTGGTATTCACACAGAGAGCTCAAACTCTGGGAAAAAAAAAAAAAAGCCTGTTTGGCTGAAAAGATTCAACAAGCCTAGCAACGTATCGTAAAAGCAGGGGCTCCTGGCTCGCTTTCCTGGGAGCTTTTATTCTTTGAATTGGAAAGACCTTATTGAGTCTAGAGTCCCACAGGTCTAGCACATGAAACAAAACAGATGTTGCCAGAATCTTATGTACTGCATTTGACAAAGACGAAAGTTAGCCCAATTTCACACGGACATGTACCCAGGAATAAATTGGTTCATAGCAGTTGCAATAGGGTGTATCCTCTGTTCTATTAACATGTTCCACCCTCTTAAAGGAACACTGGATTTATATGTTCCTGTTCTCAGCTTTGAAACAAATTGTCTTACAACCTTGAAAATGTTAGAAAACCTACCTGTAATATAGAAGCATGCTTTTTCCTTGAGAATATTGTGGAGTTTTTTATTATTTTTTTCCTTGAGATACCTTAACTCAAAATATAGAGAGGCCTCATTGCTGTTAGTGCTCTTGTAACCCCATTGTAACTACAGCCATTAGTGGAATATTGGAATGCCTGTGTTGGTACTAGATGCAGAAATGGATGTACCCATGAAAGCCAAACCTCTCTTGAATGTTTGGAAATTGCCTCTTTTCCAAATGTGCATTTCTACGGTGACTTCATGCCTGTGGAATGCCAAGTAATAGAAATCCTGGATGCAGACGTGCTTGGAAATATGAATTTTGATGCAAAACCAAGTTACGTGGTTTGGGACCACCTGTAGGTTTTACAAAATGTGGGCACTGAAGGAACCTGCTGCCAGAGTAAACGCAGGAAGCGTGGGAAGCAGCTGGGAAGGAGAACAGAAGTTAGGTTCCTTTGGGCTGGGCCGGAAACTCTGCTCAAGATCTCTGGGGAGCTCCTCAGGGTCTCATTCTGGGCTCATGCATAGTTCCACGTGATGTTGTAGTGCAGGAATTGTGAAGGGTGTTCAGTGCTGAAGCTCCAATCCAGAACCAGACACACTGAAATATTGAGTTCAAGCTCAGAACCACGGAGTGTTGACCCTGCCCTGGAAGGACGCAGGGCAATGCTGTTTCATTCATAAAGAGAGGCAGCTTTTTGCACACACTCCTTGAACCTTCAAAATCCTAGACTGAGCGCAGAAAGATGAATTACAGATGAGAAGAAGGCCTCGGTGGACCAGGTAAGCTTGAGGCTTATTTTCTGTCTCTGTCACAGATTTGCTATCGGATATGGGTAAATCCAATAGAGATTACCTAGCTCTCTATGCTTCCATGTTTCATCTGGAAATAATACAGTTATCTGCATCTGTTTAAATATAAAAGCCAAGGTGCTCAGGTATTGCCATCAGAGAGTGTAGATAAGTCCCTCAGGCTCTGAGATCTGGATGCAAGTCTGGCCACATGCTTTTCCAAACTTCAGGAGACTCATGTCCCATCACAACAATGTGGAGAAAACCACTCAGATTAACCCCCACTGAGAGGTCTCACATACCTCTGATCCCCAAAATCCTTCATTAATAGCTTGGCATTTTCTTCATATTTGATTTTTTTTCCCTCCTTCCTTTGTTGTTTTTCCCTCTCACAAATCACTTGGCAAATTAAATTTAAAATTATTCTGGTTTACAGATTAGCAATATAACAAACCAAGTCAAGTTCTGCAGGCTAACTATGCTGAGACAGATCCTTAAGCATAATGAAGCTGTCCTGAGGTGAGGTGTGCAATGACAAACATGGTTTGAAATGTAACCTGGACTACCAGTCAGGAACTATAACCCTAGAGAAAAACTCCATGAGCTTTTTTTTTGTTGTTGTTTTTCCTGCTTTTTCCCCATGCCTTTTCCATATAGCTGCCTGGTTCCAGACTAATAGATTTCCCTGTTGAGGAAGCCCTGAAACATTTGTCACCTAGGCTCTTGGCAGTGACAGCACCAAGGAAGCTACCACTGCTTCATAGCCTCTTGTTTCTCAGTGTCTGAAGAGGACTGGAAGTAATTCTAAAGGACAGTGAGCAAAAGTTTAATCAGATAATTGTGATAATGCTTTCAGTCTCTAATTGGCTCTACAGAAGAAAATGTAATTATCCCACTAGCTGGTGATAGGCTGGGGTTTGTAAGAAGTCTGAGTGTTTGAGACAACCTTGTCACAGGCGAGTTTGGGTTCTACACACGGATGCCTCTGTCTTTAGGCAGAAGGTGGTGAAATGGAGAGGGTGGCGATATGTCTGAGGGAAGCACAACAGCAGGACTCACAGCCCACAGAACCATTCTGGCCATCCCTTCACCTCCGTGTGAGCAGGAGAACTGGTCCCCCTTTCAGCCTAACAAAAAACCTTTTCTCAGCAGAAAAAGAGATGCAGAATTCGTGTCAGTTCTAGAAATTTCAGTAAAACTGTACCGACTTACAATTGTGCTAAACTGGTCCACATTGAACACTTGCCCTCAGAGACAGAGGAAATAGGAGAGTGGAAGAGAGTGAAGGAGAGGAGAGGGAGATGGAGAGGGGGAGAGAGAGAAAGGGAGGAGGAGGGGGAGACAGAGATGATATTTGGAGTGCGAGATACTGAAGTACAGCCACCTGAGAGCACGTGTATCAGGAGATGTTTTCTAGGGCAGAGAAAGGAGGCCATGGCAAGAACAGTCTAAACTTCAGTCTCATTTTCTACCTTGAAAGGTCATGTTTGACTGATAATGTCATCTTCTATCCTTTCAAAGCAAATGTAGGCTGGAAACGACATCATCTTGCCTGAGGGAGCTTTATAACACCTCCCTGGTTTTGTGGCACTCAGCAGTGCATATTGTGGAAACTGAATCAGATGAGCACTTACCCATCAGCAACAAAACAGCAGATCTTTCAGACCCACGAGGTGTGACCTGTGTTTTCCAAGTTTTTCCCACCCTCCTTTCAGAGGCCAGCAGAAACCAGGGAAGAGAAGACAAGACACCATTCAGACCAAGGAATGCCTTCCTACACAATGCCCTGGTTCATCACATGCGAAACACACTTGGGACTGAGCTCTCCTCTCCCAGGGCTGTTCTTTGCCTGCCACGATGGTGCTGTGGGTGCTGCAGCTCCGCTTTTTCCATGACTTTTGGGTTCGGCACATCTCCAAATTGTATGTTTTGCCTGCAGCTGTAGCAATGCTTCGAAACACAGCAGCTCTGACTCCAAGTGATCACAGCTGGCACATCTCTTTGAGCTAAATTGGTGAAAGACAGAGTAAATGACAGGTTACTTCAATGCAGCTCTTAGCAAGAACTTATGGAGATTATTATGAAGGAGCTGGAAAGTCATCACTGGAATCTGCTTGTGGAGCTGACAACTGAGCGATAGCTTTCTTTGATAACTTTTAATCACTGTGTTTTCTACTTATGCAAATTGCAATAATACCGTTGATGCTCTGGATTTCTATAGCGTTCAGGCTTGTGGCAATGACATGAAAATTCAGAGTTGGATGTTCAT
Organism: Dasyornis broadbenti; assembly: GCA_013397935.1. NCBI lineage: Eukaryota > Metazoa > Chordata > Aves > Passeriformes > Dasyornithidae > Dasyornis > Dasyornis broadbenti. Next base: position 17,919 of record VZRN01005753.1, on the reverse strand, counting down.
CCTCCTCTAGCTTGTGTCTGCATCAAAGATGTATTACATTTGGTGGTGACATACACTGATTCATGTAGTACGTGTGTCACCACAACATGCATTCAGAAAGAAACATCCCACAAAATGCCACTTTGGGAGACTTCATCTCGGTTTCACCATTGTTTAGGCTTTACTTGCGCAGGTAATCGCAAGTAAGCTGCCTTTGTGCTCCAAAAATAAAAGAGACAAAAACGGAGCCTAATTTATCTTGTACCAAGCTTTCTCCTAGTCCTTCATTCCAGAGAACAGGCAGAGCAAGAATGAAGTACTCCACACACATATGAACTAGGAGGACATTTCAAACCCAAGTACTTTTTAAAGAGTGAGCCTGATAAACCTCATTGTCACTAGGTGACACAATAGGATTTGTATGCCTAAATTACCGTCCTGGTTTTCAAAAGAAAATAATGGCTCCTAAGTCACTCAGACAGTTTTTAAAGTGCCACCAAGCATCTTTGCACAGACACAGGGTGGATATCATGACCTGGTGTAATATCTTCTCACGAATGACGTGGAAATTGCCTATTTATTCCACTCTGGCTCCATCATGGGATTAGTCTTTATATTACAGTTGCTGGTGGTTTGGCCAGTTCAGCTTTCCACGGGTTTCTTTGAAAGATGATTTAATAGGCCATGGGACCATAATGCTGTCGTTAGATGTGGTGCTATTAGATCACGCTGACGCTAATTGAGACTTAATACACCCTCTTGCCTAAAATAATGTATTGTGGGTAATTTTATCTCGATATTCAATCTAAACTTTCCATCTCATTACTCCCAGCCTTACCTTCTTCAGCCATCCTAAATGATCACTCCGCCTGTTTCCAACAATGATAAAGATGTGGACAGTTATCACATTCCAACCCCTGCTCCTCTGGATGTAATTAGGCCAAGGTGTAAAGTGAGCTGGGTCACCCGAGGTCACAGCTTGGCCTAAAAGAGAAGGTCAAAAGGGGGAAGGGGAGCTCTATCAAGGCAATGCTATTGCTGGGCTCGACTGAGCAAAAGTGAGCCCAGCATTTGTTGCCCAGTTTATTTTAATTTGCTCTGTTATTTTTGTTATGCTTCTACTTTTTTTTTCCTGATTGTTCGAACCGAGACTAGGGTGTGTACATCCAACACTAGGGATAGCTGCCTGGTCCAGGCTTTGCAAGGTTTTGTGAAACATGGTGTCAGTTGAAGTTTTCTGGTGTGGCACAAGAGCTGTCAGAATTATAGTGGTGTTACAGGGATAAACATGACAAGTTTAAGCCAAGTTTCACTTAGACGTACACTCTGAAATTCACACCAAGCACTCAGGTGAGCTTCTTGGGTTTGTACCCTCGTTAGGAAACACTGGCCTGCAGGAAGTTTAGTGAACCATCTCTTAGACCTGTACTGAAATCAGCACAAGGCCAACGCCAAGTCAGATTCATTAGAACAAACTTCAGCAAAAAGGCAAAGAGAGAGAGAAAACTGTGTTCACACACCCCCAAATTAAGATATGCACAACTTCAAAGCTCAGTTTTGTTACTTATGCACAGGTGTTTGTTGGCATCTGAGATAAGCTGGAGTATTCCACAAGGGTTTTAGGGGCTGTTCCAGAAAGACAGGAGGTGTGTGGCATCATCCTTCAGGCTCTGGAGATACTTCAGACACTCCTTGACATATCAAGGAGCATTAGAAATCCATAAAGGTCTGTAACTGAGTTGGGATCACCTTTATATTACTTTTACAATAGTAAAAGAACTGTGTGAACTTTGTGGAAATCCTTTTGTTCTTTGGGACATTTTAAAGTGTGTGGGATGGGATTGTTTTAACCACACTTTTCATTGCATGGGAAATTCTGGAAAGACATTTTTCTATAAGGTCAATTTTGAATCACAGAAAATTTAAAAAAAATAAAATTAAAAACTTGAGTAATTTCTTCCTGGACAGAATATATTTGTTCTTATCAGCTGTACTGAGTATAAAGCTACTGACGGGTGCAGGAAACAATGTACTTCGCCCAAGAAAAACAACCAAAGTTCCAGAGTGAAAATGTCAGAGTAGATTAAGGGATTTTGTTGTGATTTTATATACCACAGTTGCCCCTGTGAGAGCATGTGTAAGTAAAAAAAAAAAAACAAAAACCAAAAAGCAACAACAACAAAAATAACGGAGGAAGCACAAATAAAGAAATGCTAGATACCAGATGCAAGGAGAGAAGATGAGCCAGAGAGAATATTTGGAATTCCAACCAGAGGATGCAGCACTCATGGGGAACTGGTCCTGAGGGTGATGGAAACAGCAAATCTTTGGCTCTGGCACTGTTCTTTTCTGCTTCTCTTGAAGCTGCTTAAGCCTGGGGACATGTAGCTGCGACCAGCACAGCGCCAGTCCTGAGAGGCAATGAGCTGCTGGTGCAGAGGCACAAGGGTTCGTCGATAGCCCGGGTAAAACACTTCTGGTTTATGCAATAGACGCTTTTCATCCCCATCAAAAGAGCCTTGCCGTGGTCCATGTGTTGAAAGACGATGCCCAAAGCAGATCAGTCAAACCCCAGGAGCAGATATAGGCTTAGCAGCACCATGGATTGCACAGCCAAAGCAGGACAGGCAACCCAGGACTCTTCCAACATCACAAGCAACGCAGCAGGGGCAAAACCAATTTCAGCTGGGTTTTCCACAGATGTGAATTTAGCACCAACACACCATTAAACACCGATGGACAGGGCTAACTGCATGCCTCTGGGCGTGGATGTGCAGCAACCAATCTGCAGTTACTTCAGTTTCCACAGCCGTGTTCACAAGCAGGATCTCAGAGGCAAAGGACTCCTCTTTCTTCTTCAAATATCTTGGTCTTCAACGTTGTAAAGGGGTGTCAGGAAGGAGAGAAGAGATTGGCACATGGCATTAAAACCACCCAAATTACCACCCAAAAATCAGCAAACAGGTTTTCACGTTTTTCACCGTAGAATCACAGAATGATTTATATTGGATGGGACCTTTAAGCTCGTCAACTCCAATTTCACCTGCATGGTCCGGGGACATCTCCCACCAGACCAGGTTGCTCCAAGCCCTGTGCAACCCAGCCCTGAACACTTCCATTCACAATTATGGATAAATCATATGGGATGTGGAATAACCTGCAGGCTGGGCTGTCCGATACTCACCAGATCAGGGAATAATAATGTTCCATCTGCCATTGTAACCTTAATCCTGCCCTTAAGAGGATAGCTGCCATTCCAGCAGCTTTCATCAAACAAGTACACATTTTCATTGTAAATCCTTTTATAAGATTATTTTTTCCCATGGCTAAAGGTCAGAGTTTATTCTGACAGATACAGGATTGCGAGAAGTGAGGGTACAAATAACAGATGCACCTAATACCTAATCAGTAAATTAAGGATTAAAAAAAAAAAACCAGAACCTTTATTCTTATGTTATGTAGGAATGATTTCTTCCATAGCCTAAATCCACAATGGTCCTTATGGAGTCAATGGAGAAATACTCATAACAAAAACAATAGAAATTACTGGAAGAGACTAATGAAATGGTATAAAGTCTTGAAATCATGATCTGTTTGTCACTAACAAGGGACAGCCAGGAAGAGATTCCAGGCTTAAAGAAAAAGTACTTTTTCTTGAGGCACCCATAGGAAATTCCACCCTTCCTCCACAGGATCAGGCCACATGGTATCATACATTTGTCACTTCCAGGATGGATTACTGCAGCTCCTGGCATTTGGTGACAAATGAGAAAACAATGCATAAAGTGCAGCTGATGCAAACCACTTCTCCCCACTTCCTGCAGGGGTGAAGAAACCCTGAACGTGTAAAACCTACGTACCAGACCTTCCACCCTGGTTTTCAACACCAGTTTGATATTTTCATCCTTATAAGATCATGCTGACACTTTGCAAACTAGGATGTACTTCCTTCTCATAAACCCCTAAAGTCCCCCAAAAGCCCCAGGTTGAGGTCTGTGGAAATTCTGTGTGAGTTCACATTTGATTCATTTAATTGTTTTGATTAATTTGGTCAGAAAAAGTTTGTCTCTTCAAGTCAAAATTTTCACATTCTCTAGTTCCTATGATTATTTAAAATTAGGAAATTATAACAAAGAGAAACACATTGAATTCAACCTATTCCCCCTCCCCACCCTGCTCAGTCTGCACTTTTGGTGGGAAAAAGAACAAGGAAAGAAAAAACACCTGAATAACCTCAAAAAAACCCCCATTCATGTTATTCTGAGAGCTTTAGCTCAAGAAGTTGATCGCTCACCAAGCTGTAATCCAAACGTAGAACAATACCAATTCATGAAAAACAGATTCCTCAAAGACAAATTCCCAAGCTTTAAAACTTTTGCAGAGTATTTCCTTATAAAGGTCTAAACCAGAAAAAAAAAAAAAAAAGTCCTACTTTTCTTCTTGCTGACTCTGAGCCATAAAACTCCTCTTACAAGGTGTGAAGGAAAAACCTATTATGAAATAAGAGACCTGCTTACCTCACTGTGGCTTCAACTGCTCAACAGGTGACAAAAAACCTTAGTCTTGGGCTCTGCACTTGGATCACCTCCTCAGGCTGCTGAATTCCCACTGTCAATCAGCTCAAGGGAAGGAGACAAGTGGAAGTTAGGTTGTTACAACCTTATTTTTAATCTAAGAAAAAACACATTTGCACATCTAGGACTAGTTCAGGTCTCCTCATACCCAATCTCCCTTTGGATCTTTATCTTGTGTACATTGTCCTGGAGATTGCTGGGCTCCTAAGTGGGAAATGCCTCCTTCCTTCCCCTGTAACACCCCATATACTTGTGAGGAGCATTGCCACAGGTGAGGGCCATGTGTGTGGTCATCAAGCATCAGCAGTTTCTGTTACCTGCTAAAGAGACTTTGGGAAAACTGACTGCTAGGGAAAAAAAAAAGTGATTAAGGACCTCTGAAGCAACCCCAGTATATTCAGCATTAAGTTTGCGCAAAAAGAAAGCTGAGCAGCAAGCAGCAAAAAGGATTTAATTCCACCATTGAGATGCCTGGAGGCCATCTGCTGCTGAATCCCCACCTGCTCTTTGCTTGCCGTATTATAGCAAGAAGGGACTTTTTTGTTTGTTTTTCTTGGTCCTGCTTGTGTCTGTCCAAGAGATTTCAAAGCTGCCCTGCCAGCTCTGGTGTTTTCCCCATAGTCCACGTCAGCAGGTGCTGGAGGCTGTGCTGGTGACCACTCGCGCTCCCTCGGAGCCTCTGAGCCTCTCTCCCTCTGTTTCCTTGTAACTCCAGCACTGGGCTCAGATGGAAACTGCTCCAGAGACAAACTGATGCTGGGAGTATCTGCTGGCTTATTAAGCAGTTTGTCGTATCGGTAGTGTGACACCGCGACGCTGGAGCTGTCCCCTGCTGCCGGCAGCCTTTGCAGAGGTGTGGCTGCAGACATCCCCGTCTCTAGGAAGGCTGAGACCGGACTATTTCCCCCCCACCCTGCCGGCCCTCACTTTCTCCTGATGAGTCTGTGTGATGAGCACTCCTCCTGTGCTCCCTTCACACCAAGGGCGAGTCTGTCGTGCCTGGCTGAAAGCTCTTGGCACCAATTATAACAGGTCACGCTCTTCGCTCCGGAGCTCGCCGGTGCAATTGCTCCTGCTTTAGCTAGGATGGTGCCTGACACATGAATGCCGTGGCTTTCCACAGCCAAGGCACACACCAAAAAAAAAAAAAAAACAAAAAAAAAACAACTAAGTAGACTGCTGAAGTCTACTTCCCAGCGCTGGAGTTTGGCATCCGTGGTACACCAAATTATTGATTTTCATAAATTGCTGCAAAAACTCCCAGCATCACCAGCAGTTTCTGAGCTTTCTGAGAATCACGAGTTTATTTATTGCTGGCATGTGCTCCTGAGAATGATTTCTAATGCTTACTGCTGAGTTGGTTAGATTTTTTTAGTTTCTGGTTTTGTTTTTTTTTTCCGGGGAAAAGATTTTCAGTGTTGCTGGGGAGGATGTTTCTTGAAAGGATTGTTGTAGCAAGAAATGGCTGCAGCTGGATTTGGAGCACCTAAAAATAACCATAATAGAAATAAACAAATACTGTCACTCTGGCCACATGACAAAGAAAGCTGAGGATAAAAGACACAAGGATTTAACCTTAGGCTCCCCTCCTGAGCAGAGACAGAGCACTGACAAAGGTCATGGACTTTGCATGGGACACCATGATTCTCTTTGGGTTCCTCAGCCTGTCCCCACCAAAAGTTCTAAGAACTGAATACTGTCCCAGACAGACAGAACTGCCTGTGCTTGTGAGACTCCACCAGGAGCCCATGTTTGCATCTGCTCTGATGAATTCACACTTTCCTGTTCCTTTGGTCTCAGTGGGAATTTCATTAAAACCTTTCCTGTGACACATCCCCTGGCCCCATCCACATACCTGATTAGATAAGCAGAAAGCACTTCAGGTTCTTTAAGAGACATCCACAGAATATATGAACTAGCCTAAAAGCATGTTGGAGACTGTACAGACCTTAATATTGAGTTTCATGGGCCAAGTTCTCATCTTTTTGACACATCTGGCCCCTCTCTTAATATCCTTTGCCAAAAATCGTTATTCATCTAAAATACCTTCATCTCCATGAGGCTGTATAATCAATATTGCCAGGTGCTGCAGGGGCTAATAGCAGATAATAGCTTCTGGCTCTGCACTAAAGTCCAAGGAGTAACTAGTGAAATAAGGTCTGATTTGGTACAAAAGAGGGCTCTGCCCTGGATTTGCCAGATTTGCTGAGATGAAACTTGTGATGTCCATGTACAATTGTTTTATGTGATCTCCGGATTGTATCAAACATAGATCATTTGCCATGCGGATTTGCTGAAGGCACCTCACAGACAACAAGGAGTCAATGCCACATACAACATCAGACAGAAAAGCCCATATAACAGCCACCCACTGAATTAACTCTTCCTGTTCTCCTCTGTGGCAATGCTGACAAAAGATGCACATCTCCAGGGAATGAGCCCTCCACCTCGTCTGACCCATCTGACAATCTCCAGGGAATGAGCTCTCCACTTTGCCTGACTCATCTGACAGTCACAGGACTCAGAAAGTGTCTTACAGCAGGATCTTGACACATTAAATCCAGCTTGCAACTAAAGGTTGGAAGGAATCAGTCATGAAGGACTCAAGCGAAAGATTTCTTCTGGCAGATCAAAAATGAGCAACATCCCCCCTCCTGGAGCAGGCCTCGTGCATTCGTGAGCACACACAGGTATCTCTCTGCTGCACATCAAAAGCATGAAAAGCTTAATTTTAAAATGCTGTAATTTTGTCAGCCACCCCCATACCTTGCAAAACATTTGATGCAGGAAACCAACTTTGCACTGCACGAAGCTCCACCCATCCAGATGATGTTGTCATTTCCATGGTAACTAAAGTACCTCAAAGGCAAAAGAACAGATGGAGACTGGAGGAAAAAAAAAATAATCCAAGGACCAAAAGTGAACATATGTGGTGCAAGAAAAAATATTAAGTTGTGGGCAGCTATTAGGTTTATTATCACTTGCAAAAGGAGACCTTGATAAACTCAGTCACGGCTCTGCAGTTAGGAGTGGCACAATCGCATCAGTTGTGTGACAATACCAATCTCACAGCAGCCTCTGTTCTCTCTCCTTTTCCCTCACGCAAATTTCAAAGGAAAGTTGTCCTTGCTCCCTTAATGACTTGTTTTGGTTTGAGGGACAAGAGCAGCCAAAACAAGCAGAAAGAATGTAACAGGTCATATGCTTGGCTGCCCATTGTGTGTCTTCAGGATCAAAGTCCCCAGGAGGGAGTGAGAGCTTGTCCCTCCTCAGCAAGGCTGAAGTAGCCAAGGGAGCAAAACTGCACGCATGCAACATGCAGCTCATTCCATCCCCCTCACCTGTGGTCTGTCTGGCTCCTGCACTCCACATTTATGTGGGGCATCACATGAAGGATGTGCTGGCAACTCCACAGCAGTTTGGAATATCTTTATAATTGGGTTAATAGTCATGACACAGTCTTTGCTTGACTTCCTCTGGAATTAATCCATCTTTGTGGATTGCTGTCAATCAGGAGGGAAACTTGCAATTTACATAGGACGGTTTGTTCTGTGTCAACTTTCTAAGACTGAGCAAGGCAAGTGTAATTTGGGAACAGGAGCTGTGATGGAGAGAAAAAAAAAAAAAAATCTTGTATTTTTAGCTTGCTCTCAGTAGAAGTTTCCTGCTCTATATTATATAATTTATTTAAAATGCAGAGTTTCATCAAAGTGAAAAAAGTTAAAAATGTATCCTGTTTCCTAAACTCTTCACAGGTTAAGCTGGACAGAGCTGGTGTAAACTTCAGAGCGTGGAAAGCTCATCCATGGACAAGAAAGGTGTGAGAAATATGAATTCAAGCCCTCCTGTCCAAGGCTCCCATTTCAACCCAAGGTAAATTATTTTCTTTTTTGTTTTATGCCTCCCCTCCACGTCTGTAAAATAAGAGCACTGGAGCGCCCCTTAAGTCCTGCAGACAGTGAGGATAAATGTTTTTCTAGGAGATTGCGAACTGCTCAGGCCCTGCTGTAATCAGGGCCAAATTAGCACCAAAAGTAGCTGCATTCTCAGGCAATATTTTTATTGGCGGTGACTTTTTGCCATTCATGTTTTTAGCCTGCATTTCTCTCCTAACGAACAGCAGGGCTGCACGAGTCTCTCTCAATTGCACACGCTGCTGCATGAGCACAATTATGTGCAGCTGTAGCAAAAAATTGCTTTGTCAGTTGATATTTTAAAACATGACCAAAATAAAATAATAATTAAAAAAAAAAAATACCCAAAACATAAAAAATTTATTTATCTTTTAAATTCTAGGAACACAAACGATCCCATTGGTGATGATAATTTTTTTTTTTTTTTTCCCCTGTTTTGTTTTCCAGAATTTAAATAACCTTATATAAAACGTTTGCGGTTCGAATCCCCTCCCAAGCCCGGGCGCAGCAGGAGCCGCTCGCAGCCAGGTGTGCGACCTGCCGGCAGAGGGCAATGCTTCATGGCTGTTCAACCAAAACCACCCAAAACTCGGCGAGTGACTCAGGCTGGTGCGGAAAAGGGCACGTAAAACAGCCGTGAGGCAAATCCCACCCCCATCAGCCCCACGCACACATATAGTTTTGGGTTGGTTTCTTTGGTTTTGGTTGATTTTTTTTTGTTGTTTGTTTGGGTTTTTTGTTTTATTTTTTTGTTTGTTTGTTTGTTTGTTTGTTTTCAAAATTTAACTCGGTGGTAAAGAAACTGCAATAAGAAAACACTGATAAATGACCGAGGTGTGAGCTGAAAAGTTGTGTTGCACTTTCCCTGGAACGCAGGGAATCAATCAGCTGCTGGTTTTGCAGATCTGGAATTTCTTGCCTGGTTTTTTCTTGGGAAGGGGAGCCGGGTCACTTGGGCTGCTCCCTCTGAATCAGGGCATCTCTGCGTCACCCGATGCCCGGGCTGGCTGTCACCCTGGAAGTGTCAGGAAATGATGATGGGCAAGGAAAAAGGAGAAAAGGTACAATTAAGTATCCTGACGCTCTGCTGCAGACCCGGAACTGGTAAATATAAACTGCTTTCTGCTGGGTGTGCTACAGCTTGCCACGGTAAGGGCTCAAACCTCCCCCTGTGCAATGACCAACCTGATGCCTGCCCTGCCTGGCTGGGAACAGCGCTGACCCTGAGAGGAGATCAAGCACAGATGACAGAGGCTTCATAGCAGCAGTTATTCTTGCCAAATATTGCACTCTGGCCCTGTGGGATCTTGTTCCCTGAGTGCACGGGCTGGCAGGGTTCGCCCAGGCTCTTGGTGCCAAGCACCCTGAAGAATGTTTGCAAACTGCTATTCAGGCAGAGCTCCACGCTGAAACGAGATCCACCTTGTTCCTCATGTTTCCATCTTCAAAAGTTTCAGATGTCCCACAACAATGGTGAATAATTTAAGCATATAAAGCATCCATGTGTCAAGTTTGGAAAGCCCTGGGAGGGAAGGAATGGCTAAGGTGATTTACATTTTAGATTAAGGAGGTGCACAGATATTGAGAACAGGTTATTCTCCATACGTATATTTCTCATGGATGGATATCCATATGGATATTTTCCACTGCCATCTGAAGGATTTTACACATTACTAATAGCATGTGAACATGCTCATTTTTTCCCTCCAAACGATTTTTGAGGCCAGCCTCAGCTCACCCTCTTATTGCTGGCTTTATCCTGTGGTCTGTGTTCCCTGCTGTGTGACTGGGCCAAGAAAATCATACAGACCAAGGAAAAAGACATGTTCTTATTCTTTGAAGATTTTTGGTACAGGCTTTGTTGATTTTTTTTAATTTTTTTTTTTTTTTTTTAGGAAGGACCGGGTACACATATTTTAATAACACCAAGGCCATTCTTTGTTATTTCAGGAGAAATAAAAATTGTTAGCCTCTCCATGAGACCGAGAACACACTTGGACAAGATAAATCAATTATTTCTGATTCAATTAATGTTATCCATGCCTAAAGAACAGCCTAATAAAACACAATGACAGACCCTCCAAGAACAGCCAGCTGTGTCACACTTGGAGCAGAGGACTGGAAGACAAGGTTTGGGTGTCTGCCCTGATTTAAACAGGTTGGAAATGAAATCGCTCGTCACCAGTGGTATCTAACCAAGGCTGCGTCCCTTTCTGAACCAAGAAATCCATCTTGGGTTGGATAAATTTTCTGAGCCAAAGCCAGCCAAAGCAAAACCCTCTTGTTTCAGTGGTCCAACAATTTGTTTGGAAAAGTCATGATTTGACCTAATCTTGTGGCAGTGTTTCTTCAGTCACTGGATGGCTACTTTCACCTTGGAGAACTAAGATTTTCTTGGTGCTATGTGGCAGCTCCCAAGAGAAATGCACTGTATGCACATCGCTGTCAGGCAAAGTTCAAGAGACATTTACACAACTCCTCTGCAAATTCATTTCCCAGGCTGCCAATCCAGAAAGGACCATGCAGGCCATCCAGGCTGTCTCCAGCCTGTCAGGGTGATCAGGGATTCAGCTTGGCTTAGGCTACATGATAATTCTATTTTATTCAGTTAACCATTATTTTCAGAAAGGAATCTCAGGTCAAATCCAGAAGTGCACCTGGGCAATGTAGCACTCAGCCCCAAAGTGGACCCCAAGTGCTTGAGTGAGGTCTTCCAATTGCAGTGGGTGGATAGTTAGAAATTAGTTGGATTTACAGTGGGTAAGGATCAATTAAATTGTTATTTAGGGAATGCTGAAGAAAGGAATGGTCCCAGTCCTCTTCCTTTGAGAGATTAGATACCTAAGTCCGGTCCCTTGGTATCATTTTATTTTCTCACTTAAAGCTTTTTTCCATTTGTAATCAAATCTTCAACCCTTGCCCTCAAATAATTTTTCTCCCATTTTACCTTTTTTTTTTTCTTTTCTATACCCTCTCCAATTTTGTCACCATATGTCTTCAAATGTGTCAGTGAGGCCCATAGACAGCCTCTAAAATTCAACTTAAAACTGACATCAGCATTTGCAGATTTTTGGGTCCGACTCAAAGCTGGCAGTGCCGGGCTTGTCCAGGTTTCTGTCCTGTGTTTGCAAGAAGCATCTTAGTACATTAAAACACGTTTGTTTGCCCAAGCCAGGCGGCGTTTGCTACGTCAGACTGCCCCGGACTCTCATTCTTTGCTATTTCAGCGACCATAATGTCATCAACAAATGTCATCAGGAGTAGCTTTGTATGTACTTCCAGATCACTGATGAATAGCATAAGAGGAAACCCTAGTAACACTCTTCTTTGGCCATAATTCTGCATTGACAATTGCTTTCAGAGATCTGTCAGTTAGGCAGTTCTTAACTCATTTCATGTCTGCTCCTGTCCTGAACCCAATTACTTTTGCTTGGCTAAAACATATCTTTTAGGAAGCCATCCAGTCTCCAAGCTGAAAATGTCATGAGATGGTGATTTTTACCTATCCTCCTATTAAGTTTCTGAAGTGATTAATTGCTATGAACCTCGTACATCCTCACTGCAATGTGATATTTTCTCTGAATTCAACTTCCAGTTATCAATTCCTTTTATGACTTCCCCAGCTAGATTAAACAATTCTTTATAGCCAAAATTCCCAAATAGACCCGGTATTTCCATTCACTCCCTATCCTAAATTATATAGGTTTAAATTACCTCCTGCCTGTCCTGTGCTTCTTTGACTGATGCTACGTTTCTGCTGATGTTTTGTGCCTCTTATTCTTGTTGCTGCTTCTATGCAGGTTTATAAACCTTAGCTATACATACGTATGTGTATTGAAGGCTATATGTACATTGAGATGCAAAATTTTAATCTGTGTGAAAACTGTGATGGAAAACCGTGATGGAAATCCACATCATCACAAGGCATTGGTGCACACGAGAATCAAGAACAGGTTTTGATGCTTATTAGTAATTAGTTTCTTTGAAGTTTTTTTTTGTTTTGTTTTTTTGGTTTTTTTTATGAGGGAAAGAATTTAATGCACTTAGGAGATCAGAGTCACTCATTTTCTCAGGGAAGACTGAGAAACATCATCACACAATAAGAGCAGTGGCAAACTGATGGATGTTGAAAGAGCGAATATTCAGAGAGTTTCAAAAGGACACGAGTGTCTGAGCAGCCTGAGCAAAGGGCAGGGCCTGGTGTTCAGCCAGCACGCGCTGCATCGCTGAGCGTTACAACTTTTGTGTGCAGAGAAATGTTTAGACACCACCTCCACAGGGGGAAGAAGGACGTGGAAAGACCAGATAGATAAGAAAGCCCGGATTTGAACCTCATCCTCCCATGAAGTCATCTCCCACTCTCTAATACTGCTTATTAAGCTACCAAAGTTTTCTTCTAGTTGTCCTGGTTGAGGAATTGGAGATAAAATCCTCTTGTTTTTGGGCAGTAGCGAATATGGCACAGTCTTTGTCAGTGTCAAGGAGATGCTGAGATAAGGGTGTTAGCTCTCAGTTATCAAAATAAGGTGTAAGATAAAACGGTTTGGGGACATTGTGGCTGTAAATGCCCTAAACCCACAGAGAATTAACCAAAACAATGGGGTTATGTCTTCCACAATTAGTTTTGCACTTGATTTCCAAACCCTTGGCCCTGAATTTTGATTCTTGCCTGTCATTGTTCACACAACAATATTGAAACTCGATACCAGATGCCGGAAAGATTTATAAAATAAAAGGACAGCTTAAAAATCACTGTTATTTCTAATTTGTCGAAACAGTTGGATTTCCATTTTTTGATGGAAAAGCAAAAGAGAGGATTGAAATACGTTCACATTTCTCCCCTGTTTTCACATTTTGAAATATGATGGCTCGTTGCTTACACGGTAGTGGGATTCAAGGAGTTGGAAACTGCTGTATGTCTGAAATTTTGGTTGTGCGTGTGTGCACATAAATAAATAAATGATTGTAGGATGATGGGTAGGTAAGGATAGATAGATGATAGATTAGATAAATAGATAGATGATAGATAGATAGATAGATAGATAGATAGATAGATAGATAGATAGATAGATAGATAGATAGATAGATAGATATCTCCTATATAAATCTCAGAAGTCTGCTAGATGTCTGAGAAGCCAAAATACACAAGGAAAATACCTGTTTTAAGCAATTTTAATAGTAAATAGATATTTTAAATAATCTGTTTGTATTTTAGTAGCTTATAAAGTTACCATTGTTTTACTAGGAGCCTCAGAAGAATTTTTTTTTTTTTTTTATCTTTCACATTGACTTACAAATCACCCAATAATTCTGTGTAATTTTAATTCATACCTTGAACCTAGGGAGACTTATATAGCTATTTAACTCAATATGCTATTTATATAAAAATAACAGGCTCATGGCCTTCATTATAAAACATCTGTCTCGTGCAGTCAAGGTTATGTGTAGACTGTTAGGCACAAATAGGAAACTCATCTCAGGTCTGCTGCAGAACCAAACCAACCTTATGAATGCCATCATATTTTTTTTAAGTGAAAAGAACAAAGAGGACAAAACTTCCTCTTTGAGATTATCCACTTAGATTGAACTCCTTGACACACAGCAGAGACGGAGGGAGGAGGCTTTTTGAAAGAGAGAAAATTTTCTAGATCTAGAAGACAAAACCACAGGTCAGAAAACCTTTGATGTCAGCACTGATTCACAGTGATTTATGCACACATGTCCTACAAGGTGACCACTCAAAGGGATGGGTCTTTTTCTGCTTATGAAATTTATTCTGACGGAGTTTGATGTCTACACGTAAAAGTAACCAGGTGTGATTTTTTTTTTTTTTTCCCCCCCTTCAGTTACACATATGACAGGCCTAAAAATAACTTTGGGTGAATCACAAACTTCCTTTACTCGGTCTGAGTCTTTCTTACTTTTGTTTCTTTAAACTCTGCCATGTTTTCAAAGAGAGTATTAAACAAGTCATTATCTCTATTGCTTCCTAAATTGAACTCACTTTGAAATTATTTATGTGGGGTTTCTCAAATACATTTGTTTATGTATATGTATAGTCTCCAGAAAAAAATAAACACAAGTGAAAAAGAAAAAAGGCTCACAAAACACTTTTTACACTAAATTTATTGAATATAATAAAAATATTTTCTAGCAAAGGGAAAGAAAAAGTGGTTTCTTTTTTTTCCTTTCTATCTCTCTATTTTTTTTTATTATTATTATTTATTTAATGAGTATTTGATTCCATAATTTGGTTTTCTGTGTTAATTGAATCAAGCCAATTATTTCATAACCATGTGTCAGAGTATTCCAAGGAGGAAGATGATGGTCAGTAGAGCTCTTCGACACAGAGTTCACCTGCCAAAAGTTTTCAAAACCAGAATTCTTCACCGAAAATGTCACCAGCAGTTCTGCCAGGAAATGTTGAAACTGTTTCTTTTTTGTTTTGTTTAGATACAAAATGACAAAATGTAGCTCCAGTTGGGTGATTTAATTCAAACAAACAAGCCTCCCTTCCATGTCAAAGAGCTGATTGGAAATGACAATCCGTGTTTGGTTTCAATCAGAAATGTCAACATTTCCAGCGTGACATTTCCAATCCGAAAGTTTGTGAGTTGCGTATTTGTTTGGGACGGACATGGCGTTGATCTGTTGGGGGCCATTTGGGGGACTTCTTGTGTATTTTATTGATTTACTTTCTCGTGTCGGTGGAGGGAAGTGTGAGGAAAGGACTGTGAGAGAAGGACAGGCACAGCCTGCTGCCTCTCAGCTCCTGTGTCTGGGATTTGCAGGTATCTTGGCAGATGACAGTTGTGTGGGAAAATCCAAAGGGCTTGGTGTGGTTTTGATCCAGCAATTTTTCCCTTGAACACAGCGGGGCTGAGGACACACACTCACCCATGTAGTTGAGCCTGCTCTGCTGGGGGCTGGTAAGGGCTGTTCTGGCATCTCGTGGGCCCACAAAAATTTTCCACCAATTTGGTGCTAAACTGGAACTTGTGGGGTAGGTCTGTTGCTTCTCCTAAGGGGACAGGCTGAGAGAGCTGCAGTTTTCAGCCTGGAGAGGAGAAGGTTCTGGGGAGACCTTGGAGAGCCTTCCAGTGCCTAAAGAGTCTCCAAGAGAGCAGGAGAGGGACTTTTATATGGATGTGGATTGACAGGACAAGAGGGAATGGCGTGGAACTGAAAGAGAGCAGGTTCAGATCGGATATTAGGAAGAAATTTTTGCTCTGAGGGTAGTGAGGCCCTAGCACAGGTTGCCCAGAAAAGCTGTGGCTGCCCCATCCCTGGAAGTGTTCAAAGCCAAGTGGGATTGGAATTTGGAGCAGCCAGGGATAGTGGAAGGTATCCCTGCCCGTGGAAATGGGTGGAACAAGATCTTTAATGTCCCTTCCAAACCACGTAATTCTATGATTCTATGACACAAGGGATAATGGCACATGAATAAGCTTCCATGGCAGGTGAGGGTCAACCCTTGCGTTAGCTGCACACTGAATACAGGTCACTCAGGATGGTGGCCTGAATCCATCATCTGTCCCAGAGAAAAGGGGGCAGACTTGGCACATTTTGAGGCTCCTGTAGCACTCTGGGACACAGAACCCTGTGGCACCATCTTTGCAATGGATCAAACATGCAGAGGGTACTCCTGACATTCCCCCTGCCAACCCCGGAACGTTATCTTTCTTCTGTGAGTACAATTCCACAGCTCCGTTCCACAAACCTTCCCTCCTCTGGGGGCTCCTCCTCATCATCTCTGTGATTACTCAGGCAAGCCAACAATTTACTCCTGTGAGTAAAGATTTGCCCAGCTGGCAACCCAAAAGGCAGCATCATCCAGACTGCTGGCAGAGCAAGGGTGGGAAGGGAAAAGCCCAACAGCTCAGAGTTTGTACAGCTCCACAGGGCTGAAGCTGAGTTTGTGTTGTATTTTGTGCCCTGTTACCAGTCCATTCTGAAAAGTGTGTGTGGGGGGGTGGATTTAGTCCTTAAGTTAGGAGTTGAGAATCCTTGCTTAACTACCCCAGCCCCAGAAAAGGAATTCTCAATGTGGTCTGAACAGCGGTCCCTGTACCCCAAAAAACTCTCACACAGGCCGTGAGCTCGCAGTGGGAAGCACATGGGGGGCTGGCGGAGGGGCGGGTGAGAGGGCGTGGTAGAGCTTGAGCTTGGAGTGGGATAAATGGGATAAATAGCCCTGCCCTGAATCTCACCTCCTCTGCCTTTTCTCCCCTGCCCCCATCAGTGCTGCAGTTGTGTCAGGTAGTGGCACTGTTGAGTACATTAACCCAGAGCTGAGCATTGCAGCCACACCGAGTGCGTGTCTGCGTGTGTGTGTGTGTGTGTGTGTGTGTGTGTGTGTGTGTGTGTGTGTGTGTGTGTGTGTGCCTGATCATTACCATTTATTCCCCACACTTCGCCCCCTCCCCCGCCCCCAGTGCTGCAGGACTCCGGGAGAGAGCGATAGAAACA
>VZRN01005752.1:1421463-1542070 GCA_013397935.1 Dasyornis broadbenti | reverse complement strand
GGGGAGGGTGGGGGCGCGAGACGAGGCGTGAATTGAAACGGGAGCAAGCCAAAAACTTCTCTGTGCTGAGAGCTGAGATAGGCTGGAGCATGTCCCTGTTGATGCCTTGAGCTTTTTCTTGAGGAACCGCCCAGGCTCTGGCAGAATAAACTTGAGTCCGTTTATTCAACGCATAAAAGCTACATGCAAACTCTGAGCCATCTTTCCGGGATGAGGATCCCGGGCTTTCCTCCCGACAGGCCGCGTGGTTTGGTGGGAAGGCGAAGGGAGCACCGCGTCCGGGCTTTGGTGTCGCTCCTGAATTCCTCGGCTGGCCCGAAGCTTAGCAGGGAGGTGATTCATAAAGCCCCGCTTGTTCGGGAGCCTCCCTGCCCGTGCTGAATGAACGCTGGCAGCTCTGACTGCTCGAATGCCTGGGATTGCAGCCGTGGGTCATGTGTGAGAAATGCCGCCGGGTCCTGTTCCCGGCCCCGCGCAGTGCCGGAGCGGCTGCCCAGCGCCGGCAGTCCCGGGTACCGATGGAAAACTCATTTCCAGCATGCCTGTTGCTTCATGCTCCCTGGAAAAATCCAGTGGGCTCCTCCCTGCGCAGTCAGGAGGATGTGGGCGTTTCCTGAACTACAGAATGAGCTTTTTCCCTTTAAAAAACACAGGGAAATATAAAAATAGCTTTTTGGCTTTTTTTTTCTATTTTTTTTTAAAAGGACATTGAGGTCTGTGACATTGTTTCCAGGAACGGTTAGGGCAACTTTCCTGCTTTGGGAAGTTGGCTGGATGAAGTGAATGTTTAACTGGAGGAGCCGCCGGTGGGTGCAGGGCCAGCTCCCATCCCGCGCTGGCAGGTGGCAGCGAGCTGGGGCTGGGGTTGGGTTTAGGTTATCACTTCTGGCAGGAAGCTCCAGAGGGACCAGAGTCTCCTGCAGCCAAACAGCCACACAATTCCCCAGCTCCCTTTTGCACTGCTAAGCCTTAAATGAGTTTTGCAGGGTCACCGGGAGCCCTGGCCAAGCCTTTCCACCTCCCATCCTTTCTTCCCAGAACCACGGGGGACTGTGGCAGCAGGGGGTTTCCTGTTTTCCCGTCCCAAGCACGAGGCAGCCACGAGTCCCAGGGATGCAGCAAGAACACGTGCAGCAGGGTCCAGCAGTGGATGGCTTTTGGGGAGCTCGTTCCATGTGCTGGGCAGTGTGAGGGCTGGTGGAAGGCTGCTGCTCCATTTGTTTGGAAAGGGGCATCCTAAAAGTAGGTGGGAGTCACTCAGTAGACCCCCCAGGCTTAAAGCTGTCCTCCAGGGTTGTTTTGCTGGTGGAATTCCAGAGAGGCACTGAGGGCATGGACACATCCAGCTGGGAAGCAAGGAGGGCCCAAACTCAGCATGCTGCAAGGGGCCTGCAGCAGATGCCTGACCCCGTGGTCACGCTGGAGCGCAGCAGGACATGGGGTGCAGCCAGATGTGGGGTGCTCTCCCTGCAGAGCATGGCCCTGGCAGCTCAGCCCGGCGAAATTCAAGCTGCAGAAGCCACTCTGCAATTAATAAGTAACCGCTGCCCTTGGCTCCAGGCAGGGAGACAGTGGGGCAGCAGAGGCTGGAGGGCTTGATTTCCATTACAGCCGTCCCTAACAAAGGAAGTGGCTCTTCAAGTGCAGCCGGTGTAGCATCGGCATGTCCGTGTCGGCACAGCTCCGGCTTTCCAGCAGGGACTGGGCTGGGCTCCTTGGGAATTGCCGGCTCCCAGGTCTCAGAGTGTGTGTGGACCTTGCAGAATGGTAACTAAGGATGCTCCACTTCCCTGCTCCGTGAGCTGAGCCCTGCTGGGGGGAGGGATGCCTCTGTGGGAAGCTGAAGAACAGGCTGATTAGCATTAGTTTTTCCCTCAGGAAAATAGCATGGTCTACAGAAAATGATCTGTGGGAGTGTGGAACAGGGCAGTGCAAGGGCTGGGTCCCCTTGCTCGTGCATCCTGGGCTGTGCTGGGGCTCCTGCCAGAGTAGTGCTGGCATGGCCAGCTGTGAGGAGCAATGCTGCTCCTGGGGCTGTGGCTGCTGGAGGCTTGGAGCTGGCAGGCAGCTCTCAGCAAACCTGGAGCTGGTCCTGGGCAACTCAGTTTGGTGTCTGGATTATAGAGTCCTGCACCCGTGTCCCAACTTCTAGGCAGACAGAGATCCTCGTGTTCCCGTCCTCCCTCCCTGTCCCTGGCAGGAGCACAGAGATGGGGAGAGGTGGGGTGGTGGGACTGGAAAGGAAAGGCAAGGAAAGGCGGAGCAGGAACGCCCAAGCAAGAAGTAATGGAAAATCTGTCACCGCAGTGTTGCAATCAAACTTGGAGCCTGGAGCATGAGCCATGGTGCCACTTCTGCTTGTGGTGGGATGATGGTGCCCATTGCTCCTGCCAAGGGCCCCGAGGCAACCAGGGAGGTGATGGTGGGGAATAGGTCCTGGCATGAGGATGGGGAGAGCTCTCCTGCCATCCTGCTGTGCACTTGCCAGTGGGGAGCACCAGTGCTGTGGCCCCAGGGGAGGTCCTGAGCATCCTCTACCGCTGCCGTCTCTGTTCACACTGTGTTGCCCATGGCTCTGGGTCGAGCCCTGCTTGGAGCTGTGGGGGACCAGCAGGGTCGGGAGGTGAGGAGCCATGGGGTAGGAGGGACACTTTGACAGGCTTGGCTGCTCCAGCATGTCCCAGAATCCTGCTCTTGCTGAAATGGGCCAGGAAACTGTCTTATTCTCCCGGCAGTGCCTGCCAGAGATGACATGTCAGTGTGCAGAAGGAACACTGTGCTCTGAACCAGCAACTACCCAGGGAGTGGTTTGCTTGTGTGCCTGCCTGTGCCCAGCTCTCACTGGCCACTCTGCCCTGGCTGTGTGGTGGATGAGGAGAGGGCGGCAGGCTGGACTCTGATGTTCTGGTGCCCCTTGGCAGCGAGGGCTGCATCCCCTGCATCCCTCAGGGTCCTGCCTGCCATGCCTCACATGCAGCTGGAAAGCAGCTGATTACTTGGGCTCAGCCCTAGCTGAACCCAGTGCCTGGCTGATCCTGAAACGCTGCTGATCCTCTCTCAGCCCAGACACAGCTGAGATGCCCGACTTCAAATGCATCCCTTGCAGATGCTGCTTGATGAAGCCCTGTGGAAAATGGAAAAGGACTTGCTGCAGGTTGCCCTGGCCCTGCAAATCAGAGTGGGGGATTGGAGGCTCATGGCCAGGGAAGTACCTGCAGCAGGTGAGGCTGTCACAGGACAGGCAGGGAGCAGCAGGGTGAACGGAAGCCGTGCTGTGCATTAGGGCTATGGCTGGAAATCAAGCAACCTTTGCTTGCACCCCAGTGGCTCGGATCCTGGGGAAGACCTTGTCTCTCCCCTTGTCTGGAAGTGGTAGCCCCTGCCTGGGATATTCCTTGTTCCTCCGCGGCAAGGCCGTACTGAGCTGGCTTTGTTGCACACTTGGAGGGAGCCCAGCAAGTGAGCGGCTGGGGCTGGAGGGCTGCCTTGCCTTGCTGCAGGGAAGCTAAATATATATATTTGGCCACAAATCAGGGTGCGGTGTAACCGTCAGCAGCGGCTGTGGGATGGGGTGAGGAGCTGCCTGGCTGTGCCTGAGCAGGGCAGGGGTGGGGATGGGGTGAGGGACATGGAAAGGCAGCACAGACCCTTGGCAGGGCAGCATGGCTGGGATATGGCTCAACATGGCCTGGCAGTAAATCCTCAAGCTGTCCTTCCACCTTTTCCATCTCTTGGCTACTTTGTGAGGAACTGGGGAGGGGATGAGGCTGCTGGCTCATGGCTCTTGGCTTTGTTTCCAGCCATTTGCCAGGCTCCTTTCCCTGCACTTTTCTCTCTGCATTCCTTTGTGTCTGCAACCACTTTGAAGTGCATCTACAGTCACTCTGACAGCATCCCTCTCTACCAGGGATGCCTGTCGCTGGATCCCTGAGGGGATTTGGCATCCTTTCTGCCAGACTGGGCTTCGTCGGCCCATCCCCGTGCCCTCCCAGGGCTGTGGTAGAATAGATGGGGCACAGCCCAGCCCTTTGCAGAGACACAGCTGCAGCTACGGTTCCTTTTGCTGAATAAGCCTCCGCCTGAGAGCAGCACTGACGTCAGGCTGTCGAAATACCTGTGCGAGGGCCTGGGGCTGGCTCGGCATGGCCGGCGGCACGGAAACTGGGAGGAGGGATGCTCTCTTCCCGAGAAGATGTGCCCACCTCTGGCCTGCATCAGCTGCTTTCTCTGGGCATGGCTGGTAATTAAGGGCTGAGCTGCGTTGTCTCTGGGGTGGAGCTGCTGTGGAGACATGGGATTAGTCTGCCTTGGCTGCCCCCTCGGCTGTTTGCCTGCTCCTGGCCTCTGGTTTTCTCTAGCTCCGGTGGTGTCCCTCGGCAGTGTGGTCTGCATCCCCTGCACAGAGTAAATCCCCCTCACAGCTATGTCCTGCAGCCAGGCACATTCCTGGCTGTGCCTCTGCCTCTCCTTGGCAGTGTTTCCCCTGGGGAGAGGTTTATTATCCATGGGCACTCAGTGCCCACCCACAGCAATGTGGGTAGTAACGCAGGGCTGGCAAACCCCCGAGTCACACGCGTGGGGCAGAGGCCAAATTCCTGCAGTCAAGTACCCTGAACTCTGCCCTTCCAGGGGTGCTGCACAGCTGGTTTAAATTCGGCTGGCTTGAGGGCTGAGAGTGTAAGTGTGGCATTCAGCGAGGATGTGCGTGCACTTGGTGTGATGTAGAGAGGACGGTGCACGGCACTTGGTGGCAGAGGCTGGGTGTAGTGATGTGTCTGCAGTGGAGGCCTGTGCCATGCCATGCTCACTGCACAGAGCTGGACACAGCCCCTACACTGCTCTGCCCCAGGCTGCTCTCGCAGTGCCGATGCTGGGGTGACCCCAGGAGTTGCGTTGCTGAGGAGCGGGGCTCCCCCAACAGCAGGAGGATGTGGCCAGAGACTTTTCCTCTAGAGCTGATGCAATAGTGGAGCAGCTGTGGCCGAGTGACAGGAAATCTGGACGCTGGTTCTTTCCCTCCGCAGTGATTTATGGGATGGTGTGGCTGCAGGCTGCTGCCCTGGAAATAGGCTGGGGTGGCTCCAAGCTGCTTCCTCTGCTTGGTGCAAACAATGCCTTCTGGAAAGCCATCCCGGCTGTGCCGGTCCCAGATGCATCCCCCAGGAATCCTCATTTGCAGCCAGCGGATGCCTGACCAGCTTCTGCGCAGCATTTCCATCTGGAGGCGAGGGGCAGCCCCCGTGGCTCCCGGGCTGTCCCTGCGCTCCGGGTGCACCGGGTTGCCTCCTCCCTCCTGCCCCATCCCCTGCCACGGATTGCGTGTGCCAGTAAGATGTCTCTTGCTCTGCATGGCCCAGGGATGCATTGGCAGGGCGGTGCATCCGTCAGGGAGGAGCAAGGATTTCCATCGGCTGACTTACTGTGGAGGGGGGGACATTGGGGGAGCATCTTTTATCGCGGGAGCAGGAAGGAGCTGGTGTGGGCTGTGGCCAGCTACAATTGCAATGGCCTCTGGAAAACATCCGCCAGGAGCTTCCTCTTTGCTTTGTAGCTGCGGCCATGACGGCGCTGGGTCGGGGCAGCGGGGGGAGCTGGGGGTGACGCAGCCGGAGCACAGCCTGGCCTGGCTGTGCATGCACTGTGACAAAGCCGAGTGCTTCTTTGGCCCTGAGCCCCTGGCTCAGTTTTCAGCTCATCACGCTCCGTTTCTCTCTCTGGTCACCCCTCTCCCCATTCCTGCTGGCAGGGCTGGGAGGATGCAGGGCTCCTGCAATGGCTCCAGAGCAGTGGGGTGCTGGGATGTCTGTATTCCCTTTGCTTTTGGGCAATCCCTGGGCCCTGGGGGCTGATTACCCTGCGGCTGGTTCTCTGCTCCCAGAGACACATGAGGGCTGCGGAGGAAAAGGAGGGTAGTTCTGACACTGGCCCTTTCCTCATGTGCTGCCTTCTGTGAGGGGCTGGGGAGGGAGACATGGGCACTCCTGAGTCCCTGGGCTTGGAGCCAGCAGGGATTTGCCTGGGCAGCTTTGGGCAGCAGGCACAGACTGCTGGCTGTGGTGGGGCATCCCTTCGCCCTGCTGTCAATTCTCACCTGGGTTTAGTTCTACAGCCTGTGTGGCATCACCAAGAGGTTGGTTTGGAGTTTCTTCCAGCTGATGCCAATCCCCGAAGTCCATCTTCCACTTGCTGCTTGGGGATACTCTCAGGAGTGTCCTCTGCACCCTGGTGCAATGGCTCTGGCTCTGCCCCCTCGTGCTGCCCCACCCGTCACCGGCCATCCTGCTTTGCACTAGGATTGAATTTTTGGGTGGTGATGACATTGTTTCAGCTTATCGTGGCCCTGTGGCATGCCCCGGATGCAGCTGTTTGCCTTGGGAGGAGGGTGGCTCTGGAAGCCAGGACCTGCCCTTTGGGGAGCTCTTGACCCCTGTCTTGACTGGATGCAAACAGGTGACATTTCTTGAAGCCCTCAGGGGGGAAACCCGACATTGCGGAGGAGGTCTTCTCATGGAGTGGGGCCGGCTCTGGTTGCACTTTTATTTGCTTGTTAAATATTTTATTTGGCTCTCCTGATTTAGTTTTACGGTGGCTTTAATGCCTCACACTGTTTTCTAGCTGTCTCTGCACATGTGCAGGGCAGAGAGAGGCCAGCAGGAATCCATGGGGGGCACAAGGCAGCCCTCGGCCGCCCAGGAGCTGGGAGAGAGAAGGGATGGTGCAAGGCTGGGGATGAAAGACGTGCACTGGCAGCCTGTGCTGCCTCCCAGGGTGCTTCTGGAGACCTACAGCTCAGGGCCAGATGGAGGGATTGTATTTGTATTCATACAACCAGTCTCAAAGCATTTACCTTCCCTGAATTTGCCCACTGATGCTTTGAAACCGTTTCCAGTGCTGGCAGCGAGTTGCTCCGCAGGTCCGTGGCTGTGCAAGGATGGTGGCTCTGCACTCCTCTGCACCCTGTGCCTGTTCCTGGGCCGGGGGCGAGGGGGGAGCACCCGCACGCCCAAGGGACAGGTGTTTCCCAGGGCCAAATGTCCATCCTGGGTGACAGTGGAGGCTGTCTGTAATCCCTCCTGCTGGGAGCAGCACCAGGAGCATCTCTGGAGCTGTGGCTGAGGCTCCCTGGGGAGAGGCTGGGTGTGCGTGGGGGGAGTGTGACTGAACAGGCGGGGTGGGCATGGAAACGCCAAATATTTGAATGGGAGTGAAGTCATTCCGGGTAACGTGGCGGGTAAAAATAGACATAGGGAGTAGGAAAGAAAATGCTACCGTTGCTGGACTGGCGTGTGGGAAAGGGCGGCTGAGGGATGGCAGCTGGGTTGTGTCCTGCTTTCAGCTGGGATAGGGTTAACATTCTTCTTATTACCTGGTGCAGTGCTGTGAGGGGTCAGAGATTGGGGTGTCTGTCCCCATGTCCCACAGGGCTGCAGGGACCCTCTGGGCCGTAGCAGAGCGGTCTCTGGTCCTGCAGTGTGGCTGATGTGTGCAGTGCGAGCAGCCTCCCTGTAGCCCCTCTCGGGTGCAGTCCCCTGTGGTTCCCACAGCCTGGCTTCCCCAGGGGCTTCAGCAGGTGCTGGGTAGTGGCTCACCCCTCTCTCGTGTCCCCTGCAGCTGAGAAGGTTTCATCCCTGGGCAAGGACTGGCACAAGTTCTGCCTGAAGTGTGAGCGCTGCAACAAGACCCTGACCCCGGGTGGGCACGCTGAGGTAAGAGCTGCTGGGGCAGGCAGGATGGGAGCTGTGCTGGCATGCAAGGGGGCCTGGTGGGCTCTCCAGCACCCCAGGGATGGTAATCCCAATAACAGGGCTGGGGCAGATATATGCTGCCATGTGGAGGTGCTGTCTCTGTGGCATACAAGCCCAGGAGAATACCCTGTGGCTTCAAACGCTGCTGCAGCAACCCATGGCACTCTTGTGCACAGCCCTGTGCAAGCCACAGAGTGGTGCTGGCACCACGTGTAGTGCCCCCCTGCTCTATCAGCTCTGGGCTTCCAGGAGGCTGTGGTGGAGCTTGGCATGCCCTGGTAAGCACTTGAAGCTCCATGCACGGGGCAGACTTGTTCAGGCAAACTGTGTGGGTGCTGAGAGCCTGCACTGACCTGTGGTTAAAAACACCAAGAATGGGGAAATGCCTGGGTTGCCATGGCGATGAGAGCTCGGCACTGGTGCTCTCTGTGCCCTGGGGCTTGTGCTGGAGCCCCTGCCCTGTGATGCCCCTGCCCAGCACTTGGGAGTGTGAAGGTGCCATGCCAGTGGTGGCAAGTGCTCAGACTTGGGAGCAACTGAATTTTTCCTGTGCAATGTCCCAGTGTGACACCCGCTGCCCTAGCTTTGTGCAGCACCTGTCATTCCACAGTGTCACCAGCTCCTTAGCTTGGCTTTAGCAGGCAGCACAGCTGGGAGCAGCAGGGACAGCTGTGCTGGTTGCACCCAGCCGGTTTGGGCTGTGGGGCCTGTCCTGCTGGGGACGACTGGGCTGTGTGGGTGGATCTGTGCTTCAGGCCGGGTTAAGCCCAGAAGATTTGCTGCTTCTCCATATAAGGCTGGATTCTGCTCCCATAGGGGATGGCAGCCAAGCCCCACTGACTGTGCCGACAGCAGATTTGGCCCTTCCCTGCTTTTTCTCCCTCCTTTTGAGGCGGTTAGGTTGGAAAGGTGTCACGGGGAGACCAGTTAAATGTTTACCCTCCCCTCTGGCATGGTAACACTGTGAACACACTCATATTTATGCCTTGCAATATTTTACAGCTGCCTTTGGCCAGCCCACAGCCTTCTCACTCCCCCAGCCTTACCTCCGGCTGTGCTGGCCTTCGCCTTTGGTACGGCACCTCTGCTCAGCTGCCACCCTGCCCTCTGTGGACAAGGAGTCCTTGCCTTGCTGCAGATGGGATGGAGGGCAGGAGCGTGGAGCAGAAGCAGGGCTGAGATGCTGAGTAGAGCTGAGCAGGCAATGGGGTGGGATCCTGCCTGAGAATGGGCTCCCAGTGGGTTTTCACCACAGGGCAGTGTGTGTGGCAGCCCTGCTGGCCCCCTGCTCCAGCCACAAACACTCTTTCTTTTCTCTCGGACTCGATTCCAGCTGGCCCATGAGAAACGGCTGTGGGGAGTTCCGGGGCTTATCGCCTGCCTCATGCCTTCCTGTGATAATCACCCCAGAGATAGTGGGGTCGATAGCAGCTGGGCTGGGACCAGTGCCCATGCGGGGCCTCTGATCTCGGGCCAAGGCGAGGGAAGGGCTCAGGGCTCCCACGGTTCTCTGAGCACCCGAGAATGGCCTGGCTGTGCACAGGATGCTGAGGGGGTGAGATGATGCCTTGCTGGGTCTGGTGCCACATGGCTGGGCCGGGGTGTGGAGGTGCCTCTTGGTTGAGCTGCTGTGAGTGCTGCTTCTCCAGCCCCAGGGCTCGGTATGCACAGAACAGCCTGGGTGGTTGATGCAGGTAGAACCCCTGAGTGCTCAGGTTGGGTTAGGCTGTCACTGCAGACCCACAACTGGGTGTATTTTTGGGCATAAGCACAGCCACGGTGGTCTCGGAACACCAGTGAGGGAATCGTGGTCACCACTCAGCACCCTAACACTGCTCTCTCTCCCCAGCACGATGGGAAGCCCTTCTGCCACAAGCCCTGCTACGCCACGCTGTTCGGCCCCAAAGGTAGGTCTGCGTGCCCCCATGCCTGTGCAGCTGTGCCTGGGAGGGGCCAGGGGTCCTTATTCCCACTGGTGGATCCAACAACATCCCAGAAGTCAGACTAGCATGGGCAGAGCATCAAGCCAGCAAATTGCAGTCCCAGCCCTGCTGTCTGCTTGTGCAGAGGGAGAGAAGAGCCGCTGGAGGGAGGAAGGGAACGATGGAGGGAGCAAGGGAGGAAGGAATCCATTTTGACAGCTGCCCTTTTGTTTTTTTTTTTTTTAATATTAAATAAAACAAATTCCCATTCAGACAGAAGGTGGAGTCGCTCTCCTATCCCAGATGTGGCTGAAAGCCTTACTCAGGAGAAACGAAGCCAGGGCTGAAGTGCAGCAGTGGCCCTTGGCTCAGCCGGGCTGGGGGAGGTGGGAGAGGGGCTGGGGGGACAGTGGAGACCCTGAGTGCTCCCAGGCCACCACATGCTCTCTGTGCCCCTGTGCAGGGGTGAACATCGGCGGTGCCGGGTCGTACATCTATGACAAGCCACAGATTGAGGGCCAGACTGCTCCAGGACCCATCGAGCACCCGGTGAAGGTGGAGGAGAGGAAGGTGAATGCTGCACCTCCCAAGGGACCCAGCAAAGGTGAGAGGCAGGGCAGGACAGGCAGCCTGGCCCTTTGCCGTGCTGAGCACCCAGTCCAGAGCCACCACATTTGGTGATGGTGTGGAGTGCAGAGTTTGTGTATGGGGTCCACTCCACCCAGGTGTGTTCTGGCTGAGATGTCCTCCCACTTCCCATGCACATGGCCTCTTTTCTTCCAGCCTCCAGTGTCACCACCTTCACTGGGGAGCCCAACATGTGCCCGCGCTGTGGCAAGAGAGTCTACTTTGGTAAGGTGGTGAGTGGGCAGTGGGTGCTTGCCTCAGTGTGGCATGGCCTCAGGGTGGCATGGCCCCATGGGGCTGGGCTCTGTGCAGGGACCCTGGGGCATGCAGAGAGGCTGGGAGTGGGGTTTGGATCAGAGAGGGGGTTGTGAGTACAGAGGGATGTGCCTGAGGGGCCTTCAGGGATGTGTCGTCTTGGATATACTCCTTGGTGCAGGGCTTTATCGGCATCCTATCCCCTGCTGTGAGCTCCCACGCGGTAGTAGCTGTCCTCAGCCGTGCTCTGTCACCTGTGAGGCACAAGAGGGGTGGCAGAGGTGTGGGAGGCTGAGGTGCACAGGGTTCTCTCAGGATTTTGCATACAGGGGTGATGTCCCCACGGGGAATGCTCCCCATAGCATGTTGCAGGGGGCTGGTGTGACCCTTCCTCCTTGTCCCACTCCAGCTGAGAAGGTGACATCGCTGGGGAAGGACTGGCACCGTCCCTGCCTACGCTGTGAGCGCTGCAGCAAGACCCTGACCCCGGGGGGCCATGCTGAGGTAAGGCTGTCCCAGCCTTAGGACCCTGGCCCACACACCTGGGGATGACAGTGGGGCATGGCTGAGTTGTTCCAAGCCATCCCTCCTTTGCAGGAGGGCAGGGCTGGGATGATCAGTCTGTCAGCCTGGGGAGGTGCTGGGGTGTTTGCAGAGGACAAGCAGAGCGAGAGAGGTGTCCAGCCAGGTGGACATGTCCTAGGGACTGCATTTTCCCTGGCCCCCAGCCCAGGTGACAGGTTTCTCTCTCTGCCCTGCACAGCATGATGGACAACCGTACTGCCACAAGCCCTGCTATGGGATCCTCTTTGGGCCAAAGGGTGAGTGCCTGGGGCCACAGTGGGTGGGGACCCAGGGCAGGGGCACATGCCCTGTGTGGGCTGCCACTCTCAATGCTCATGCCACCACCCAGAGGGGACATTTCCCTGCAGCATGCCACCTTCCTCACCGTCCTATTTCTTGCCCCATGCAGGTGTCAACACTGGAGCTGTGGGAAGCTACATCTACGACAAAGACCCTGAGGCAAAGAATCAGCCCTAGACAGCGTCCCCTGCCCACCTGCCTGCACGTTCTGTGCCCTTCCTGTACTAACCTCCTGCTCCCAGCTGGAGCAGACCCTCACCAGGCTGGCCACGGAGCTGTGCCCTCTCTGCTGTCTCTACTCCGGGCAGGACAGCCCTGCCCCTGGGTTATATATCATAGTTTCTAATATAAGCTTCAGTGTTTAAAGGCAAAGGTAGAAAGTATCTCTGGTGGTTCCCAATGCGCTCTGCCCTCCCTAGACCTTCCACCAGTTCCCTGAGCGTGGGAGGCAGCAGGGCAGGTGTGGGGATGTCACTGTGTGCAGGGGACAGCGGGTGGCACCCAAGGGGCTGAGAATGGGGGGAAGGTGGTGGCAGGAGTCCCACCATGGGAGGGTGCTGTCCCTCAGTGCTTGGGAATGGTGGCTGTGGGTCAGGGTGCCCAGCCCTTTTCCTCACCAGTTGCTGGGGTTTTGTGACACCTGGTGACACTGCCCTTCTCCTGGCCCTTCCCAGGCTCCATGCCCTGGCACCCTCTCCCTGGGTCCCACAGCTGGCCCTGTTCCCTGTTAGCTCTGGCACCTCCTTACATCCCCATCCTTGAATCCCTGTAGGTGCACCCAGGGAGGTGGCCCTACCTGCTCTGCGGGCTGGTTTAGGTTGGTGCCCTCCCCGTCCTGATCCCCCTGGAGGCAGAGCCTGTGCCAGGGGGTACCTGGCAGCTGCAACTCTGGTGGATGGGGCTTTCCCCACCTCTGGAGAGCAGAGCGCATTGGGCTGGTGGCTTGGGCAGCAGGACCTCCCCTGCTTCCCAGAGCCGGAGATTTCTCGTTGTTGTTGTTTATTTATAAGCAGTTGTAAATGTGCTTTGGAGAATGACACGTGCCCCCCATCTCACCCGTCCGCCCTGTGCACGCCCAGCCCTGCTGCTGCCCAGAGAACAGGGAGGGGGCTGGTGCAGGGGACCCGCCGGGGCAGCGGGCCCTTGGTGCCAGCAACGCGCTCTCTCTGGGCTCCCTGTGCTGCTGCGGGGCTGACTTTTGTTATTTGCTGACAATAAAGGTTTTGAGAGATGTGTTGTGCAGCTCAGCTCCGGGTGGAGGCAGGGGATCCCTGTATCCCTCGGTTCCCCGGACAGTGTGGGACCCTGCTGCTATGGTCATATCCCAGCTGGCTCCTCCTGGGGCCAGACTGAGCAGCCCCGGCTGAGCCTGAGCTGCCCAAGCCTGAGCTCCTCTTGGAGCAGCGCAAACCATGGCTGTTCCCAGGGCCGTGAACACAACAGGCGTGTAGGAAGTTGTGCTGGCCCATGGGCTGGGGTGGGATGAAGTCCTTCCCAGCTTTGGAAGGTGGAAAACTAACAGAGAGAAGCTACAGAGCAGGTGACATTGTCTCCTCCAGCCAGGGCTTGCTGAGCAGGCCCTGTGCCTGAGTGGGGCCGCCAGTGGGAAAGCTCAGTCTGGCAGCAGTGGGGCAGGCATGCAGTGTGGAGGCATTGGCCACCTCCCACCCTCAACCCCTGGGAGCTGCCAGGTCCCCAGCCAGATGCCAGCCCTGCTGCCAGGCCTGGTTTTAGACATCCAGCTATTCCCTGTAGGAGCTGGGTATCTGGAGAGCAAGGCAGGGAGCCTGGGGCTGCCAAGGCAAACACTGGCTCTGGGAACCGCTGCTCTGGCTTGTCCCTTCTGTTACATTCTTGCGAGAGCCCTGTTGGGCTGCCTGCTGGCTGTGCCCTGCTGCGGCCCTAGGCATCCCACTCGCCCTGTCTGCTGGGGAAAACAGGGACCTGGTGGCCCCTGCAATGTATTGCATCCTTGGAGCAGCCCCAGCCCTGGAGCTGCTCCATTGCCATGCAGGAGGAGGGGGTTAGTTGCCAGCCCCAGCCCCTGGCCTTGCTCCTCACCTGGGCACAGCTGGGAAATGCAGCAGGCACAACTGCAGAGCAGCGACAGCAGGGAGCCTGTGGCCGCAGTGACATTCCTGGGCTCAGGCAGCCAGCAAAGCAGTGGTTTTTCCAGGCTGGCAGCAATCCCAGCAGCATGGAGCCTTTTCCCAGGCACAGAGGGCTCGGCAGCTCAGTTCCTGGGTCGGGGAATGGGCTCTGTGTGTTCTTGTTTTGGTGGGGTTTCTATAGAGACTTGACCCCTCAGATGCTTTAGGGACAAGGCTGTGGTGTAAATCAGAGCAGTGTTGCTCTGCTGGCTCCTTCCCTGACCCACTGCAGAGAGCTGGGTCCTCACAGCCAAAATGTGCTGAGTTTGCCTCATGTAGCAGCAGCGGTGCCGAGGTGGAGGGGTTCCTATCGCTCATCCGGGACCCAGAACAGCTGCCAGCAAAGCCCTTGGCATCTCCCCTTGCAACTCTTATTTCCCATCATTAATTAATGAGCATAATATACCAGCCTCTTTGCTAGCCCATGGCGATCCCGTGCAGCAGGGAGCTTCCCTGATGGCCTGCACAGGCTGATTCTCCTCCCCAGCACCTCCCTGGCCCCATCTGTGCCAGGCCCAGCAATCCCAACAGGATCTCCACCATGGGCACTGTCCCTGGCCCCTCGATGGGAGCCTCCAGTGGGGTTCTTGCTGCAGTGGGGAGCCAAGCACACCTGGGACCTCACCTGGGACCCAGACCATGGCTGGGGAGATGGAAGGAGCTGATGCAGGGATGCTGGGACCAGTTAAGCCAGTGGTGTGGAGCAAGGGAAGGGGCTGCCCTGGTGTTCCTAGTTTAGTTCTGAGTGTGAAGGGATATGGGGCAGGGCAGGTACAGCACCCCAGGTGCTGCCTGCTCCCAGGCAGTAACCATCAAACACAGGATTTTATTTTGATTTGGGGCTGGCTTTCTCCCCTCAACTCCTTTCTCTTTCTTTGGTTTTTTTTCCTCCTTACATTTTCTTTTCCCCATGAGAGTTTTACTGAAGGAATGCAATGAAATTAAAAATAGACAAAATTCAGCTCTGCTGCACAAGTGCTGGGAAGCCTGCAAATATCACAGCATCCTGCTACCCCAAAAGGCACAATCTGGCAGCCCAGGCTCTGGGTGGGCAATGTCCCTCCACCCTCAGGCACATGGAGGTGCTGCGCACCCCTTGTGACAAAAGTGTCCCCCAAGTACAGCAGGTATCCACAGCGTGGGTGCTAAGACCAGGTCTACAGCAGGTGCTATAGCAGGTCTTTGGGATGCTTTTTTGGGATCCTATGTGGCATTATCTGTGTGAATGCTGAGGGGCTGGGGCCATTCCTGTGCCTATGGGTCAGTGTGGGGACCAGGGCACAGACACAGCAGAAGTGACATTTTGCTTGGGCAGAGAAGGCAGTTCTGGCCTCTAATCCTTGGTGCATTTTTGTATTTATTTTTGGGAGGCTTATGTGAGCTGAAAGTGCTCCTTTACTTGAGGCTTGAAAAACATCTTTCCCCTCAGGGATGTCAAATATTTTATTTTTTTCAGCTTGGACTTGCTAGTGGGATAAAAAAGTTGGAGGACTCTGGTGATTACAGACATGCTCTCCAGGGTACAGAGGAAAATAGAGAACAAAGTGGACGCAGCTTTGGTTGGAAATCCCCCAAGCCCTATGAATGTGTCCTGGGCCAATTCACTTGCTGGCTCCCAGGTTTCCTGGGAGCCTGCAGAGCTCAGCAGGGAACTCACCAGCTGGTCAAACCATTCTGAGGGCAGTCCGGGTGTTGGGTGCCAGCCCCGTGTCCCCAAGCTGCAGGAGGAGCAGGATTGTCACCTAGTGGTGCTTCTCAACAGAAGGCTGAGGGCGCCTGTGCCACCAGAAATGGGGTTGCACAGCTTGTGCTCTCCTTTGTGACCCAGAAAAGGAATGGTGAGTGTACAAAAGCCGGTCCCAGAGAGGCACAGCAGGTCACATATGTGGAAAACACTAGGAAAGGACTTGGTAAGGGTAGGAATGATGAGGGCAGCCTTGGGTACATCTGAGCCAGTCCATGCAGGGAACCATGCAGTGTGGAGGGGTCCTGAAATGCAGGGAGATGGCAGGACAGGATGGTTGTGATATGCTGAGCGCCAGAGCAGCACAGCTGGGCAATGAAGCCAGACAGATTTAAAGCATTTGCTGGGAAGTCAATAAACAGGAGCCAAAAAGGAAGAAGTGCTGGAAGATGTGATTTAAGATGGGATATTACAAGTGACCCAGTAAGCACAGCTTGTTTCCACAAGGGCCAAGAGCCGGCTCAGATACTCCCTGAAGTCAGCAGTGGGGCTCTTCCTGGCTTGGCTGAGCTTTGGCTTGGTCCCAGTAGGAGGTTAAAGAACTGGGTGTAAATACTGCAGAGGGTGTAGGAGAGCAAGCAGGGATGAAGAAGGAATGTCACAAAACCAAGCAGAGAAGGATTTGGGCTGTAAACCCCCTGCCATGCAGTGCCCTGGGCTATGATGCAGGGAGAGCTGCTCTGGCTGTGACACTGGTGAGGATGGTGCTGGTTCCCCAGCTCGTTTCCTCCTGGGGGCATCCACAGCCAAGCATGCAGGCTGACCTCTGCATCAGCCTTTAGGTTTCCAGATGGGGTAAGCAATTGGAGGCTATCCTGGGGAGCTCGAGGGGCATCTCGAGCCCTGGGGCAGATTGCTGGGGGAGGAATACCTGTGCTGATGGGATGGAGCTGTGCAGGCTGCCAACAGCTGTGCAAAACTGTGACTCCTTCTCTTCTCTCTCCTGCTCTGTCCTGGCTTTCCGTTGTGCCTGGGTATGTCAGAGCACAGTAGTCATATCCTTTTCACCTTCCTGCTCCACTGCCATGGCGTGACCACACTGAGCAGCGCACTGACAGAAAGACCAAACACTTCTGTACCCCTTTGCCTCACCTCCAGTGAATTTTTAACCCGGAATAAAAGGTGTGGCGTCAACAGTCTGGACCCAGCCCAGGGCAAGCAGTGCTGCTAGAGAAGCTGGGGAGGTGATCCCTGGCACAGATCCCCTGTGAGTAGCCTCTGAGTAGTGTCCACACCCTGTGCCAGTCCCCAGCACCCATGTGCATCTCCCTGGCAGGCAGAGGCAATGCCTCCTGGGCACTGGGCAGCTTTCCAAAGCAGCAGGCGTTGCTTCCTTGACAATCCCGGCTCCATTTGATAGCCATAATAGAAACAGGCAGGCCATGCCAGGAAAATGTACCAAATCCTCCCCCAGCAGGATTTAGCCAGGAGGTTTCCTTGGGCTGCCGTTAATGGAAAGCTTGCAGAAAAGAGCAGATGGTAGCAGAGGCTTTGGCCAGACTGTGCTCAGGGAGACTGGGGGAGGCTAGATGAAATTGGAGGAGATTTTCCATGTCTTGGCAGGGTTGGAAAAGTGGACAAGAGCTGCCACACCCTTTTGTCCAACGGATGGAAGTCCCAGCCGTATCCCTGTTGTGTCCCCACGTGGGTAGCCGTGCATGCTCCATGCACACTGAGCCAGGAGCTGGCTCCGTGTTTGTTATTGCTTGTGCAGTGTAACATTAACCGCGGATGATAATTCACGCCCTGGCTCTGAGGGTGAGAGCTGACCTGACAAGGGGCCTTGTAGGCAGCCAGCTGCCTGAACCAGCCTGGAAGCTTTTTTACAGTTTCAGCTGGAAGCAGACATGTGATTGCCCATACCCGCGGCAAGACGACTCTGCACTGTGTCCCCGAGGGCACTGAGCACAGATTTTGGTGTGGCAGTGACTGTATTTTACAGGCTCAAACCGTCTGGGGCTTTACAGCACCAGTGGCAGTGTGCTCGTGGGTGTGGCAGAAACCCCCAGAGTGCCCCTTCCCCAAGCCCCCCACTCCTGGGAGGACTTTCCCACTGCCGTCCTGTTCACAATTACTCTCAGCCAGCGGTCACCTGTCAACTTTATGAAGACATATCCCAGAGGTTTTCCTTAGGGTGTAATTGCCCTGACAGCCGCCTTTGTGCTGTTGTTTTCCTGTCTGTCTGGTAATGGGATTAGCCACGTGCAAATCTGGAGGTGATGGAAGGCAAGTGGGGGGAGAGCCCGCCATCCCCCTGTGCAGGGCACACCGAGAGCTTTGCAGCCCTGCAGCACTGCATCGCAGGCCTTTTGATGGGATCACACGCTTGGCAGCTCCCCCCAGCTTCTGCTGGGCTTGTTTTAAGCCATCCTATAATTTTCTTGTCAAATTAGAGTTCCATGCTGGGCTGTGTAGTGCATATTTTACGGCAAATAGTCTTGCCTGAGACGGCCTCTGACTTGCACAAGTGCGGGCTGAAATTTGACCAGGGAGGGAGATTCTGCAGGACTCGCAGATGTGAGAGTGCTGGGACAATGCTGGACGGGGGTGCCACTGGCCCCCGGGTCATGCCCTCACTGGTACATCATCTCCACTCTGTGCAAGTGTGCTGGGGGGGCTGTGAGAGCTGTGGGAGCCCCTGCCCCACTCCAGCAAGGGGGGCAGGAGGGGGAGCCTGGAGCTGCTGCCCAGGCAGATGGGCTGGTCTGCTCCATGGAAATAGCTGGGTTTTTTTGCTGTGTTAGAAAAACAAACCCAAATCGACTTATGTCACTGCCCTGCCTGCAAAAATGCCAGTGGCTTTTCCAATTTTTACTGCAGTAGCCACCAGAGGCCAAGATGCTCTAGGGCGATATTTGGGCAGGAAGCTCTGGCACACTCAGGAGCTCTTGCCTTGCAACTCTGCCCCAGAAGCCCAGGAAAGTCTTGGGGGCTGAAAGGACCTTGCACAAAATATGACACAGATGGAGCCGGGGAGCTGGTGCTGGCTCTTGCCAAGGGAGGGGATAACCCTGGCCATAACAACACCACCCAAACAAACAAAGGAGACAGCCCAGGTTTTCCAAGGTCTGTTGCCATGCCATCGGGGAGCGCTGGCGCCTGATGCTTCAGGATAGAGCCTCACCCACAGATTCCTATCAGAGGGCATTGACAGCTGAGGCATGCTCAGTCTAATGGTTAAATTAGCTGGAACAAGGTCTCCAGATAAGATAAAGCTGTGGTTTGCTGAAGAGGCTGCTCTTCGTTGGCGCTGGCTGGGTTGTTTCCATCAGGCTATGAACCTTGATTTGAAATGATGCTTTGGGTGAGACATGAGTTTGCTAAAATTACCACCCCTGTCCTTCTCCTGCTGCTCCCTGGTGCTGTCTCTGCCCAGCACTGGAACTGCCCACTGGATGACCTTGGCTGTGTGTGTGGGCATGGCACCATGAGCAGCACCCCAATGAATGAAGGTGAATCAGGGATGAGGTGGCTGCTGCTCATCGCCACTCCAAGAAGGTTCATACACAGTTGCAGCTCAGTTTTGGGTCCTGGGGGACAGAAGGTGCAGTGACCCCAAATGTGATCCCGCTGCAGTGTTTCCAGCCAGCTCCCTCCAGCACAGGCCAGCGGGGCCTCAGTGTATTGCTCCATCGCAGAGCGCTGATGGGTTTCGCACACCGGCATTCCAAGTGTTTATGGACTCACTCCCTGTAAAGTGAGCAAGAGGCTGTATCCTGTGGGCTCCTGAGATGCTGCCATGCTCTGGGAGTGCCTGCAGCCCTTCCTCCCTCTCTGCTGGGGCCCTCTGCCAGACGGCTTTGCTGCACTGCCCCAGCTCTGTGCATGCCATAGCCCGAGGTCTGTGGATTTTGGTAGCCCAGCCAGGATATTCGAGGAACCACGAGGGGCCAGCAGGCACACAGTTCCATGCAGGCAGGACTGCCAGAGAGCAGCATGTGGCTCGGTGGCACCTACTTTGTGAGAGTTGCCCTGATTCTGTGCCCACTCTGTTGAGTAAGCAAAACAATCTCTAGAAAGTCCATGGGGACATGGAGAAG
The DNA here is from genome assembly GCA_013397935.1 of Dasyornis broadbenti. Classification (NCBI taxonomy): domain Eukaryota; kingdom Metazoa; phylum Chordata; class Aves; order Passeriformes; family Dasyornithidae; genus Dasyornis; species Dasyornis broadbenti. Next base: position 1,522,723 of record VZRN01005752.1, on the reverse strand, counting down.
AGGGGACGGCCGAGCTCTGCTTCAGCTGGGTCACTCAGTGTGTGGTGCCGTGCAGGGGCACCTGCTGCCCCGGCTGGGGTAGCAGCATTCCTGCCACAGGAGGAGCTGGGCTCAGTGGTCCATGGGGACTGGCCACAGGGCTGGCCAGCTGGAGGAGACTTGCAGGAGGGCAGTTTTCAGCTGCTGGCTGGCACAAAACCTGCCTTAAAAGGGAGTGCAGCTGAAGGTGTCTGTCCGAGCCAGTCAGTGGCCCCAAAGCAGCCTGGCACTGTGTAGGAGGGAAGCAGGGCCACCAGAGAGGGGAGAGGACATGCTGGATGCCACGTGGACATGCCAGCTGCACCCCACGTGGTGTAGGGAAGGGGTCCTGGCCGGGGTAACCCAGCTGGGCACTCTCCAAGTGCTGCGTCTCGGTACAGGGGGATGTGATGTGGCTGAAATATGGTGCCAGCATGCATTGGTGCCTCAGGACACGAAGAATGGGGAGGAGGCAGGGTGGAGGCCCTTGCAGGATACATCTCTCCTCCCATACTGTAAGACACTGTCTCAGCATCTCAGCATGACTCACGCCTTAGTCGGGAGCGGATCCTTGTGACGTCCTGCTGGGGTGGGTGCTGCCCACCCTGCTGAGCCCAGTGCTGCCCTGGGAGCAGGATCCCGGGGGTGCTCCCAACTGTGCGGTGAGACTAGGACCACTGGCAGCAGCAGGGAGCATCAGCAGGGGGATTGTTGAGAAGGGAGGGTGCTGGAGCCAGGCAGGGTCATAAAGCAGTCCCCGCTGAACATGAACTTCGCCTCTGGGCACAGCTTGCCGCCTCTCCTCCTGCACCCACGGGTGGGATCTGGTGTCAGCAGGGCCCTGTTTCTGCCGGCGAGGGATGCCTCTCATTTCGGGAGGCAGTCCCTAGGTGTCCTGGCACTGGGTTTCACAAGCCCTCATGACCTTTTCCAGCACAGCAACGTGCCCTGGGGAGGATTGTTTCATACAAAACAGACCTTTGGATAGGCTTTTCATTTCCTTCACAGCCAAGCACAAAGGAACAACAAGTCCTCCCTCCTAATAAAATGACAAAGTCAGTGACACAGATGGGTTGGCTCTCCACAGTGAGTGGAGCCATATCCCGCACCCACGCCATTCCCAATGTCCTGCAAGATGGGGATTACAGTCCTGAAGCTCCCTCCTGCTTCATCTTGCACCCCAAACTTCCCCATGGGCAGGAGATCCTGCCTGAGGGTCTACTTTTACGTTCCCTTGGGATAAAACATATCTGTGCTCGGAGGGGGTGAGCCCAGGTGGTCAGCACCCCTTGAATCTTTATCTGGGAGTGTGGGTAATCGACAGATGCCAATCACACCTCTAGCCCACCGCAGAGTGGGGCACTCAGACACCCACACGGCACAAGCGTGGGCAGGGAGCTGGGGTGCAGAGGCGCAGGGCTGCAGGGTGTGGGCTGTGTGGGGGACAGTGGAGGTTGGGATGCAAGGGGTGTGGGGATGCAAAGGGTGCAAGGGGTGCAGGTGGAGGGATTGCAGGGGACAAGGGGTGCAGGGGGTGTAGGGCTGGAAGGGGTGCAGGGTCCCGTTTTGGGAGCCCTCGCAGGGCCGCGCCCCGAGCGCGCACATCCAGCTGCGGGCGGGGTGCACATCTGGGTGGGGCGGAGCGCACATCTGGGCGGCGCTGGGCGGGGCGGGGCGGGGCGGGCGAGCAGTGACTTCGGCAGGGCCGGCGTGGAGCATCCCACAGCCAGTGCGAGCGGCGTCCCGAGCCCAGCCAAGCCGAGACCATGCCCAAGTGTCCCCGCTGCCAGAAGGAGGTCTACTTCGGTAAGGACTTCCTGCGCCTCCCCAGCCGCCTCCACCGCGGGGGACTGTCGGGCACCGATACTGCCCCTCGCCGGGCTGCGGGTACCCCGGGCACCCCGGCTTCTGGGTGCCCCCATATTGCACATCCCATCTCTGCAGATTCTTGGGGTGCCCCGAAGTTGCTTAGCCCTGCACTGTGGGGTGCCCCGGGTGGGTGATCCTACAGATCCACCACCCAAGAAGGTGCCTGTCTGCAGAGCGCAGGCTGCACTGGGTGCTCCCAGCGCAGCATGGGAGCTCAGCCCCACTTCCTTCCCAGCACAGCCCGCAGCCCTGAGCCACTTTGGAGCCCAAAGGCCCAGCTGCTGCAGCTTGCTGCTCTGAAAGCATGGGTAGGTGAGCAAACACCTTTCCCAATGGCAAATCCTGCCCTTGGGCAAGTTCCTGGGTCAGAGGGTCGCCCACACGTTGTTCTGTGTGGTTTAGCACAGCAGGATGACACCTCTGGGATATTTTTAAGCTGCTGTTGCATGCTAGGTGTGAGCCTTGTTGGGCTGCTGTCTGCTGCTCAGCTTCCCGCAGATGTCTTTCCTCCAAACCGGGGACCCGGAGCTCCTGCTCCTTCTAGTGCCATGGTCCTGCTATCCTGTCTGAGGGTATCTGTGGGGTTTGAGCTTCTCACTCTGCCAGCAGCTGCTGGAATGGGCAAGTTTGTCTGCCAAACCTCCCCACTTCCTTGGTGTAGCTGAACTCAAGGTGGTTTGCTGGGACCACTTTATACGTGCTCCCTGCTTTCTAATTGACTAGAGATGAGGGATCTGGAACCCAGGTGCCATCACTGACTGTTTGTGCATGTGCCCCAACTATTTGTGCTCTGCCAAGGACCTGGAAGCTCAAACACAGGAGCTGCTCTCTGTGTCCTTTAGTGATGCCCACCCTAGGCTGAGGTTGGCATGGGTGCTGCCCAGAGGGCTGCTGGGGATGTGGCTCCTGTGGCTGGGAAACATTGCTTTGCCTTGAAGTCACCACTTGCAGCCAGGCATTGAGATGGGGGTTTTGGCACAATACAGTTTGTGGCTCCCTCCTGCGACTCAGGGTCCTGGGGTGCCTCATTTACCCATGTGGCTTGATATCAGGAGCCAGCAACGTGCTGGCGTCAGTGTCTGCCTTTCCTTTGGTTCTGTATTAATCCCAGTTGGGGTGAGCTGGGTTTGCCGTGCCCGCAGGCGTGGCCGTGGAGGAGCTGGGACGGGACCGTTTGACCAAGGAGAGGTTTGACCTTGCACTTATCACGCATGCTCTTATTACGAAATGTCTCTGTTGATGCAGAGGCTGAGGAGGGTTCAAAAGCTGTTGGAGGGCCAAGCCCGATGTCTGATTTCTGTGCCTGCAGATTATCCAAAGCACTGGCAGAAGAGGCAGAGCAAGCCTTGCTCCAGGGCACTCTGAGGCTTTCAGAGCCTGGTGGTCCTGCTTGGGCGTGCCTCAGGCTACTTTGGGCCAAATCATGTCTGTAGAGAGCAGGGGTGAGGAGGAGATGATGCTGAGAGGACTAGGGATGCAGGAGTTTTGCCTTTATGGCTGAGTGCTGCAGTGAGCCTTAGCAGAGCTCCTGCCCAAGTGTTGGTGCAAATGTGTGTGCAAGAGGTGGGGAGGCTGTGCTCCTTCCAGAAACCCTGTGATAGGAGGGTCCTCCTACGGGCCAGGCTCGGGCTCCTAGGGGTGCCCAGAGGGAGGACAGTGTGGCCCCTGCCAGGCTGCAGGCACAGGAGGCCTTTTGTGTCACTGGGGAATGACAGCAGGGCTGCCTTGTGACATTTGGGCACTGCCCCCGCTCCCACCTCTGCAGCCACCAGCTTGTCTGTTGCACAGGCTGTTATGGGCATATTTGAATTCCAAAAAAGAGGTGCTTCAGACTGCCAAGGATCCCCCAGGGCATGCACTACCCACACTGGCTTGGTCCCATTTGCAGGCACGGGGACAGTGCTCAGACCTGGCTCTGACACGATTCCTGTGGACAGCTCTGTTTAATCATTTAATAAATTCCCAGGAGCTCGGCAGCCAATATGAAGAGCACACATGTCTGCAGAAAATACCCTCCTCCCCCGCTGTGCTGCAATTAAAAGCCATCCTGTGTTCCCCCCTCTCTCCATAAACATGTCCTGGCTCCAGGATGTTGTCCCTCCCACGGCCGCCTGAACTCCAGCCAAGCTCCAGCCCTGCTCTGGTTTGCCATGGTGCCAGCAGAATTGGAGTTGTGGCTGGAGGGGCCTGGTTTTCGTTGGCAGGGTGTGGTGATGGCTTTGCCTTTCCAGTCCTCACCAGCATCCTCCTTTGTGCCTGCCAACTCTAGTGATTTCTTGGGCTTCAGCTCACTGGAGTGAAATTAATCCCCTTGCAGGCTGATGTAGTAAGGAGGGAGGTGCTCAGATCTTTGGAAGATGGGGTAGAAGTCAGTCCATCCTCATGGGTGCAGCAGTGTTCACCCTGGGCGTGGCACCGATCTAGGTTCCTGTATGTGTATGGCATTGTGTCCTGGACATATAAACCTGAGAAAATGCTCAAAAGTGTTCTCCTTAGGGTTGATGACAAGGAGACCAATCTGACAAAATTGACTTGTGCCTGTTCAGTGCCTCAGCTAACCCACCTCCTTTCCCTGGCAGCCGAGAAGGTGACTTCTCTGGGAAAGGACTGGCACCGGCCCTGCTTGAGATGTGAGAAGTGTAACAAGACCCTGACATCTGGAGGCCATGCAGAGGTGAGGTTTGCTGCCCAGGAGGTCCCTGTCCCCTGCAGCTGAGGGCTGGGGTGGGCAGAGGTGGAGCTGAAGGGTGATCAGGGCTGATGCTCTTTCTGTCTTCCTGCAGCATGATGGCAAACCCTACTGCAACCACCCCTGCTACGCTGCCTTGTTTGGACCCAAAGGTAGGGTGGCTGTGGCTGGGTTGTGGAGGGAGTGAGGAGGCTCGGGGCTCCCATCTCTTGGTGAGTGGCAGCCCTCGGTGTGCTCACCCTCCCATGGCAAAACTGACCCTGCTCTGTCTCTTCCAGGGTTCGGCCGGGGAGGAGCTGAGAGCCACACGTTCAAATAAACCTCAGGTTGGTCCTTCCCTTGGAGCTCCCCTCCTGCCTCCAGCTCCGTGGGCTGGCTGGGGCTGTTCTCCCTCAGGCCAGCGGGGAAGGCGGGCATGCCACAGCATCTCTCTGGGCTGACTGTGACTCCCAGCCCTTGCACCGGGGCTCAAGAGCTGCGTGCCAGCTGCTCCTCTCCACCAGCCCCAGCTGACTGTCAGCGCCTGCTTAGCTCCAGCAGGAGATGCCAAAGGCTTTTGCTTTGTGGCCTGTTGGCAAAGACAGGATCTGTCCTGGAGCACTGTTGTCCCTGGGATATCTTTGCTCTCAGCCCAGCCTGACTTCATCCGCTCCTCTCTTCCATCCCTCTCCAGGTCTGATGTCCAGGGTTCCCAGCACAACCTGAAGACAGCACAAACACACCGCAACAGACATGCATTTTTGTTTTTAATTCACCCTGTACTAGACTAGCACATTCAAAGCAATAAGTAACCAAGGCTGGGCTGGTGTGGAGAGAGGCTCTGCTCCAGATGGAGTGCTGCCAGGCTGGGGACATTGGGTTGCCCTGCCGGGTAGGAAATTTGGCTGGTAATGCTGAAGGCTGCCTGGAAAGGAGACCGTGCCCTTCCAGCCAAAACCTAGCTCTGCTTCGGGCATCCAGCTTTTGTGCCCAGGCCCACAGTTGTAGTCTCAGTCTTTAATAAATGAAAAGATGCTTCCCTCCTGTAGCAGCTGTGCTCTTTGTAACGGGGATCCTACAGGACTTGCTTGTGAAGCGCTTGCCACTTGCTTGAGGCCTCTGTGGCCTTTGGATTGAGCCCCACACTGTGTGATGGCCCCATGTGCCCTCAGCTGGGGCAGAGAGGTGTCTTGCTGGGAGGGGGTTGACTGTCACATCAGGATAACCTGGTATTTGCTGCTTTTGCTCTGAGCAGCCACATGAAAAGGCTGAGCGAAGCAGGAGGTTACTGCTGAGGCAGAGGCAGGGAAAGCAGAGGTGTGGTGTTAGAAAGCAAGAGCTGGCTCACAAGAGCTTTGCTCTTCTGTGTTTCAATGTTTTTGCCCTGCTGGAATAACAGCACTGGCAGATGTCAAAGATGTCAGCTTGAGGGGTCTTTCTAAAATGATTTCTTAACCATGTCTTTCCCTAACCCGAACCACTCCATTTACATATTCAGAGATATCTCATCACCCACTCAGATATTTTTGTCTACAGTTTATGCATGCATTTCCTTAGAGACTGCTCTGCATTTCACTGTCACGTCAGCCTTCCTGGGACTTGGCCAAAACCCTCAGGAGTCAGAGATACATGTCCAGTGTCAAAATCCTTGGTGTCAGAAGCAGCCTGATCTGATAAGCATCTTAAAACTTCCAATTAAAACTTGCTTGATGTTACGAGGCGCTGCCTCACCTCCCACCCTGACAGCACAACAAACACAGACGTCTGTGTGAAAGGCAAGCCCCTGCTACTGCTGTTCAGCTGTCACCAGACTTCCCAGCCAGCCAGGGCTCATAGGGCCCTCCTGCTCCACCGCTGCCCTTGCCAGCAGCCTCCCAGGAGTGCCAGCACCCATGGACCTGTGGCTCCTGGCCGGTCCTGCTCTGCACGGCCGCTGGCACCCCCGCCTGCCTCTGGGGCACTGGGACATGGCTTTCCCCTGCCAACTGAGCTTCAAAGCAAACTAGTGATATCATCTCAGCAGCCTTCAGCGTGCCAGTGAGATAGTGTTTTCCCTCAAGCATTTAAAGTAATGGCAAACACAACCCTTGTCATCCTCTGGATTTGCATAAGTGTGTCCAGCTGGGAAAAAGACCTGTGAGCTGGGCTCAGGGTCCTTCCCAGCAGGACCCTGCACTAAAATTTCAGAAGCAGCTTATTCCAAGTACAAGGGGCCGGGCTAGCAGGGATGAGGAGTGAACCAGTGAGAGGTATGGAACAGTAAGGGCTGCACAGGAAGAGGCTGGGGTGATCCAGCCCTTCAAAAGCCAGTCCTTTCCATTGGCCGTGGCTGCAGCTGGGATGGGAGGCAATGTCCTGCTGTTTGCTGTGTGTTCTGGCCAGGACTGCCATTTTCTTCGGTCCCTGGCCATGGATTTGCAGTGTACTTGTGGTGGCTGGGGACATCTCTCCCTGTCCTGGGTGTGTGGAGTGATGCAGGAACTGAGCTGTGCCAGGTCTGTGCAGCTGCAGCTAAGCCTGATCCTGCAGCTGCCTCACTCTGTGCTGCACAGGGCTATGTGTATGCTTTTTAAAAAATAGGGGTCCCTCAAGCAAGGTCTGGGGACATGCCCTTGGGCATTGATTCCCAAAATCTCCTTCTTACTGTCCCGTTTTTCTCCTTGCCCTGCAGTAAGAGCTCCCACTGAGATGGCTTTTAGCCCCAGGACTTACTGTTGGGATACTCCTCTCCAAGAGCTGTGCCTGTACAAGCCACACTCTCTGCCTGATCCAGCCTTGATGCTGTGAGGTTGGGCAGTTCACACACAGGTCACATCCGCAAGGAGCCTTGGTCAAAGAAAATATATGATAAATTGATTTTTTAAAATTTGCTTTGGTCTCTGGAGAGGAAGCAGAAACAGCTGTATCTCATTTGGATAGGAAATCCACACCCGAGCCAGGCCTCCCCTGGATGCTCAGTGAGGCTCGGCAGCGGCCGGCACACCAGGGAGGTGGGCTGTCAGCAGACACAATCTTTTCTCCATTGGAATGGTAAATCACTGTGGCCTGGGGTGTGACTGCACAGACAGGCAGCAGTGTGGTTTCCAGTGCATCTCATCTGTGATGCTGTCGGTTCTGAGCCTTGGCGGGAGCTTGGGACAGGCGAGGTCAGTCCCTTCCCTCCCAGTGTGGTGATGCCCTCGCTGTGCTGCTCCCGCAGCAGGGAGAGCAGGATGCTCAGTGCAAACCCCAGCTTTCTGGAGCAGCAACTGAGGGAGGACACCTCGCTGTGCCCTACCAGCTGCCCCCACTGCTCGAGACAGACAGCAGACCCTGGGGAGGTGGCTGATAGCCTCCCTGTCCTGCCTGGTCACCAGCCAGCAGTCACAGTGACATTGCTGCCATCGGCGATAGAGTCAGGGCATGCCCCCAGCCCTGAGGTGCCTGTCTGGGACAGCAAAAGTTGTTGGGTGTTACAGCATGGTTATGCCCAGCACAAAGCTTCCCCACTCTGATGACCTGAAATGCCACCGTTGGTGACCCTGGAGGAAGGGGCTGTGCTTTCTCTGCCATTGTTTTATAAGCTTGGGCTGAGATCAGTCCGTGGGTTGTGGAGTGATAGTTGCTATAAACACTTCATCACTGTGACAAAAAAACAAACAACAGCACTAGTTCCTCTGGCAGCTGGGTGTGGGCGAGCCCCAACGCCCAGGGTAGGGAAGCAGAAGAGGTTTTGGCAAAGACAGAAAACAGGACGGGTTTAGAAACTTAACTGCTGCTGCTCCCCATCCTGGCTTTGTGACTTTCTGTAGATAAGACAAAAGGAGAGGGGAGCAGAAAGGGGGCTGTGGGGCCCTTCAGCTGATTTATAAGAGGTATGGATGTTGCTTCAGCCCCTGTGGGGGCACAGTGCAGGCAGGAGGGGCCAGTTTGGGTCATCTGACCCTGTGTCCTTTTCTCAGCACAGATTGACAGACCTTAATCTGAAGCAGGGGACAGATGTGTCCCTGTGCCTGCAGCTGGCAAGGGGGATGGCTTATGCTGGAAGCCTTACATCAGGGTGCTCCTTAGGTTCATCCTTAGGGAAGGCAGCAGGCTCAGCCCCTGGACAGAGCTGTGTCCTGCCAGCATGGTTGCAGGCTTCAGGTCACATCTGGACTAACTTGTGCTGGGTTCCTGGTTCAATGCGACCTTTCTGGGACACCAACAGGGCCACGCACCCTCTCCTGCCAGCACTGATGGGGACACTGATGTGACACTTTTGGCATTTTCCTTGAGGTGGTTTTGTGCCTCATCCATGCAGGCTCTGGTTGAGCACGAATGTGGTCAGGCACCTGCTGTGGGGCGGCTGCGGTTTGTTTCCCTGCAATGTGTTTTTTTAAATACAGCTTTGTCCCTTCAGGGACAGTTATGGTGAAGACAGGGCTGGGGAAGAGTGGCCCAGGGGCTGTGGCTGCAGGGAGTTCCTGCTCTTTGCTGTGCTGGGCTCACGGGGATGAAGCCAGTCTGTAGCCAGGTGGTATCCAGCGCACCACTGCTTTGGATATTTTTAAGGCTGATTTGTGATAAGCCCAAAGATCTCCGATATCTTTTAGGTCAAAAAAGTGTCTGCCCATCTCCTAACACCTCAGAAATCTGCCTGCTTATCCAGACAGTGTGGTAAGAGGAGCTCGCAGCTGATGGCAGGCAGCAGAAGCTCTGTGCAATCGTGTGGTGAAACGGGACTTCCCGTCCCAGCCCTGCAAAGCAGAGGGTTGGGGATCCCCCATTTCACCAACGGAAACAGCTCTGCAGAGGTGAGAGAGGGAGGGACAAACCGTGTTCCTGATGGGCAACAACATCTCCAGTAAACATTGGAGATACTGAAGGCAGAGGGACTCTGGGTATGACAGCCAGGGGCATAATGAAAAGAGAATGGGACCATGAACTGAGGCACTGGAAACTCAGGTCTAGCTAGGGAGCAAGGAGAGGAGGGGACAGACTGTTCTACCCTCACCCCACTCCTGCTGCTGGTGATCCAGTGCTGGAGAGGAGCTGGGTGCAGAAAGCCCTGGGGATGTTTGCCACATCCTGGGTGGCTTTCCCAAGCAAGGAGTGCAAGCAGGAAAGTTGACATCAGACACCTAGAGGTGAATTTTACTTTCATGCCTCTTATTTTCAATGAAACAGGGAGAGATTCCAAGAGGGAAGGATGCAAGAGCTTCCCACTGAAGCCTCTGTCTTCTTTTGGTGAGTCTTGTATTAAAGGCCCTGAGGGAAGAGGTCAGAGGGAGTTTCCTTCTGTGCAGAGGAATGTCAGCTTGGCTATTAAAGTAAAAAGTGTGAAACTCATGAGAACAGAGTTGCTGAGATCTCAGATCTCTTTTCTAATCCTTCCCAATTCACTTACCATACTGAAAGCCCTGCATCAGAGGGCCTGAAACACCAACGCCTATCTGAAGCATCCAGCTGCTGGGAGCTGACCTTGAATTTTGGTGCTACAGCCCACACACAGGCCTGTTGCAGACTAATTGACTGTGTTCAGGAAAACCTGCACTAGAGCATTTGTGGAGTCATTACAGCATTGCTGCAGCCCATCAATGCAGGCAATCTGTGTTCACAGCCCTGGTGCTTGCTTGGCTCCTTTCTGCTAGCATCATGGCCATGCTGCCAGGTCATGCCTTTTCCCACTCTGGTTAACCTGATGTCTCAGCTAGGGAGGGGAGAGTGTGCATAAAAGAGCTGGGAGGGCATGGGGAAGGAGCTGGAAATGTTTGAAATAGAAAGTGGTGCAGCCTGCCTGACCTGCTCAGGGTGTGAAATGCTCCGGCCACCCAAGGCCTCCCTCGAGCAGGCAGGGATGGAAGCTGTGCTCTGCTCTGATGGCTGCTCAGCAGCCTTTACACTGTGGGAAGGAGAGGGGAAGGAGAGAAGTGAGGAACTCTGGCCACCCGAGCTGGCGGTGGAGCGTGGGAAGCACTGATGCCTGGCCTGGGGGCCTGCCCAGGAGACAGGCTGGCTCCCGCCCGCGCCTTCACGGGGATAAAAGCATTAAGAAAAATAACAAAGACCAAAGGAGTTGTTTTTCCAGGAGGAGAGCTCACACCTTCCCCTTGGCAGAGCGGGGATGAGGTGACATCAGGAAGCTGTGCTGCTGCCGGAGCCGGCAGGGATGGCTGCTATCGCATATAATTGGCATGAGGCAATGGGACACGGCTGCCGTCATCATCTCTAGCAACCCTGCACACACAGCAGGGCCGTGTGTGGTGGCGAGTTGCCATGGCACGGGTGCAAACAGGCGCCCTTGCCCCACTGAGTCACCCAGCACGGAAATGACCGCAGCTGACACATTGTGCTTAAAATGGGCAGCTGTGTGGCACCACAAGAGTCCCAGAGAGGGCAAAGTCCAGTGGCCTCTCCCAGGAAAAGCATCTATGGCCCCTCAGTCCATGCCTGGACTTTCCTTTCCCATTGTGGTTCCCACTGCCACGCTTGCCCTGAATCTGCCTCAGTGCCTGGAACCCAGGGGACCACTCAAACCAGCTCTGCCCTGCTTCCCCCTTCCATAGACAGGGTCCTGGAGGCTTCCAATCTCCACGATGACATCAGGGTTGTGTGCTGATGTTAGCCAGCCATTGCTTGTTTCCATCTGCCAAGTCCTCATGGGGCTGGTGCTTGGGATGGGGGAGGTGAGGGTGGCCTGGATGCAGCAGGACAGGGGCTCTGCTGCCACTGGGGTTGCCATCACCATCCCTGCTGGAACAGCACACTGGGGGCTGTCATGCCATTCTGCCCACAGCACATGGTCCATCTCTGCAGCAGGAAAGCATCGCCTTCCCACCAGCTTCTCCCACCCTGGGAAAACCGCCCAGGCAGCCGGCAGAGTAGATAAGTGGGGCCTCACATGCTGGGACTGAGAACTCGTTGTGCTGTGCCGCGCCACAGGGGCTGGGATGATCTGCCTGACGTCCAGCTTGCCCGTGGCCAAGTGCCAGCTCTCCGCAGCGCCAGGCGTCCTGTGTCAGCTGTGCCCACAGGGCTGCGTGCCGGGGGAGCCGTGGGGCGAGCATACCAGGGTATGCTGGCCAGGAGGGCATCCAGCCCTGTGCTGGGGTGCAACGGGGTAGGTTTGACCAGTGGGATGGAGAGGCGGCATGGGGCCTCTCAATGTGCTGGGATGGTGTGAATCCCAGCTGCTGCTCCCATGCTGAGTGGTGATGTTGGCTGGCTTGGGGGTTGGTGTGCTGGCTGGGGGACAGGAGCCCAGAGGAGGGGTGATGGGCAGAACCACTCATTGTGCGTGCACTGGGTGATACGGGAGAGCCCTTGTCTCGACAGCTGCCCTGGGGAGGAAAGGCCTAGACAGAGGAATGTGTGTGGGGACAGGGATAGCTTTGAGCAGAGTTTATGGAGTGGTCAAGAAAACACAGGAAATTGGCTCCAGCTGAAGTCCTCCTGCCTGGAGACTGTAGCAGGGATGAGAAAATAGACAAGCAATGTGTCATGGAGGGACCAGACAGCACCCGATAGCAGCAAGGTATGGAAAGCCAAGAAGGATGCCAAAGACAGCAGAGGGTTGTCCAGGTTCGATAAGGCTCTGGGCAATAAAAATGGACTTTATGGGCTGTTGGAAACCAAAGGCAAAGAACTATGTGGAGATGCCAAACCTGTTAGGGAGGAGAGCAAAGAAGTGGATACAGCTTGCTGAGCTAGAACTGGATGAGGGATAAGGAAAATGCTTTCCAGGCCATTAAGAAAGGAGGATGTGAGACAACAGCTGCTAGAGAAGATATTTTAAAAATCCTTAAGCCTGGATAACTCACACCCAGGGGTCCTTTCAGGGCTGGCTGGAGCAGTAGCCAGGATCCACAGGGCTGGGAGAGCTCTAAAGCAGTGCTCAGCATTGGAAAGGCTGCGCTCCCCACCACAGGGGCAGGAGGCAGGAGAGGAGCAACCAGACGGAAAAAGTGCAAACACACTTCATATTGGCTGGAGGTCGCTTTGGACCACTGCAATTTCTCTCCTCATTGCAAGCAGCCATTTGGCTGCAAGAAGCTGTTCTGTAGCGGGAAGGAATTTCACATGTTGTTTTATGTTGTTCAGATACTGGTGAAAAAAAAGTAAAGGCATCATGCTATATGCATACTGAGCACATTAAATGGGCTATGAACTGGGGAACTGGCCAAGAACCATCAGTGGGGGTTTCCAGCAGGTCTCATGTCCAGGCACAGGCAGGATCCCCGCAGCGCTGGTGGAGCAGACCAGTGTCCCTGGCACAGACCAGCTGTGCTCCCTCTTTAAATCCGCAGCAGGAATCCATCTGTACGTCAGGTTTTGGTTCTGTAAATCCTGGCCACGGGTGGATTTCTCTGAGGATCTCAGGCTTCTCCCAAACAGTAGATCTGCTTCTCCCCCATATTCCCTCAAGGATTAATCCCTGGGATTGCTTCATTTAAGGGGCTGTATGCCTGAGGATCTGAGCTGGCCACATCACACCCCCCGAGCAAGAGGCAGGCAGGAATATCCGCAGACTTGCTGCTGCCAACCTCTGTGCTCTCCCATTGCCCGAGGAGAGCCTCCCTGTTCAATGGAACTGTGTTTTTCGAAGAGCCGAAGCCGGATTTTCAATAGCTTTTTCCACCAGGAAGGGAGGGTGAAGCCCGCAGTGCTTCCCCGGGTATTTTTTACCGACGCAGGAGGCGCGTCCATGGCTGAAGGCACGTGTGAGCAGTGGGAGGTGACATGTGTGGCGCGTCCCGCTTATCTGGGAGTCACTGCCCTGGGAAGGCCAGCAGTGTTCTCTGCCCCCAGCCACGCGCGCAGGCGGAATAAACCACGAGACCATCCGTGGTGCGGGAGATCCAGAGGGATCCAGAGGGATCCAGGCGGACGCGCCCGGATGGCGTTGCAGTGCTTGCAGTGCTTCCTCCCGGCGGCCAGGGGGCGCGGCCGCGGGCGGGCGGCGCGGAAGGGCGCTCCCGCTGAGGGCGGAGAGCGGCGGGCGGCAGCGGGAAGATGCGGGGGCGGCAGCAGCACCGAGAGCAGCGGGGCCGGGAGCGGGTCCGGGCGCTGTCTGCCGCCGTCGGGGCGCTGTGCAGGACCCTGCCGCCCCGCGCTCGGCCCGCCCCCGACACCCTGCGCCGTGCCAGGTTCGACCGGCCGCAGGCGGTGAGCGCCGGCAGCCCCGCCCGGATACCCCCGCCCGCCCCTCCACCGCGTCCTGCGGGGCACAGGGACGCCCGAGTGGGGCTGGGCCCGGGGACAGGGTCTGGATGGCAGCGCGAGGGGGATTGAGCCTTGCGATAGGCACCTTCGGTGTAGTCCCACTGCGGAGTGGTCCCAGCTGACACCTGTTAGGGAACTCTCAGCAAACTCGCTGCTCTGGGAAGGGCTTTATCTTACTGTGGCTTGAACTTAAGGCTTCGTATTTCACCCTGGTCTGCAACACCTTTTCAGTGTCACCTGAGATTTACTGCCCTTTGCTGTACCCAGCTTGGGTCTTGCTGCTTTGCCTCCGAGGCCTCCAGATCACACACAGGGTACCACCCTTCCTCAGCTATTTTAAGGATTTTATGAGTGTTGACTGAAATTCCAGCTGTAAGAATCACTATTTGAGTTTGTCAGCATGCTATCCTTGTGTGGCCAAGAAATGATTCTCAGTTCCAGCTCATTCTGTGCTGCCTCTTGTTTGTGAGTTTTTGACATTGCGTGGTCAGATCTTAGCAGTGTGTTCAAGTGCTTGTTTGTCTGCGGGTGAGTTGTGCCATATAGGGTTGTAGAGCAGATTTTGGGAGCCATGCTCCTCTACATGTGTGTCTCACAGTAGAAGTGCTGGGTCTTGCTCTACAGCCAGCATTAGCCCTTGTCTTTCTGAGTGCACCTCTCTGCGGTTCTGTGTTCATGAGACAGGTAATACGTGAACCTGCCTGATCAGATGGTGTTGGCTGGATGTAGGTGTGGTGCTCCATGTATAATGTTCTGATATGGGCTTAATTGCCTATTAAGGGTAACTAATATGGCAGATATTTTACCTGCTGATCTCCCCCTCCACCCCTCTCTTTTGCAGAGCCTGGATTTCTGGAAGCTGCTCTACGTGCTTCTGAAACAAATCCATGGAGGCAGGTGGACAGAGGCTGATGCCATAGGTAACCTGGTCGTGATTGTGATTTCCATTTGCCTTAGGGAAGGACTGGGACTGCTTTTGTAGCACCTTTGGCTCCTTGCTCCCTGTCATAAGTGCTCCTTTTTCAATACCTGTGCCACCAATGTACTGGGCATCAGGTGTACTGATGAGTAAACATACTGTGAAGTAGGTTTACTCCTCTTTGACTTGCTTTGTCCTGGAAACTGGGATATTCCACAGGGTCTTGCATGCTTTTGATATTTTATTGCAGGTAAATCTCTGCAGTGATGTTATGCATTCTCAATATCTGCAGAGATAGTTACAGAAGTAGATTTGGTTTTCCTTTGATTCATTCTTTTCCCATTCCATGCATGATTCTGTTGGTACTTTTCTATCCAGTCCTGTGTCAGAGCCATGAATTGCAACATGTGAACCATAAAGGCAGTGTTTTGGATTCAAGTTCTAGACAAAACAAGAACTAGAGTGTGTGTGATTATTTCAGGGGGACTTTGAATGTCTTAAGGGCCACTGCTCCAGAGAGGAGCTGAATGCAGGTTGGCTTCTCACAACAGCAGAAAACGATATACTTTTTAAATGTATGTTGTTCCAAGTACAACACTACTCTCTATCCTCTCTTTTGAAACTTGTCTATCCAGGGCCTTTTCGTTGTATGAGAACTGTATTGTGATGAATCAAGTTCTCTCAGACCAAAACCACTTAAAATTCACTTTTCCCCTTGAAAGCAAAATACCCTACACAACACAGTTTAAGCCCCTGAATAGCTGGGAGTCTGGTGGCTCTGTAAATGGAATTTAAAAATGTTAAGCACTGTGGAATGCGCAGCAAAACCAGCATAGTTTTGCTGGTAGCTCAGCAGCAAGTCCTGTTACTCACAGGAATGCTATTTTTCGTATGGCGGTTTTTATTTTTCCACTCATCCACAATCTGCTCTGCATGGCAAGTCTATTTATTGACTGTTCGTGCAGCACTGTGGATGTGGCCCTGCACATGTGCAACCGTATTGGATCCTGGCTGCTCCCGTACTAATTGCCTGTAGCATTTGGGGACAGAATTTCCAAGTGCATGTGGCAGGCTGCTGGCTCTAGAGAGAGCAAGCACAGCCTCCTCTGTTATATTGTGAGGTAGCAATATGTGATTCTGCTCAGAACTGCTCGGCTGATTTCTAAGAAACCTCTTTAGTCACAACGTGGTGATTAAAGCTGAAATTCAGGCTGGAGACCTGTACTGTTTTTCAAATGACACTAATTACTTTTGCTTGGCAAGTGAATGAGTTGTCTGCTGTGAACACAATCAATATTTTACTGCTTTTCTTCTCTACCCCAGCTCTGGTCTCCTGTGTATTTAATGCAAATGAAATAAGCCTTGGGCATAGGCACTAAATAACTTCTCAGGTTTGTACTGGATCCTGTTGTACAATAGAGAGTTGAAACAGATTCCTCTAATCCAAGTCTAGTGCATTAGTCCACAGATCAAGCTTTCCTTTTCTTTGCTCTTTTTGCACAACCTCTTAATTGCCTTGATTAAAATGAGCAGAGCAGCAGTTGCGTGATCCCAGAGGAAGGCTGTGAAGACTCCTTTGGTATAAAGGTTACTGTCTGCATAGAAACAGCTTTCTGGAGTAGTGAAGCCATTCTCCAGTGGTCTTGTATCCTTTATTTTTCCAAAGGAAAGATTGATCTTTGGCTGGTTCAGAAATTCTACTGAAGCCTGCCAGTCAGTGGTTATAAAATTCTGCAACTGGCTCTTGGTTTCTTGTTTTGGGAGAATTTTTTCTTCACACAGTGAAAAGCACTTACTGTAAACTTTGGTGTTAACTAACTTACTGTAAACTCCAGCCTCTGAAATGTGTCACTACAGTGGGTCTCTGGACAGTGGAGAGTCAGAGTAAGCTGTATGATAGTACTCCAGGCATAACCTTGCTGATGAAATCATGATTAATGGTTTCATGCTGCTGATTCTTCACAGAGGCTGATGAAAATGTTTAACAACCTGACAGCCACCCCAGGTAGCAGTGCAATATGCATTTGGATAGTTGGAGGAAATATTTATTTTCTGGAATTGCTGTTCAGTTTTTATAGTATGGGAGAGAGGTCTGGAGCTGCAATGTATTTTTGTTTGACAAATGCAGCAGAAAATGTTGTCCTGGAGCAGTAGTTTTCCATAATACCAGTACCTATGCAGGTGTTTCTTGCCTGAATGCATGAAGTAATGCATCTATGTCTGCTCTTTTACTTGGTTTATAGTTCCTTTCCATTTTAGCCTGCCAGGCTAGTGCATAGCCCTTATTCGAATATCATCTTGTAAATCACTGAAAATATTTGTCAGGACTTACAGTGAAAGAGCACAGCTTGAGTATAGTTTTAAGTGAGCTGAACCCTGCGGTTCATCCCCAGCTTGGTGGTCTTACTTGCTGAATATACTTTTATAAATGATGTCTGTGGAGAAGGGGATTAATTGGAAGGCCTGTGTGGGTCTTTGCCTATAAATTGCCTAATCCTAACGAAGTGTCGTAAGAAGATGTTAAAGAGGTGTCTGAGTGACTGGTGTTATCTGCTATCTCAGTGATGTTTTTTCCTCTCTCTTGGTTGCATGTTATGGAGGAATCCATCTTGGTCCTGAACACTTAAGTAAACTTTACTGCCATTTATCACTGTTGCCTTTTAAGCACAGTGCTGTGGAGATGAGGAAAGCTTAAGTGACTTCTCTAAGGTCATGGGAAGGCTCTTTGAGCCCCATATCCACATCCATGCTTTGGCTGGTCACACCCAATTCCTGCCTGACACACCAGTTGTACCCTCTCCTGTGCAGGCAGTGTGTTACAGAGGGAGACATGAAATAGGGGGAGATGAAGGACCAGAGCAACGCAGAAATTCAGGTGGTGAATTGCTTTGGTGGATCTGGCCTGAGTGATATATCAGAGCAAGGAAATCATGATAAAAGAAAAAAACCCACCTGACTTGCTCTCTTTTCCTCCACTTTGATACGTGATTTTTTGAGGAGCTCCTTGAACTGCAGATGGCAGCATGTGATGCTTGTTTGCTTTAAAAAAGGAGGAAAGCATGATCATCCTTCCTTTTGGAGTATTTCTGCCTTTACCTGTTATGGCAGTTCCTTTCTTGACAAATGCACACAAAAAGGAAAAGGGCAACATGAAAACCTTGCTCATATAAGAATGCTCAAGAGTGATCAAAATAAAATCTGTAATATCTCCATACTCCTCTTGTGCTTGAGGGATTGGAGTGCACATCTACAGCAAGATTTTTAGTAAGCCATTGGCATTTCTGCCACCCTAACATGAGGACGGGAAACTGCTTGTTTCATTCACATGTTCTGTGGAAAGAGCAAATGGAGTGATTTTGGCCTTTTGCTTTGTAAGAATGCCTAAACTGCATCAAACTGGATTCCTCTAGCTCCACCCAGCTGTGACAGCTGTCAAAGTGAATGCCCAGGGGAAAGGAAAGAGAAAATCTAGAGAGCTGCTTTCACAGGGTGAGAGAATATTCCTTCAGCCGCTAGTAATTTACATCTCAGACTTTCCAATTCAGAAAGGATATATTCATGTTTTGTAAGTGTCCATGAACTCCTGTTCTGTCAATCCAGTTCCTCCTTGAGCCTGTGTGACTCTAAGAGTCCATAGTGTCCCACAGTGAGCAATTTCAGAACTTTGCTACATGTGTGAAGAGCATCTCTTTTATCTTGTTTTGTCTCACATGCTTGCTAACTTTGGTGGCTCACACTTCTTGTATTGAATGTTGTGCAAACAAATTATCCACTCTTCACCCATAGCACAGCACTCATGATTTTGAAGAGTTTTATCATATCCATTCCTGATCATCTTGGCCTACTTCACCAGTTCTTACAATGCAGCTGTTCTGCACTTGTGATTGTACTTGTCCTTTCTCTTTATTTCTTTCCAAATCTTCTATAGGCTTTATGGGAGTGAAGAAATAAGGGTCACGGTGGGTATTTGTGTTCTGTTTAGTGTCCTTTCTAGGTTTCTCACACTGAGTTTGCTTTTGGATGCCTGACAGAATCGATTGTGATACTGTCATTATAAACCTTATCATCTAAGATTGTGTTCCTGAGTCCACTGATCAGTTCCAGGCCCATTCTTATGTCAGTAAAGTTAGGAACATTTCTTTCTTTGTGCACATAATTTTTCATTTTTTCTAAAAATACTTTTATCTGTCATTTTAAAGCATGGGCTCAAGGTTCTGCAGTCCTTCATGATCTGCCTGCATTCTTTACTGCTAATATCACATCAGCACCAAGTTTTCTGTCACTGTCACATTGTCTAAATGTCATTTTGAGTTGTTTGAACAGCAGCTGTTTAGCACAGAGCCCTCATGTGAAACCACTCTTTGTTCCTGCCCTCTGGTTCTCGTCTGCTGGGCACTTGTCATTGATTCAAGGGCTTTTCCTCTCCCTCCACTGCAGTGCCTTGGTTTCTTTGTGCTAGCTGAATCCCACTGGGATGTCTAAATGTCTTGCATTGGTTGAATCTTCCTTAATTACTTGCTTCTTGTTGTCTTTGGAGAGCTCCAGAAACTTTTTTGAGCCGGTCTTCCTTTTACAACTGTTGGTTCTTAGCCAGGGTGTGTTGTTTTCATTGTCCCCCTAATTATGTTCTTTATTCTATTTTTGACTTAGTACAGAGCCAAGGCTTACTGGGCAGAACCCTTTTTAATAATAACTTTCTCTGTGTTTCCTCAGTATTTTACAGTCCTGCAGTGTCTGTCTTGTAGCTGTCAGGTAACATTTGCTGGTGTGAAGGAATATGGATCAGAGCATTCCTGAGAATTTAATAGCCCATGTGCTGGGCTGCATTATCTCTGCTCACTGGTGCTCAGAGATTTGCAGCAGGCTGTGAAACTCCTATCTCTAAATTCCAGTTTAGTTCAGGAGTAAAGTGATTCAGAGTGTTTACTAATTCATAGCATACTTGGTGACTCATAAAAAATGAATAGGTGAATTGGAGTCCTGTTGTAGTGGGGATGGCTAGTTACTTTTGTTGCCTTTGTTGACTTCCAAGAGGCCATTACTAGTCTTGATCTCAACTTTGAATTTCTTCTTTTCCCTGAGCAGTAGTTCTGTAATCAGAATGGGGCAGCATAAAGAAGGCTTTTACCCTTTGCCTCCAGTCCTTCACCTGTTGTTGATAAAGACTAAGTCCCCCATCTTCCTGAAGCTGGATTAAAAACATTACCCTCAGAGGAGACAGCAGTTTCTGGAACTGAATGGATAAATGGATTGCTTTCAGTGTGTTATTCTCAATTGTTTTGTTCTTTTCAGATACCCAAATTAGGTTTGTGAAGTCAGCGCTGTGGTACCATGGCTATGCCAGGCCAGAGCTCCATCAGCTCCCCGCTGATGGCTCTGCGGGAAGTCGGGAGCTGCTGCTGGCATTTTCCTGGCTGCTGCACAGACTCGGCCTCTTGGAGCAGCTGCTGGCTCGGAACAGAGTAAAGACTGGGGATGAAACCTCTGTGTGCACGGTGAGCGTGGTTGTGTCCTTGCACCTTCCCCTGTCCATGAGTACCATTCTGTGTCAGCAGCTGTGTTATCACCAGTGTGCGATGGGTGCTACCTTGGTACCTTGGCAAATTAGTGACTTCAGCTTTAAAAAAAGTTGCAGCATCTGGAGTCTGTTTTCTTTCCCTTCTCTAAGCTTTCTGTGCGCAGGTCATCTGGGTTCTTTATCAAGCTTCCACCCCTGCCTGAATTCCCTGATTTCTGTTTCCAGTATAGGTGAGACCACTGTGGAGGAGTGCAAGTGAATTTCTTTAATCCCTCTGCTTCTGAGTTTTGAGCTCTCAGACAGTACTATGAGTAGTTCTGCAGGGCAGGGAAACAGGTTAGCAGTGAATGCTGACTATGTTGGCACTGAGTAGAGCAAGGAAGGATAAGGCAAATAATACTTTTTACAAACAGCAAGGTGTCAAATGACAGCTACTGCTCTCGGGGTAACTAATGACCTTGTAACCTCTTTGAGAGCACAGTGGAAGATTCTTTTTTTTCCATCAATAAAAGCTACTAGTACATAGGAAGTCTATTCTGAAGTAGCCATCATCTAGTCAGATACTAATTACTGGTCAGTCTGGTACAAAATGACAGGTTCATAGAATTTTTTAGTGTTTTGGCAGAGGACATTGTAGGTCAGAAACTCTACTTGCTGATAATCTTGGGATGTCTAAGCGTTGTAGTCTTTCATGAACTGATACATGTTTTCCCCTAGGCTATAGGCTTCCTGGTGTTCCAGGGCTTTTTTAGGGGACAGCAAAGCAGGAAAGTGAAAGTTTGGAAAGCTGCAACGTACAAACAGTATCTTCAGAAGGAAAACACTTGAACAAATGGAAAACAGTTCAAAGGAAAGAATCCTCTTTGTAACAACATTATAAGCAGTATTTTGAGGAAAGGGACCACTCTTGGTACACTACAATTATTTCCTGCACAGAAGAGGGAGCACAAGAGGCAGAGCTGTGAGTGGCAGTGTCATCCACTTATGTGAAAGGTGCCTTGAGATTTCAGAAAAAGCATACTGCTGGAGAACTTTTTACTTTAAACTTCTGTTCTACCTTTTTCTTGCTTTTCATCTAGCAGGTAGCAGGGGTTTTTTTGTGTCCTTAATTTCTGTTACAAAAGAGCGACGACTGAAATGTGATATGAATTCGGGAAGTGGGGCAGCACCCATGTTGTTTTCTCTGAAGGCTTTAAGTTTTGCATTTTTCAAAAAGGAATGAAAGAACTATGGTAATACAATGTTATCTCTTATGGCCACACATATTGGTGTGTCTTTCACTGCAGTTCTCACCTGCTGTACTTGTGTTTCTCAAAAAGCATGGAATGCATATTAAATGTTTTTATTCAATAACTGCCCAAAACAGTGTTTAGAAAGGCTTAAGAGTCTGAAATTTTTTTTCAATGGACCAGGCAAAAATTGTGTAGGCTGGAAGCCGGAGTTAGGTTGTGTATGCAAAGCTCATTGTATTAATGGAAACATTTCTTGTATGGGTTCATCTAGCAATAAAAATAGATATTTACAAGGAATAAAAAAGAATGTAGCTACAGCAAAACTAGTGGGTTTTGTGCTTCTTCATCACAAGAAGAAAATTAAAACAAATGGAATTTTGAGGGAGAGGTCTTATCTTTAATTTGATCAACTAGGTATTGCCAAACCAATAAATTCAACCCTTAAGAGCCAACCAAATGGAGATCTAGGAATGTACTGGCAAAGGATGCAAGGGGCTAATAGTGGGTGAGGAGGAGATAGGTGGGTCACACACCTCATTATGATCAGTAAATCAGCTCCTTGTAAACCACTCATGAAAGCCTGTTTTTTGTTTCATAAAAATGTTACAGTTTTATTGTTGTTAGATGTTGTTATTTGATGGCTATTGTTAACTTTGTGAGATAACCATTTGGCAAAGCCTGTTTATCAGCCAGACAGTGTTCAGCAATATAGCTCCAAAATCTTAGTAAGAGAAGGGGAAGGTGAGGTTGTCACTTTGCTACCTGACATCTTGTAAGTTAAAGTACAACTTGAACAATTGAGGTACTGGAGTTTTGACTCTAGGAATGTTAAATACCAGGCATTTATGATACTTCAGCTTAAGTGTTGAAAGATGTGTAACAAATCTAGTGTAAACACACCAAAGATATAGTCTCTGCAGTCTTAACTCTTTTCTATTTAAGTAAATTGAAGGAAAGGGCTAAAAGAAGAGGAAAAAAGCTTCATTAGAGAAGTATCTGTCTCAAGAAAATAGAAGAAAGCAAAGGAAATGCTCCTTGAAACAACTGAAGTGAAATTCTCAGTTGAGAACTTGAAAAATCTTCCACTGTATGGAATCTTTAATGATTATAAACAATTGAAAATATTTTCCTGAAGTGAAAATGTTGCAAAACAAAAATCCATGAAATAGTATTTGGTTCTATGCATGGCTGAGGTCTCTGCCAAAATGAGCAAAGCATGAAAGCCAGTACTTGCTGGAAAAGTACATCTGTTGGTCTACCAGTGAGAATAAATTTGGAGAGAATCCTTACCCTTTGTCTTCATTTAAAAGACAAGGAGTCTCAATAACTGTAGGCATAGCTGTAGTTCAAACTGGTATTTGTGTGGTTTGCTTTTAAAATTTTTGTGAAATCCACAAAAATGAGCCGGGTGTGAGAAGAGAGAATGGAGCTAATCCCTAAATTAAGTGTGCAATCGTATTCTGACTATTCTTTCAGCATAAGTTTGAAACAAAGCCTAAAGCCTGCTAAATTGCTGATAATGTGCCAAATACCCAACATATCAAGGGCCAATTAAATTAATTAATTTCATTTCAGATTACCACACTCTGGCCTTTTTTTCCTTTGCAGTTCCTTAGCAACATGGTTTTCTTTCCCTGCAAATTGAACGCTTCCATCAGCTCTAAAGGATTTTTCAGAGGTACAAGGATATTCATGACACATGATGGACAAGGAGCTCAAGCTCTGCATGGAATTCTTAATCTTTAGATCCTGAGCTGGGAAAAGCTTCCACAGGCTTACTTTTACATGCACTTACAACCTCAGAATCAAAAGTTAAGTGATTCCTGAAATTATAAACTCAAAGATGATGAAAGGTTGTAAGAGGAAGTGCTTAGTGTGGCTAATGTAACAAAAACTCATCATGAGGTAGTTATTGGTAAGGACAGGCATAGTTAGTAGCCAGGTGTGGTTCTGTGGGTTGACTGCTTTTGTGTGTTAGGTAAGAGATTCCTTCAGGCACCTCATCTCGTGGCCTCCAGCTGGTATTTTTTGGAAGGGCAGTGCTGCAGTCTCTCCTGAGCCAGGATCCCGGTGCCTGTGGCAGGTTGCCCCGGTGAGCAGGACTGAAGGATGCTGCTCTAGCCTTCCACCCACAGCTCTCTTCCAGTGTGTGAAGTTTATAAACTGGCAGGGGAGACAGTTAAAGGAGTAAACTGTGTTGCTGTGCAGGAGGAGCAGGAGAAGGAGGAAAGGATCGATGATCCATGACAAACTCTAGAGCTGGGCTGCAGTAGTGCAAGTTCATTCTCTGAATTTACTGTGCTTATCTGTCAGCAGTTTGGTGACTCCAGAGGCAGTAAGTGAAAGTTCAAGCCTTGCATGGGCCAACTCTTTAGAAGAAGTAATCACTAACTCTGTTAGATCTATAAAGACTTAAGTACAATCTGAATTGGAGGTTCACATCGATTTACTGAAGTGTCTGCTTGGGAATTCTTGCCTGTTAATTGCTTTAAAGCACTGGGACAGTAATTGATAGACATGGTTTTCAAAGGCTTTTGACACTCCTTGTGGATTTCCATCTCAGATATGCACTGTTGTGATGTCTGTCTCAATGTCTTCTGTTGCTTTGGTGGTCATGTACAGGCAGATTATTCTCAAGTGCTATTCATTGATTCCTATTCACACATAACAAATCCTAGTCTACAAGACACAGCTGAAAACCTGTAGGTGAAACCCTCTCCTTCACTGAGCTTGTAAGGCACACCTGGGGAGTTCTCATTCTCTCTGAGAAGCAGATAATTGATATAAACTTGCCTTTTTAATACATTCAGTATTTGACTAATTTGCATTTACCTTGCTTTTTAAATTTTAGTGATAGCATCCAGCTTTCTCCAAATCTGTGATAGTTTGGGCAGGTAATGGCAGTACTCTGTGAGCTTGTATTCTTTATGTTTCCAGGGAGGAATGCTGCCTGTACTGCTTTTATTTCTACAGCTGAAATTAATCTGTGTGCCCTGTAATTTAATTATGTGTGGAGGCTGTTGAGCTTTTTAAATGGGTGTAGTGATGTTATATCCCTCATGATCATCAGGAGATGTTGTACAAACACTGGTTCTTGTTTCCACTAATTCCCTCTGTCTGCGTCTGGCCTTCTGAGTGAAATTGGATGCTCCTCCCCTTTTGTGAATTTATAGTAATCAACAAATAGAGCTATTATGTCTCTTGTACTTGGAATTCATACATGTGTCTTCAGCATGCCAAAGTGAGCTCAGTTTAATTACCTCTGGTGGGTAAAAATGAAGCTAAACATGCCTTCTGACTCTTGGGTTTGCAATTTGATTAATCTTTTGTTGGTCATGGTCTAGTTTGGCTCACTGGCTATTTCCAGTATAGTGTAAGGCTTATGCTTGGTCTGATCTTCTTGTTGCAATGCCTTTCTTTTACAAAAAAATTGACAGTCACTGCTGTTCCATAAAACACGTTATTAGAGGAAAGCGCTAAGGTAGCAGCCAAACTTGGTGTCCCCCCAGCAGGAAACCAGGAAACCTTTGGCACTAGTTTCAGTGAAAATAAGTTTTCTGCATTTTTTTCCACGTCTTCATCTATTCCAGTGAGGATAGAGGAGGGGATTTTATTAACCTTATTGATTCTGACTCAAAAGCGTAATTACTTTCCAGATCTTTATGGGCTATATTAGTCTGTCAGCTTTCATTTTTTGATTTCCCTCCCTTATTCCCCGAGCTTACACTTCTATTCTCTTTGTCCTCCTGTCTTCCTAGTAACTCTCACCATTTACGTTTTTGCCCTTTTTCTGCTGGATTTTGTAGCTGCTAAGGAACACTTTTTAAAAAAGCCATCTGTGAAACCTGAACAGAGGGCACAGGATCCCTGAAGTTTCTCCTGCAGAATTTCCCTCACCTCAGTGTGGCTGACAAGTCTGTTGTAGCATACTTTGAACTTGTCATGGAACCTTCTTCCTGTGCTGAATTGGAAGATGTGTAGTTACCAACATTTATCTTTGCTTGACACAGTGAATGCACAATTAAGAAGTGGTTTTTTTGACAACATGTCAAAGTAAAACACTCTAAAAGACAAGTTGAACTGATCAGAAAGGCTTATAATTTAATGAATCTGCTGTGTCTCTGGTAATGTCTGAACTTCACATAAATGCAGAATTTCTTGAACCTGACATTACACCTGATGTGTTCTGGATGTGGTTCAGCAACAGGCACTGAAGTCACTTGAGCTGTGTGAGGAGAAGACGATGAGGACTGGCGTGCTAGTAGGAAAGTTTAGCATGGTCATACTGGTACTCTGCTGAAATCCAGCGTAGGGAGCTCTTTCCTTGGCAGTTGGGGGAACAGGGATTTTAAGATGTTTCAGTGCCTCTCCTGCCCTCCAGTGACGGGGAGCAGCCAGTACCTTTGGTACGTTCCTAGTGGCTTTGCAGCCTTTTGTTTTAAATGTGACCATCCTCTGCTTTTAGTGTCCTACTGTAAGCGACCTCGGTTTAACTCACAAGGGAAGATCATTTGAAATAAAGCACTTTTCACTCAGGAGAACTTCTCCTTAAGGAGCATGCAAGGAGGGGCATGGCAGGCTCCTACCCATGGCTCTGCCTCCTCTCTCCTGGAGGGCAGGTGCTGTTTCTCCTGTTTTCCTCTATCTCCAGGTCTGATGTAGCTGTAGGGAGCTGCATCTTTCTCTCTCCAGGGGCTGCCCCTGCTTGCCACAGTGGAGCAAATGGACATGGACAAGGGGAACTGCAGCTGCAGGCAGAGGAAAAGCAGTGCAAGGCATAATCTGTGTGTTGCATTCCATGAGCCCTGCAGGATGCAGTGCTCCCCGAGTTAAGGGCTACCCTGTCACGTGTTGGTCTTAGTATATTTAGTTTCCATGTTTTGTCTGAATATATAATGCAGTGAGCATTGGGATTTTAATGTTCTTTCAAAAGCTTGCAGCTCCAAAGATTAGGCAGTGCTGCTGAGCTCTTTTAAAGGCGTAGCGCTTTTGCTGTATTGCAGAGCTCTTAAATAACCTCCCAAATGAGTGAGGAGGGATGGGATAAAGGACTGACTTTAGTGCCTCTGGCTACTGCCAGAGAGACTTGTTTGAACAAGTAAGGCATTGGTAAGAGCTGTGTTCGCATTTTCTGTCTTCCCTCAGCACCTTCTCTTTTTCACTCTTTGCCAAGAGTAAGCTCTTGGGAGTGCTGTTGTGAGTAGTAATTTTTACAAAAGGCTCTGAAATTTAAAATCTAAAAGGCCTTGCGGAAACACAGGACATCACTTTTTAATTTTAATTGCTGAATATGATATGAGCTTAACTTCGATGTGGTGAGCACTTATGTTTGTGGAAAACTTACTCTTCTATGCAAATATGGGGAGATTTAATTGGTATGTGCACTATGTAGGAGTGGGTTTTTACACCGTCTATCTTTCCCTGCATAAATCTAATCTGGATCCTGCCTTGTCTAGGAGGAAATCCAATTAGTGTTGTTTATAGGGCCATTAATGAAAATAGTGCTGTCCCTTTCACATTCATCTGTTCGGATTGTTCCTTTTCACATTTTCCCCTCCTACAGATAGATATATGGCTGTATTAATTAAGAAAGCATGTCTGATACTGTTATTTCTGGCTATGGTGCTTAATTAAAAAAAAAAAAATGATGCTCTGTTTAAAGATGTGTAATTACAGAAGTTAACATATGTTATGTCACATCAAAACCATTGTCTGAATTGTGAGCGCTTCAGAACGAGTGCTCAGTAAAAGCTGCAGAAGCACTTTATTGGCTTGATTTATGTGATTGCTTTGCCTTTCCTGATCCCTGCAGTGAGGACTTAAATACGCTCCTACCCACCTTTGTGATACCAGAAAGGTGTCTGTGTGCTTAGGTGTGGTTAAGATCTGAGTTGTAACTGAGTAAAGAATTATCTGTCTAGACCCAGAGTAACTCCACTGCAGGTGAGGAGTGGGCTGGGAATGTGCCTTGGAGGCTTCAGCTGGCAGTTGCTTTGTTTTTGCTCTGCTCAAGGATTAGTGTCAGGGAGTTGACCTGCATCCATGGGTTGTATCCATGGGTTAAACATCTTATCCATGTTCCAGCAGGCTTGTTTCTCCATGGGTAGTGTGAGCAGCAAATCGTTTGCTGGTTGTCCAGATGTGGAAGCAGAGAGGTGGTGCTTGAAGGGGTTTGAAAGATGCCTGGGAAAGCCACAGCTTGCTGGGGATGAGCTGGAGGTGGCTGGGGTCTATCCTGGACCGACAGGTGGCAGCTCATAGTCAGGAAAGAGCATCTCTGGGGGAGCCAGCCCTGCCATTGCCTTGTTTTATAGTAGTGCCGGCAGCACAGGCCTTTTCCATTGCATGTACAGGGCACAGTAAATTTATTAAGGTAAAAATTTATAAGTGTTAAAGATGACTGTATCAGTAGGAATAGTACAGAAAGTCTAGATGAAGTTGCACAGCAGAAGATTTCCTTTGCAGTCCTGCTTATGGCATATTGCCAGATCTGCAAGGAATTTTGCATTAAATCAGTTTTTGGAGTTTATGTAATTCAAAGTGTATGAACAGAGCAAGATCAACTCCATACCAGGTCACTAAAATCCTCAAATGGAGCAAGAAGAGCAAAAAATGCTCTCGTCTCACTTGTCTGCAACCACACTGTTCCCAGTGTTGTTCTTTGATAAAGTATTTATATGATGAAGTACTTGTTTAATTTATCTCTATCCGCTGTTGGTACACCTGCTCTCTGATTTCTGATAACATGGAATTGCTTTGTATTTCAAACCAAAAGGAACAGCTTCATTTCTGCTGTAGAAGTTGAAACTTCTTAATCTTTAATTTCTCTCTAAGCACGTTGCATACAAGTTGTTTCCTCAGATGTATGGAATGTGACTGAAAATTGATATATCACCATCTTTTTGCATACCCTGCTTTCTCCCATCCCTTGTTCTTTTCCTCTGAGTACTTTTATATCTGATGGCTTTCTTCAGTTCACTGTATTTCATGACTCTGACTTGTCTGCTCAGAACAATTCTGCCAGGAGGTCTTTGGCAGTGTTGGGTTTTTTTAATTCACTTGCTGCATTGTCTAACCACAAGTCCATTCACACTTTTTGGGAATGATCTGGCACCTTTTTTTATGATGCAACTTTGCAATGGTCTTGGATGGAATGTTTAGGGCCAAACTTGTGTGTTAAAGACTGAATTCTAGGCTGCCTTGCAAAAATTGTTAAATACATGCTTTTGGGACATAAACCATGTTTAGCTAAGAGGTGTATTTATGAGCCTGAGGTAGGTTTTACAGTTTGTGAACTACCTTAGTTGGGATGGTGATGGGTGGTGTCCTGGAATGTGTATTTGTTATGGGGCTTAGCTGTTTATTTTTCCTGGATCTTTTACCACAAGAGAGCTGGTTCTGCTAAGTGTGGGCAGGGTGATAGTTCAGAAATTGGCTTGGAGAGAGCCTGTGTAAATATATGTCACTTTGATCAGACTTGTGCTTGCTTTTGTGAGTCTTGCCAATAAGTGGATAGTGAAATTTCCTAACAGCAGTACTTGGAGCTTTTAGGATAGAAAGCTCCTTTGGGATGAGTTATAGTGAGAAGGGAAATGAGGGACTTCATTCTATCTTCTGCTTAATTAATCTTCTTAAGTTACACTAATCATGGGTGCTCCGGCAGGTCCATGTCACCCAGTTTGACAAGACCAACCAGCTCAGGTATCACCAATGATGGGGAAAAAGCTCAACATGGTGATGAAGGCACTGATATTTGTTCATGTGGCTTTTGTACTGCCCGCCTGTGGCACCATTCCTGTAGCTGATCCAAGCACATCCCTTCTCTGAAACAGAATCAAAGAGAAATATTAATTGCAGCAAACAGTTTGCAAGCAAAATGCTCCTCTGGTAAGTGGCTATGGAATGGTCTCTTCCAGAGCTGGCATGGAGCATTCTAAGTGTGGAAAGGCCATTGAGGTCTCTGGGTAGTTGCCTTGTCTGCTCTCTTTATGAACTGGACTTAAAAATACGCACTTCTATATCTCAGAATGAATGAGGTGTGTACCTGCATTGCTGCATAGATTAGATAAATTCACAGTGATATTTGAAGCAAAGCCTGTAGCTTGGTCTGGTATTTTAGTGATTTTTCACCCACTGGGAGAGCAGTAAATAGTGTTAGATTGTAAAGATGGGACTGGAAATTGAGGTCACAGTATAATATGCAAGACCTTTTTTTTTTTTTTGCCTTGTTTACTTTATGCCGGGCTAAGTATTTCATAGCAAAAGTAAATTTTTTGTGCAGTTTGTGAAATAAATAATGGAGTGATCCTGTTAAAAATATATTGGCTGGCTTCCTTATTTTAATATTAATAAGGCAGGTTGCTACAATAAAATTAGCTCTGCATGGTGTTTGTCACTGTACTGCCAAAGCAATCGAGTCTGATGCCATTCCTTCCTAAAATAAATCCCCAGGAGAGCAGTATTTGAGCTGTTCTGAAACATCTAACCAGGGAAGTTGGAATAGAACTGTAAATTATGGACAATGCTGATTTTAATCTGGGATTCCCAGGTCTGTTTTTGGTCTTGTGGCTTTCTGGCTGCCTGTATGAGGTGTTCTGATATTCTTTACACATGTGTTTTCTCTGCTGTAGTGACTAATTTCCAATTGCTTGGCTTATCATGCTAATGGACAGCTTGGTAATCATATCTGCATGGTCTCATGGTCCAGAAACCATCCTGTTCGGGGCAAAACAGTCTGAACTGTGAAGGTACTTAGCTTGAACTGCAGTGTCCTAGGACAACAGTGTCCTGGTTCAGGAGCCTGGAGATGAAGGAGCAGAGGAAAAAGAGGGACATTGCAGTTGGCACAAAGCAGATACTATCTTTTTTTTTTTTCTTTCTTTGTTAAAGATGAATCTGTGCCATTAAAAAGAGAAGCCCTTTACCAGCCCTGCACCTCTGTGATTTATAGCACATGTTTATCTGAGCCACAGAGCAAAAGGAACAATCCTGTAGTAGTGATACATTTTGGTATGTGAGCAGAACAGCATTTTTGTGCTTATAAATAATAGGAGCACTCATTGTAATAAAGGCCCTGTCAACTGGTGATATTTAGGTTAAAATAAATGTTAAGGGGTTATTTGATCATTGTCGTAGACACAATTCTGTTGAAATCTGCATTTAAGGCAAGATTAAACTCTCTTCATTTTACAGATTGCATTGTTAGTTTAGGATCCAAATTGGAACTACATTCAAGCTTTGCCTGCCAACTGGATCTTTTTAAGATTTTATTGAACGTGGAAATCTGTGAAGCCGGGAAGCACATATGTTTAAATACCATCAAGGTCTATGGGTCCAAATATCTGCCTAAGTGTTTTCTTGAAAACAGTCATGTTTCAAGTAGGCTTTTAAAATTTCCACTTTAAAGAAATGTCTTGAGAGTCTAAGAACTGGGAGACACTTCCTTCCAGAATGGCAAACATCCATTCTGAATAACCAGGTCTTTGCAATTCTGTGGTATTTCTACTTCTTATGACATGTTGTAGTAAAAATGTTTGGAATGATGGGTTGTGTTTCTTGTATGTAATTTGTGTAGACTGCATGAAGAGGAAAGCCTTACTTTAAATGGTATTACTGGCATCAGAAGTAAAACTACCCATGTCTTCTTCCCCTTTTGATTTGCAATCTGCAGAAGTCTTAGCTGAAAATGGAGAGATCTGCCTGTACATGTGAATGATCTCTTTGTGCAAGGGGCTGGGGGAGGTGGAATTCCCCATGTTCCTCGGGAAAAAGATGCGACAGAAATGTGCTGCAGAAATTTCATCCAGAAGATGAAGGTGTCACTTGTTGGTTTTTTATCTGCAGCAGAAGGAAAGTGGGACAAGATGAACAAATGGAAACTCTTTGCTTCTCCCTTCTTCTTTCCAAATTACTCTAGAAAAAGGCAAAACAAGCAAGACAGATGATACAATTGTAGCTGGGAGTGCCTCTGTGGAGTCCTGGCCATTGCCAGTTGCATGATTTTTTTCTTTTCCTCTGCCAGATGGGAAATGTTGCACGGAGAAAAGAAAATAGCTGGGTAAGCACAGACCCATGATTTTGTCCCTATATAAGTTATTGATTTACAAAATAGGGTCTCAGGAAGATGCTGCAGGAGCTAAATCTCTTTTTTATGTTCTTTGACATATTAGAATCTAGTCAAAATACGATTTTTCCCATCTCGGTAAAGAACATGCTGTCTGTCTCAGGAACACTGTGTCTTCCTGGGTATAGAAAATGAAAGATGGGAGAGGAGACAGCTCACCACGTCACAGCTGAGAAGCTGATATTTATTCTGCACTTCTCTACTTGTTTAGACTGTTCCCAGTCCTGTATTCTAATTTCTCTGTACTGATGGAATTTACTTCCTTTTGGGGCGATTTTCTTCCTCTTTGGCCTATATACTGTGTATGTTCACTACTGAATGACTTGAAAATGTTGAAACTAATTAAAACCGGTTTGGTATTCTTTTCTGCTTTCAGTGTGAAGATAATCTGCCTAACAGCCAGGAAGGTACAACTGAAGCAGCACCTGAAGGTGGGCCAGAAGACACAGTCGATGTTCGATACTTGCAGTGGTTAAATGGGAGGCTGAGGTTCCAGTGGAGGAGTTTGCATGCTCAGCACCAGGAGCAATGCAAACTTTTGCACAAGGTAAATGATTCTTCTAACTCACTATGACATAGTTTATTATTTAAAAGCCTTGTCAGCTAGAGCTAAATGTACAAATTATTCTTGTTTGCTAGTTCTGCATTTTCTGTAGATAAGAGTGAATTACTCTGAATATAAGCACCTCTGTCTTTCCCCAGTATGGCAGAACCATGAGAAAATGTAGTACGTACAGTGTTTGTAAGGTTGTAATTGTATAAAAGTCTCTTTTGCAGGTTGGTATATTTGTCACTTCTGCTGCCATAGGCTGCTGCCTTTTTTTTCAGAAAATGCCTGGTAGAAACAAGACAGAGCATTCTGGTTCCCCAGACAAGAAGTACTGATGCAGAACTATAAGTTCATTGGAAATGTCAATTCAGAATGTTAAGCATAAATATTGAAAGTAAGAGCAAAATAAAATGCAAAATCTCTTTCCAAAATACTAGGAGACATCTCAGCAGAACCCCA
Organism: Dasyornis broadbenti; assembly: GCA_013397935.1. Classification (NCBI taxonomy): domain Eukaryota; kingdom Metazoa; phylum Chordata; class Aves; order Passeriformes; family Dasyornithidae; genus Dasyornis; species Dasyornis broadbenti. The sequence goes on along the minus strand of VZRN01005752.1, from coordinate 1,490,184 downwards.
AATCTCCCTGCTTTTAAATCAGGAATCAGTAACAGTCTCTACACTGCTAAGATTCAGTTCTGTTCCCATTTATGAATGTTTCGATGCCTGTCTAATCACAGACGTCTGGGAGCATTGTGCCTGTTTAGGATGAAACCAGCCTTCAGTCCCAAAGTTGACAGTGATGGTGACTGCAGAGACAAATTTAAAAAACTAGTTCCAAAGATAATCCTAAAAGTTACTAAGTACTGTTTTCCCTAGGTCCACTTTCTCCATTTATATCTCTCTGGCTAACTTAAATGGAGCCAGCTATTACTGTACTCAAAACCTTCACAGAAAACCCTTTTTTGAGACTAAAAATGGGTTGGGGAAATTTCTTCTCGAAGTACACATCAGAAAGTTGTCAGAATCAACTTCACCTTTGAATGAAGATGCCTTCGTGGTTTTAATCCTCTGACAGAGCAGTGCTAAAACCTATAATGAGGTTACATTTTGTTCTTTCCATGAACTGGTTGCTAGGGAAGATGTCTGATTGACAGCCCAAGGGAAGAAGGATCAGGTGCTATGTGTGCTGCATCTAAAACAACCTTTTGCTTCTCACTGACCACTGCTGATGTGCTTCCCTGATCTGGGAACAAAGGTAGCAATTCCCTCTTAAGTGCAGGTGCAGGCCTTGGCTTTTTGCACTGTGATTACAGACTGTGATGGGATTGGGAGAGGTGAATCTCAAATGAAATGATTGGCATCTTCTCCCCCGATAAACTACCTCTCTTTAAGGTATGCTGGTTTTTCTAGTAGGTGAGGCAAATGCCTCCATAACTCATCATCAGTGCTCTGATTTATGTGGGACTTGACAGTAACAAATCATTAGGCAGCTCCAGTGCCTCAGCTCGCAGTTAATGAGGCCAAGGAAGAATTAAGAGCAGGTCAAACCTGGGAGCTGGAGTACAAACAGATATTCTCAACGGCCCAAATGAAGCACTGAAGTAATGAAGAGATGTGCTGATTGGGCAACATGCTAAACTTGTTGACAGGGGAGATGAGAGATGATGACCCTCCTGTGGAAGTTGTACTTTGAAATAAACTTGGACTTTTTTTTCCTGTCTGTGGCTGCCTAAGGCATAATGTTTGCTAAAGTTAGGACACTTAGACAAATATAAGAGACAGGTTAGTTATGCTGCAGGTCCCTGGACCACAATTTCCAGAATCTAGAGGAATAAGCAGGAGGGAGAATGTTTCTCTTCTCTAGTTTCCCAAAGCTGCCATTACTGCCGTCTCCAACAGTCATCACTGGACTAAACTGAAAGCAACAGCGGTGCTGGTGATGATTCTCACAGTCGGGGCTGCCACCATGGGGGTACACAAAGGAGGATGGAACCAAGCCCAACTCCTCCATATGTGAAACCACACTGATATTATGTGTGCAGCTGTGGGAGTTCTGTTCAGCTGTAATAAAGTGCAGTACTCTGATTTATATTTTAGTCTGAATTAAAAGCAGAAGAATAGAAAGGTAAATGTGACTTTGGAAGGACTTCATTAGAGTGCCACATTAACATTAGCATTTGCGGTAACACAAAATATAACATACTTACACAATTTAACAGCTGTATAAACAATAATTGATATTTCCTGACTCTTTCTAGAGAAATTGCTTTTACTACTGCATTAATTTCAAAACTTTTAAACTATTCTATTTGTTAGAAGACTGAACTGACCCAGTATGACCTCTATATGAGCTGCTGCTTTTCTCTAATAAACCACAAACACAGTATGCAAAAGGCTAATGAGTGTTATGTTTTTTAATTATGCTGACGGATTTACAGAGGGCTTTCTCTACAAAATGATAATTACGGCTTTTACTCGCTCTGTTTAATAACTTACCAGGTTATGTGTCTCAGCTGAGGAACAATCTTACTTACTGCTGATCAGGAGCTATAATTTTTCCCAACTAGTGGCAACTTCCACAGATTTCGTTCTGTGACTCACACCGGCTCTAAAATACCATTTTCTCTATTTGGACCTTTCTGAGAAAAGCACAACACAGTTGGAAAATACGTTCTTACTCAGAAGATGACTGCTCTTCCACTCTGTATTTTTTAGTATGGATATTGCTGGGTCCTCTATCTGCTCTGTCCTGCCTGCAGCCACCTAAGGTTGATGGGATGAAGTTCTGCAGTACCCAAGACAGGGAAGCCTCCCTGGAGCTACAGCTGGTTCTGTGCTGGGAATTGCTTGTTAGGTGGCCTGCCTGGCTGTTCCTCTTTGCTAGCTGTTCTGATGAGCTGCTTTTCAGTAACTTCAGCTCCCAGAAGGCATGTTGAAGCTTACAGAAGCACACAAGTCCTGCTGTAGGAGGAAGACTTCCTGAGGGAAATCTTAACCTCTCTGTTTCTGAGGAATTTTGCAGCCTGAGGCTATGAGCTGTTGAATAACGTTATAATGGCTTCTCAACATGGACAAGTTGGCTCTCTTTGAAAGTATAATGTAGTAATACCATTATAATTCCCTCAAAATTCTCAGTGGTACATATTTACCTGATACGCCTTCAAATATACGGAAACGTGGAGAATAAATTATTGTGTTAAGGTACGTCTCTCGGTTCCTTCTGTTCTCTTTCTTCCTCTTTCTGTCAAATGCCAGAAGAATATCTGTCTGCCCAGGTTTTGATCCCTCTTGAATTCATAGGAGAGAGCAGTTGTTTTTATGTAGTCTCAGAGTTACCACTTTGCCTTAAAAAATGGGAGTGAGAAGCCTTGCATAGATTCAGCAAAACAGGTAGGAAATTGTATGGGTTAAAGCTGGCATTTTGGGGGGGCTCTGTTAAATGCACTGTGCCACAATCAACATGTTATAAAATATAGTGGAACAGGTGAATTTCTGCAAAACTGATGGATAATTGGGGGTATTTTCTGCTATCTTCCATCCTGAAGTAGTAGAGGGTTAGATCAGGTTCAGAGAGGAACTTTTTTTTTAAGCAGATGAATATCTGAATATGGGCTGTGCGTATGGGTTAGTAAGAATAAAATTATATTAAATGGAATTCTTGATGACAGAAGAGGAGTTTAACATAATTGGACTTATCAGATGCTGGTAATACAACAATAATGGTTGTAATATGCTTGGAAATGAAGAGTAGGAGTTGTATTCTGTCAGTAAGAATGAGGAGCAGCATTGTTAATTACCACCTATGAATGCAGTGGTTCCTTGTGCCCCCTCTAAGATAAACAGTATAAAATAAGATGTAGTGCAGTGGATTGGATGGGTGGTACCTATATATCTGAAGTAGTGAGAGTAAAGGGACAAGGACAAAGTCTTGATCTCTGAATAATAGAGGGCAGGGACTGGTGCTGGGTAATTACCTCATAGTCAGTAATTTATGAGTGAGCTAAACTGCAATTGTTAGATGCATCTGTATCTTGACATGAAAAATCTACCATGTTGCTCTGGGAATTGCTATGTTGTTTATTTATATATTTTTTGTCTATTTGATTTGAAAATCTTTGCTTTTTTTCCTGAGGTGAATTTGCCATTAGATCTCAGAAGCACATTCTTTAATGCAGTAGAATTTTTTCCCTCTCATGCAAATGTGTGTGAACTATGAGCAAATCTCCTTTTCATCTTCTCGTAGGTGAATTAGACACCCTGCAGGGACAGCAGCTTGTTTTAGCTCAAGGGCGTTTAGGGATTGGTTCTGGAAGCTCCCCAGAAGTTGTGCTAAGTGTGGGGGGCTGTGTCTGTGCTCTCTTGCAAAGGTTAGTGTGAAGTTAAATGAGACCTGCCTCCACCTTGGGGTATTCCAGTGCCAAGAAGCAGCAGCCATGCATGTTCTGCCTCTCACCCTCTCACCTGCTACTTTTACCCGTGTGCTGTTTCCCTCTGTAAGCCTCGTTTTATCTTCAGTATGTCCTGGTTATCAGTAAGAGATAGCAAAAATACAAATACTGGATTATTCCGGTATCCACCTAGTCTGGTCTCAGGGGAACACCTTATTCCTCTGTTGTTACAGCCTTAGTGTATTTGCTCTGGGCTTTAGCCAGGGATGCTGCTGCCACATACTTTGGAAAAGGGGCTGAAATTCACTGCTGGTGCTGGGGGCCCATAGGTTTGGCAGCCAGAGTTATACAAGAATGCAGCAGGGAGAGGAGTGGCAAATGGAAAGGAAGAACATTGTGTGGGGAGGTGCTCTTTTATTTTTAAACCCGCATAGCTCTGCACATGTGACAGATGGTTGTCACCAGCAGTGAGTTTTGGGAAAGGAACGCTAAAATATTCCGAAGTTTCACGGAAGGGTTGATAATTACCCAGTGCCTGTCAACTTTAAAATAGTTGTCAATACCCAAGTGTGTGATAAAGCTTGTATTAGAATAAAGAAAGAAAAGCAGGAAACATTCTCTGTCTTCTGGCAGAAATATTAATGAAATATGAGTGATTGTCTGACAAATGTGCACTGCTATCTTGTTTGGCAGCTGCAGTTATTACAGTAACAAAGGGATCAGCTCTGAATAGGACGAATTGGTTTTTATTGTTCCCTTGACTAACTTGGGAAGCTTCTTCATCAAGTAATTGATGATACTATCACCAGTGCAGCTGGGACGAGGTCTTGGTAACCAAAAGCCAATAGTGTAGAGCAGCAAAAGAGAACCTTACTGTAACTAGGTAGCATTTTCTACTTGAAAGAAAGGCATAAAAATTATTCTGAGAGTATACTTCAGGTCTGGCAAGACTTTGGCAGTCTAAGTGGTTTCTCCTTTCATGTTATGCACAAAAGCATGCATATTGTGAGGAAAAAGACTTTAGGACAGGACAAAAAGAGAGAGATTTCAGTTTTACTGTGGCAGCAGTGGTTGTGATTCCTACATGTGGTTCTGGTAACACTAACAGAGGGACCATTTTGTGACATGATTGTGGTACATGTTCATCTTTTTCATTCTGGCTGTTTTGAAAAGAGCTGTTGTACTGGTGGTAGTAGTTACACTTGTTCATGTCCGCTGGGAATGAGTTTGTAGCCGCTGGTTCACATTCCAATCCATACAGCTGTTGGATGCTAGTTACTGATGTTGTTAATAATCTGGTCCTTGCACTGACAAATGTCTTTTAAATTAATCTGTTCCAGATCCATTTATTCACAAGTGGCTGCCACATGGACCAGATCCTGGGACATTTTTCTGTGACAGAAACAGATCTCATTAGACAACCAGAGAACTACAAGCAGGTAATGTTTCTCCTGCAATTCTGGGATGCTCAGTATGCTTTACACAAACATTGTGAAGACTGTGGTCCTTGTAACATGTTTTTAACTTAGTTTCCAACAGAAATAAGGGCTTATATATTGAATTTTCAGTTTCTTCCCTTATTTGTATTCACCAAATATGGTTTGATAGAACATAAACCCAAAGGTATTAGGCTAAGTTTTATAAAACCTGATAGACAAGGAGTGGGAAGAGACCTGACTGAAAGTGCAACTAGAGAAAAGGCTTCTAGAATAAAACACTCCATATAAGTTGGCTGAATTGCTGTTGTATCCTGCCAGTAACCACATCTCGGCCAGCCAGGCACAATGTCTGCCTGCGGCCTTGCCTGAGCAAGACAGAACCTCTTAGGACGTATTTTTTATCCAGTATACTGTTTTACCTGGAAGGATAAATTCCTACTGCTCTCAATTACTCAATTATCATAGATGTTTCATTTCATTATTTGAAGTAGTTTAATTCACTTCTTTTAATACAGTATAATACATTTGTTTTAAAAAATCAGTTTGTAAAAGTTCATTCTGTGTGAAACTGAAACAAGATGGAAATTTTAAGCTCATCCCTAACAAAATCAATATTTGCCAAATTTCTGCAGTCCATCCAGACCTGTTTGCTCAAAGAAGATATTCTTTCTGCTGCTTGCTTAAGAATGAAAGTGGGCATTGTAAATATTGCACACAAAGAAATTCAGGAAAGTAGATTTAAAGGTGGGAGGATAGTTTTATGTTCAAAGCTCCTAAAGTAAAGTGCACATTAATCTTCCATTGCTGAGCATTTCTTGGATGAACAGTTCACATCCAGCCTCTTAGTAAGATTCATCTGTTTGGAACATTTTCCTGGAAAACTATTGTTTTTCTGGAGCAAATGGCTTCAAGTCAGCTTGAGATTTCCTTTTCACTTCTGCTTCGCTGTCCCCCTCCTGTGGTTCGCTCAGCAGCTCAAAACACACAGCAGCACATTGCTCTGAAGTCTGTAGTCTTCCAGATCTTAGCAAATGTCTGTAAAGGTCTGGCAGGCTGGAATTAGAAACTTCCAGGCTGTGCAGAAGGACTTGGCTACTACCTTTTTCCCAAAGCCTTACACTGAATATGTCACTGATCTCTTACAACAAAGCTTAATGATACTCTTGGTATTTGGCTTTGACTACTTTGTTAATGAATCATTTCAGGAGTTTTTTCTTGCATTCTGATCCCTTTCCTGGATGCCTGCTCCAGATGTTCTGTTCAGGGGAAGCTCAGGAGAAAATGGAAAGAATCTTTTTGTAGTGTAAAGCATTGTGGTTAGGCAAAGTGCTGTAGTCAAGAAGGTTTAGTGGGCAGCTGTGTTATTTAATTAAAATCAATGAAGTCTTCATTCCACCTTTCTCAGGCTTAAACAGCAAGTACATGAAACAAAACCAGGGTGATGACTGAGAGGCAGGGTGACAGAAGATGTTTTCTTTAAATAAACTATGAGTGGTCAGAGTCTGTCTCCAGTTTCTGGACTCTGACAGATCCCAAACAGGATCCAGCTCTAGTGCACGTCTGTTGGAAATTCCTTTCTTATGTCGCTTGCTGCTTGGACTGATCCAAAATTGGAATTATTTGTCAGTATAATGAGCTGTGAAATACTTAACCTCTTAAAGCTCTCAAACCTATTCAAGAAAGGAGTTCTAAGCTGCTCTCTTATGCCTGATTCTAAAATAAACAGGAGAAATTGCAGGAAATCATCACAACACTTGACTATATACGTTTCTGAGAGTTTTATAATTTTTATGGCCACTATTTGAATATTCTTTGTAGATTTTGTCTCCCCTTACCCTTATTTCTCAAAAGCAGCTTCTGAAAGTCATATGCTCAGTATGTATGACGAGCCTAATACAACAGAGGTGGAATGGACTTGAAAAGGCATTGTTGTTTTGAGTGTCACTTTTCCAGATGGATCTAATTCTCAATATGGAAAGTGATGCTGCTTTGGAAAATGTAATAAAAGGCCTCTAATTTTCAAATATCTTGCTAAGATTAAGTAAATTATGCATATTTGAATAGGCTGGTTTTCAAATATTGGTGCAGATGGCAGCACTCTGCCAAATGCTTTCTCCAAAAACTGTGAAACTATTTTTTTCTTTTCAAGTAAATGAGACATTTCTCTTAATGTTACCTCAAGTAAGAACCTGCTGTGTGAATCAATAAAAAGTGCAGGCATGTCAATATGCTTTACTGTAATGCACCCCTCTTGGTGGATAGTGTTATGAATTCCTTCTTGTCTCTGGCATCCTTCAAAGCATAGCAATGCAAAGTGGATCGAAGCGTCAAAAATGAGCTCTCACAGAAAGGACTTGGGTTCTCGAGTTCATTTTCGCAAAAATACCCTGCGAGATAAGTTGCTCTACTTGCAGCAAAACAAGAGATGTTTAGTCTGACAGGAAAAGTGTGATAGGATGCAGATAGCTGTGAAGTCAAGCTTCACTTTATGAAATATAAAAGTCACACTGTTCCTTTTCTATAGAAGAAGCACATTAACTTATTTAAAATGTTCTTTCCTTGGGTTTTTGACTATAAAACACTTTTACCACTTTTATGTACAGGGATTTTACTGGACATTATTATTCTTCTATCATCATAAATGTCTTTGTCAGATTCATAGTGCTGGAAGTTTTCCAAACCTAATGGTTTTAATTATGTTTTTCTCTAGTGAGGCATGATCAAAATTCCAACTTTTCCTCTGGTTTGGCTGTGGTTATATATATGTGTGTGGCTGTGAGTTGCAGGTTACTGCTCTGTTTAGTTCCTGTGCTGCCTAGGGGTGTCAGTGAAGGGGAGGTGTGTTATTTCAGCTGGAATTCAGTTTCCAGTGGAAGTACAGAAGTGCCTCAGTCAGTGGGGATGGTTCTGGAGCTGTTTGATTGAGGCCGTGCTAGAGTACACAAACTGGGGACAGCTGCAGGGAGCTTGGTGGGGGTCATTGTGTCTTTTCTGAAAAAAATCTCTTGCACTTAAAGTGTCCTAGAACATAGTCTAGAGAATCTTGAGTGTCTTGTGTTTTGATACATTTTCCAAGCTGATGGGTACTGCTCTATTTTTAAATGGTTCCCCTCATCAGCTGGGGTGCGGTGGAGGGCTGCTGCTATTTGCCAGCCTGAATTATCTCCAGGGCAGAAATGGAGTTCTGGTTTCTGGAACTGCAGCTAAAATAGTTGGGAAGCATACTTGGGAGAGCATGCAGAAGAGATGTGGCTGAGGGTAAGCAACATCTGCCCCAAACTTTCCAGGGCAGTAATCCTTGCCAAGGATGCAGCCTCATTCCTCTTTCTTGTCTATCAAGTCCACTTATCTTAATTCTACACAGGAGTGTTGCCAGTTCTGAAGTTTACATTGGGCTCAAAAAAGTATGTGCTGCAACTTGAGTCATTAGATTAACTTTCTCATCAAATTGTTGCCATATAGAGATCAATGAACTTTAAATCAAAGCACCCTAGTCCTTCAGTTTCTTCTTTCTCTTCATATACTGCTTTGCGTGTGGAATTCAATCTTAGTAGAGATTAAAAGTTGAAACTCAAGTCATTGGTGCAATGCTGGCAGTGCTGGAGTGATCATTGAAATTGTAATGAGTAAAGATGACACCTTTAAATGCCAGTAAATCAATTTACTGAGTGTGACAGCAAATAAATAATGCAGCTGTCTGCCAGATGGACACGCAATGAAATTTATAGAACTTGGATGTGAATAGCTAATAATTTTGTTTCAGAAATTTATGAAGAATGTTTGTTTGTTGATCATTAACATGTTTTAAAGGTGATTTATTTGGCTTAAGAAACTAAGGTTCTTGGTAGCAAGGAAACAGGAGCAAACAAATAGTCTGTCTGACTTTGCATACATAATATATGGTCAATTCCATGCCCATAAAAAATTCAAGTGAGTTTTAGCTCTCCAGGCAGCAGGGATTTGGTGGGATGGGATAGGATGGTACAGACATAGCACTGATCTGCTTTCTGGACTGTTCATGTATCAGGGAAGGACTCCAATATAAAGTATCTGTATTGCTTCCTTCAGTCAGGTGAGGTCCATAATTTCTTATTGGGTCATTCAAGGGATAACTGATCAAGGTGTAAGGTAAGTTGATAGTGAACCCTAAATCTTGTGGCAGTTTCCATTTAAAACATCTGTCCCAGATGGCTGTTACAGATGGGTGACACAACAGGTTTATTCTCTGTGAGTAATAGCCTGTGATTTGAATTCATGCAAAGCACTAAAGAGCTGCTGTTCTTTCCAGAACAAGTGCATTCAGATTGGAAGCATTAGGAGTTGATAGACTTGGAATTTTCAGAAATGTTGAATGTGCATTTACCAATTACTTTGCATTAAATTTAAGGCTTCAGTTGGTGTCCTGTGCATGCACATGTGGCCTTTTACACTTGTATAAAATGCCCCATATCTGCTGAAGTTTTTATCTGCAGAGAGAAACCAGTGATTTCAGTGTATCCAAGGGACAGCACCACCTCCTGGAATGTGTGTGGGGGCAGAGCTGCAAAAGTGAGGTCTGTCAGCTAATACAAGTTATTTGTCTGGCTGCTGAATAATTACTGTGCTACTGCATTATCTCCAGAAATGGATCCCAGGTTGTTCACCCTCTTGAGGATGAAAATTGAATAACTATGGCAGGATAGTTCCAGCTTCTGTGTCCCAGGCTATATTTGGTGTCCTTGTGTTGGTTGTTTGGGACTTCCTGGAATGTTCCTGGTGGTGACAGACGCTGCAGGCAGGCTCTAAATGAAAATAAACAGTTAAACCCCTCTGATAAGCTTGACACCGTGTCACATTATTGATTTGACACAGACCTGTGCTAGTATTTCTGTAATCAACCCTGTTGTGGTCTTGTATGGTGAGGTGAAGGACATGCAACCTTATTTGAATTTCAAAGACCCTGTTAGGGAGCCATCTGATATTTTATGATGTCTTTCCATCTGTTGTACAAGAAGCAGTTGAAGCAACACACTTCTCAGAGTAGATACCAATGGAAAAAAATTACATCCTATAGTCTGTGATGCTGCTGAGTAGAAGATTTAAGTCAGGAAACGAAGGCTTGTACTGCATGTAAATTCCAGAAAAAAAAAGGTTATTTAGTGAAAAAATGACCTTGAGCTTCAAGGACAAACTGCCTTTATTGGTATAAATTGTGATAGGTTCATAATCTTCTGTGGTACTCTGACAACTAATTCTGTTTGATCTGGCCCTCTGCTTTTTATGTGTTTATTGTTTCATTCCCTTGATAAAAGCCATAGTCCGGACATTTCTGTCATGGAACGGGATTAGTATTTTGTGTTGTTACTAATGTTCTAATTAAGGGCAGCTTTGCCTATTTGTCATTGTGTTTTACTTTCCTGGAAGAAAAAATATACTTGAAATTTCTCAAGTAGATCCTGCATAATAAATAATACAGCGTAAGAGTAACTGCATTGGGGCTTGTGAATGTTTGTGAAAACATGGGGTTTTCCTGTTTTGGTTTTCTTTGTGTGTGTATTCTGGTCAAAATCCCTCCTTGGCCAGTCCTGATGTTACAGAAATCTTCATGGAGTTTCATTTTACCAGGAGTTGTGCCAGGGTCTGTGTGAGCTCTGCGTAGAAAGCACCAGTTTTCAAAGTGGGGAAAAACCGTGTTTCTGCAAATGAGATTGTAAAAGTGGAGAATAATCTTCCCCAAAGGAGCACAAAGATCTGTGACAGTTCTTGGAGCAGTAGCACAGAAGTGACAGCCAAGCCCTGGAGAATCCAAACGCAGTAAGATTTTAGACTATCTTTACACACTGCCAGAATTATCTTAGTTTGAATCAGTAGTGACTCCTGACCATTTACCAGAGCTGCTTCCAGGGCTTCAGATGACCAGAATCTTTGGATTTTGGCATTGTTAAATTTTCAGAACAGCAACAAAGCTGATAGGTTCTGGAAGAAGAGCATTGTTTTTCATTTTCTTTTAGAGCTTTTTAAAGGTATGGGTTTTGCTAGTCCAATGCATCAAAATTTTTACCTGTTTTTAGGCAAGTTTGTTTTTCCTTGATGATTGGTGATGATTGCATGTTAAGTAAGTTCTTTAATGGTGGAATGAAACTAAGTTCTAGAGCTGCTGACCTTTAATAAATTTCAAGGTTCACCAAAGAATTGTATGTTAGGCCCATGGACACACATGTTTTGAAAAGGTCAATTATGACAAGTTTTTTGAATTTGCATAATTATGCTCGCCACAGCACTTGGAATAAAAATAGCAAATGCTTTGCCCTTTTAAAGTATTTTCTTCTCTTCCAGTCTTTAACTTGCTTTTACTAAACCATTCCAACATTATTCATTGAAGAACACTAGGAACATGGACTGTGTTGTTAGGAGCAGCAGACTGGGAGCTAAAGCAGGACTCTGGAAAGGGATAGGATGGATAGTGACAAACCTTGGAGACTCATGGACAGGAGGCCTGAATGAAAGCATTGGGGAAGCAAGGTAGCTCTGATGTGAAAGAATTCAGATTATATCTGTGAAAAGAAACTGACTGAGGCACCAGGGGCTGAATATAGACAGGAAGGTCAAGGTTGGAGAGGAAAATTAGGACAGGGAGCTGTGAATGGGGAAGAATTTGTCTAAAGACTTGAGTCACTGTCTTGCTCCTTGTGGGATTCTGAGGATTGCAGGAAATGTCATCCCCCTCCAATGATGATCTACGAGGACAACCTCCTGATGCTGCAGGAGGAATTTTCAAAAGTATCTTTCTAAAAACATTAAAGTTGCTAATAGTCTAAAGGGGAGCACAATGTTGCAGTGTGAGATATGTTTATTAGGAACCATTGTGTCATTCAGAGAAAAGGGTGCCTTGTTTGTGGATCACAGCTGTGGTGAAGAAAGTGGTTGATGAAGGTGAAGAAGTAGCAGTAAGAGAGGGAGAATCATTGGAAGAGGAAGGAAGCCTTAGTAGCTGAGGCAGTTTTCCTTTGTTGTGGAGTGCTGCCAGACTTCCGTGCCTTTGGATTCTCAAGTTACACACGGTAAATTACTTAAACTAGACTTTCCACGGTGGGCTGTGCATGGGATGTTCAATTTTGTGTGTGCAGTTTGCTGCTCAGAGATCTGGCTTCTGGGAACATTGAGTGTTCCCAGCTGCTGCTGAACCTGGTGAGAGCTCTGCACAGAGCCCCTCAGGACTTTCAGCAGTGCAGGCAGCATCACCCAGTTATATTGACTTGAACCCCAGCTGTGTAGTAGATCTTTGCTGTCAGTAGAGTGTTGGGAGCTACTGCATCGTGGCCCAGCTGCCTGGCTTGTCCCACTGGAGCTACCTGGCACTGTCCCGTGTCTGTGCTGGCTTAGGAATTCGGTGACAACCACCTGAACCATCCCTGCAAGTTGTTGAGCTATGCTGGATAGATGTATCCATGAAGTGCTTTATAGTAACTTTTAAATTTCCTGAAAATCACGTCTTGAAAGTCTCATTTAAGGCATCCAAAAGCAATGGAAGCGTTTTACTTACATCTTGTTTTCATTTTCCATTTGTGCCACGACAGCAATGCTATTATCTTGTCTCACATGGGTCATTAGGGAAGATAACTTGTTTATCTTCAAAATAAAAATTCTGCCTTTAGAATGGGATTTGAATGATGTGTGACAGATAAGGCTATGGCTTCCCTCTGAAGAACAAACAGAATAATATGCCATTTAAAAGGAGAAGGAACAGCATGTGGAATGAGCACCAGCCAATCTGTGCCCTTGGAGGGACAGATTATGAAGGGAAACATTTTGGTTGCATAATTCCAGACCTTATACACACGGGAGGGTCAAATTAGTGTTGTTCAGGCAGCTTGAATTCTGGCACTTTTTAACTTTGAATGCTACAGTTTCCAACTTCAGCTTTTATCCTGCTGGGTAGTGCATTAGAGGTGTAAAACACGCTTACTGCCATGTGCTCTGAGCAACGCTGCCAGTGAAAGGCAATGCTTTTTGCCCCCCGTTAACTGACTTAATGTTTTGTGTTGCTCTTCCGACCACGGTTCCGTTAGACATTTTACATGCATGGTAGTCAGGTCGGTGAAAAATAACATGGGAGCTGGCATTAATATTGCAGAGGAGAGCAGATCTGATGATGTATTGCATTCTATATGGGGCTCCAGCACCTAAATGCAGGAGGCCTGGAGGCTCACACAAGAAAGCTTGAGGGAGCTGAATGATCCAGAATACTCAAATTGTGATGGTGGTTGTTCACAGAAGGAGTGGAGGTTGTAAGGATGGGTTTAATATGAAGGTTACCTGCAGGCTAAAAGGAAATATACCCTTGATGCTGCTCTATGATGAGCAGGGTCAGGAGTATGTTGGTAATCGTTTTCTGAGCTGACTTTCTGACCCTGTCAGAGTCTCCTGCGGTGCTGCTTTCTCCTTGGTGCCCTGGCATTGCTAAGCTGAATTACAGAGCAAGAACTGGCTTTAAACCTCCATGGGTTATGTTGTTTGAAAGGTTTATTCTTTCTCTCTAACTGTTTCTAGTTTGATATTTGGTGGTGTAATGTCAGGAGTGGAGTGGCTGCTGTGGTGCTGGGCACAGCAAAATTGCTATGCTGGGATAGGCAGAGTTTCAGAGCCTCCAGGGGGGATGAGCTCTGCTGGAAACCCACATTTACATATGTGTGAGGATGCTCAACAACAATTTAAATGTTGTGGTCTTCTTACTGCCTTGATCACCTTTCAAATTCAGAATACTTATTACTCGTTGTTTTTCTGGGAGAAGGCCCTCTTGGTTTGAAGCTTGGTACCTTGAAGGTTATTGGAATGGGAAAAAGCTCTGGTGGATTTTGTTCCTTCTGGCTGTGTAAATGAGAATCCCTCCTTACAGCTACTGGGGCACAGTGGATACTGTCTTACAAAAGGGGTGATGTGGTGGTTGTTATGTATTTCCTGTAGAGTAGGAGAGTGGCTACTGAGAAAGCAATTTAAAACAGAAATCAGAAAAACTCTGGGCAATTCAGATATAATTTTTCTTTCTCACATTTCCTCACAAGGCAAGAATAAGTGCTAAGAAAGCAAAGGAGCTGTCAGTGACAGCATGTGCTGCCCACCCTGTGCTTCATGGCAGGAACAAAGAATGTTATTCCTGCCTTTTTTAATGATTCACTTTACAGGAGGAGAGGGTAGGCTGCCGTGTCATATTCTTTCCGAAATGCTGTAGGCAAATGGTTTTCAGTTCATTTCCTGACATTTATCACATAAAACATGGTTTGCTGTAGGAGTTATTAAAACCTCTTGGAAACAGTGGATCTGGGTACTCATTTGCAAAAATGAGGCAGAACAGATTCAACCCTTGTCATCTGTGTAAAATCAGGAAGAATTACAGAGGTCAAATGGCTTCAAAGCAGCTTTTAGACAGTGTCTGCTTGTAGCCAAGTTCCTGATCCTTCTTAAGAAAGTAGAAATCTCTGGCCTGCTGTGCACTGTGGAAGCAAGAGCAGTCAAATTGTGCGAGATAATGTATATTGGACTTTCTAAGGTAGATTCAGATCAATTTTAGAAGGGAAGGCTGAAAAAAAATTTAATATAAGTGACTTGCCTGTGAATACTTTGTGTGGTCTCCTCTTGGAGCAGGCAGTGGTCTACTTGTCTTGGGTGAGGAATTCCTCTCCTAACTTCTCTGTTCATCCCTGTTGTGCTGCTGCTGGAGGTTTTACTTGCCCTCCAGGAGCAGTGGGGCTTGGCTTCCAGATCCTGTCTGGAAGGTGGACAAGCACTATCCAGAGCTAAGAAGCAGACAGAGGTCAGAGTGGAAGTTTAGGCTTGATGACAGGAGAAAGGATACCTGTGGGAGAATTAATTTAGGGAGGCAGGATAGACTGGAAATGTATGAATGACTCTTCCGCATACTGTAGAAAGAAGGAAGCCTCTGCAGGAGCTAAAGTGCTTTAAATCTCAAAAGGTGAATATGATCAGAACAATTCTCCTTCCCTGCAACTGGCTATGGCATCAGATGGTTTCTGCTCCTCTGATGCCTGCTGTTCCCCGCTGGTTCAGTTCCACCTGCTCTGGGACAGGCACTTTCCACCTCCACAGTCTCCTCAGATCCTGCTGCTGGTTCTCTTTCAAAGCAGTGTGGAGTATCCCATCCCAGGAGGAGGCAGAGATATGTAATTAAAGAGTTTTGAGAAAGGCGGGTAGGCACAGAGAATGTGCCTGTGTTTGTGTATCACTAAAGGAAAATCCTGACATCCTTATAACCAAGTTAGTTAAAGGTGGGCTGGACAAGTGAGTGGTGGCGCAAGTGGAAAATTGTTTGGGCCACTGAGCTCTAATTGGCTTTTAGTGGTGTCCCTCTGGGATCAGCTCTTGGTCCAGTAGTCTTTAACAATACCTGGGGGCTCAGGTGGACAGTAAGTTGCCCAGGAGTCAGCAATGAGCCCAGGCAACAAAGGCTGACTGCATTCCAGGCACTGTAAGCTGGAATGCTGTGAGAGCAAAGAGAGGGATCGTGCCTCTCTGTCCAGCGCTCATGACACTGAGTGCTTGGTGTCCTTGTCCCAGCACGGGACAGTAGCATACCAGGAGCAAGCCCAGTAAAGCCCCTGAGGTAGTCAGAGCTGGAGCATGGACAAAGCCCTTCTCAGGGGTTTACTGGGACAGGAGAAGGGGCAGCAGGCACAAATCAGAACATGAGAAATTCTGGCCAGCTAAAACAGGAAAAAATTGCCATGAATTGCTCAAACTCTGGAACCAGATCCTGGAGAAGGGGTGACATCTGTGTTGTTGGTGTTCAGGACTTGCTGGGCAGAGCCCTGAGTACCTTGCTTTGAGCAGGAGATTGGATTAGAGACCTCCAGAGGATCCTTCCCACCTACATGGTTCAGCAGTATTAGCACGAGACCAGGTCCTTCAGCTCACAGGCACTAGCTTGTCACCAGCCATGAATCATTTAGTTGTTGAACTTTCTACCCAATTTCACTTTCCCAGTGCCCCTTCTTGGGAAGGATGCTCTGGTTTTTTTATTACTCCAGACAGGTTTAGTGCTAAAATATTTCTTTAGATATTTTTTTAAGCAAGGTGGCCTCTGGCTGCAGTTAGTGTCCAGTTGGAGGGAACTGGCAGCATTATACAGCAACGCTAAAGCAAATCATTCTACCTCATAGCATTATTACCTTGATCTGAAAATTTCCCCAGGCTGCAATCTGTCACTAATACTGCTTTCAGCTAAATTTATCCATACAAAAAAAGAAAAGGAGTTAATAGAGCTGCAGTTCTGTAGTTGCCATCACCATTTTTTGGGGGAAGAGTTATTGCTTAGTACATTTTACTGACCAAGCTTATAGAGTTCTTGGACCTTGAAAAATGATGCAGTGGTTTATCATGGACTCCATAAATTATTGGACTATGTAGCAGCAATATGTTAGTCTGCTACATCATAAGAAAGGAAGGTGTCTCTGAAACACAGTATGTACATACTGCACTGATATGAACACTTGCTTGGGATTGCCAGCAGCAGAACTGATAGAATGATACTGAGCTTCACTGCTGCTTTTGTGCTTTTGCTTGTTTTATGCCATACTTAACATAATTTGAATGCTGTGACAGTGACAATGACAGTGATATACTATAATGTAATTCCACCTGAGACAATGCAGCTGGAATTAATAAGATGGAGAGACAAGGCTGAGGTATTTTGTCATCAGCCGGCATTCAATTTTTCTTTTTTTTCTTGGTGGAAATGCTAGCAAACCCAGTGTGGGGGAGCAAGCTGTCCAGCTCAGGTGGTGCTTTGGGGCAGCACAGGGAGGACAGGGAGGCACTGTGGTCCTATACACTGCTACAGAAGGTGTTTTGCCAGCATCATATCTGGTGCCTGTAAGCTGAAAATGGAATTGCCACTCACCAGCTGAGGCTGCCGTGGTGAGAGGTGTGTCTTCTATTCACATCAAAATCCCCTGGTCATGCTATGCTGCCTCTTAACTTTCTGTCAGAGGAGACCTCAGAGTGAGAGTGGCTTACTTGCTGATAGGTTTTGGTGATGGAGTCAGAAAGCATTTGTTGGTGCAGCCTAGTGGATCTTAACTACGGTATTGGACCCTGAAGGAACAAATTAAAGGAAAAAGAGTTTGAGTGAGGAGCTTCAAAACTCCTGACTCATCTCTTGAATTGTGCCTTGAAGCTAACAGTAGCCACTAGAAAGTGCAGAGCTGCTTGTGGAGGCTTCTCTGTTGTTGTTTTCATGCCAAAGAGAAATCAGTTATCAGCTTCTGACAGAAAAGGAACCCCAGGCTTCTCACGCTTCTCTTGTGCTAAAATATGGCTATTGATGAAGGCTGATCCTGAAGTGCCCCAGAACTACGATGATCTTGTGATCTGTAACTGGGACCTTGTGTTGTCCTGCATCCATCTCTGCATCAAAAATATACTTAACCCATCCAGAAAGTCAAGCAAGACAGGACCACTGCGTTCTCCAGCCTCATGCTAGTTAAAGAAGCAGACTGCAGTAAATTCATATATTGCAATGGCTTTGGCCACTACTAAACTGTTGCTGGAAAGCTGAACTGAACTGTACTGTTTTTCCGGATGTGAGAATGCAACTTAGATTGTGAGGAGACTGGTAGAGCTGTTTTTATAGCCTTGTAAAATTAAACTCTGTGTGCAATTGCCTCATAATGTTAACTCAGCTCTACTGGCAGGTATTTTTGTTTTTTAAATAGCCAAGGAAATAGAATTATAAAATCAGCCATTACTCATGTTTTGCAAGAGATTTTGGATTTGTGGTTCTTTTTAAATGTTTGTTGCTTAATTTAAAGGAGTGTGAAAGAGACTAGCAAGGGAAATTAAATGACATGAGAAACTATAGCAGACTTTAAATTAGTAGTTTCTCTAGTCAGTAACACATTTTAAAATGTGTGAAAATACCTGCATGTACAAATAGTCTATGATGGCTTGTCAAAAAGCTAGGCTGGGAGAAACTGTATTCCTATCAACTTGGCAAGCTTAGACTAATCCACATATTGAGTACATTTTTTAATTAATTGTTTAACTGAGATGAACATCTGTGATGATTCTGTGTGCTGTTGGGTCTCTGATGGCAGAGGCCATTCTTTGTTTTCCTGTCTCTGGATGAGAGCTCAGTTTTATTTAACACTGATATTTGTTGGTGCTTAGAGGTTGGGTTTGTGTTGCTGTGGATGCTGTACAAGCCAGTCCTCATCACGATGTCCATCTGGAGGTGTCCTGGGAGTGCACGTGAAGCTGTGCAGCTCTGTCCTAGCCCTTGAAGCACAACTGGGAAAGTCTGGGTGTTGTTGCTCATCCAGTCCTGGCTTAAGGACCACCTGGCCCTTCCAGGTCTGTAGGCAAAGAAGGTGATGCACACACAGGGCTGCTCCTCCTCTAACCAGCACTTCTCCTTGGTGTAGTATCACCCCTTGTGGAAATGCACAGAATCCAGGATGCTAGAGCTGTTCAGAGGTGTGGCGTCAATTCTGAATTCAGAACAGTTAAACAAATTAGAAACTACTTGTTCTTGTTGAAATCTATGTGGCCGGTTAAAAATACAGGGAAATGGGCAAGTATATGGCGGGGGGAGGAAAGAAAAAAAAGGAGTGTGGATAATGCTTTGTTCTGTGTACAGAAACAGTCTGAATAAAAGCAGAAGAATAATGGTCTTTTTTTGACATCAGCTGCATGGGGGTTTTGGTTGGCAGTACAATAATAACAGCTGTCAGGCAGTACTGTGATACAATTTGATGCTTTTCTTTGAAATCCTCTAGCTGAGATTTCTCTAAAGTAAACTGTGATTTTTGGTATCTACTGGATGTGCTTTAACTGAGCTAAAGGCACTTGGTACTGTGTGAAAATTTGATTCTTCAGGTAGGCCAGGTTAGGCACCCAAAAATCATTGATACCTAGGGGAAGACAATCTGTACCTTTTTCATTCTTACATATATTGATCTTGGCTGTTGAAGTATAAAATTTTAGTCTTCTTTTTCCTGATATTTTTTCTGTGTTTTAATAGATGCCATTTCCATAGGGAAAATGCCAAGCAATCCATTCATTGACCCATTCCTCTGCAAATGAATGTCATTAATACATCCCAGTTCATTGGCTATCAATGTGAAAGCTGTAATACAATTTTTATCTGCCAAATGCCTCATTCTGTTTGTTTTAAATTTCATTTTCTTTCAGTTGCATTTTAAACAGCTGTTTTCTGAATCCCTTCACAAATAGCAATTATGTTTTATAATGATCATCTTTGTCATTTAAGTTTTTAACTAGTGGTTTGATTTCCTGCTCTCAGCAGTGTAAAACTGAGATAGCTCAATAGGAGTTTGAACTGTGGTGGTATAAAACTGGCATTGGTGGGTGGAAAAGTCACATATTTTGGTTCAGGTGTTGGAGATTTTGCACATATCCAAGCATCTGGAATTATACTCCTGCACCCAAAGCTGCTGTGTTTTGTATTTTATGTACTGTGTCTTCTGCAAAAGATCCAAGTCCTTCATTCCCTAACAGCACAAAAAATGCCCCCAACATTACAATTCCAAAAGAGGTGATGCTCAGCAGACACAGGAATACCTGTTTCTGGAGCCAGAGGTCTTTTCCAATCCTTGCTAGGGTGTCAGTCAAGGTCCCTATGAGGTGCTGGAAGAAATTCTCATCCACTTCTGCTCTCCAAGAGCCTTTCAGATCCACCTGCCTTGTGATGGTTGGGCTGCAGTGCTTCTCGTGCTCTGTCTTGGCTCTCAGTGATATTTCACAGGCAGAGAAATTTGAGTAGGTCTTTATTTGCACTGTTGCTAGAGGCTGCTTATTGTTCTGTAGGTTTTTGCTCTTCAGCTGCTTGTATTTCACACTACTCCAGTGTGACTTTCTAGTTTTCAGGCGTATTTATTTTTGTTTTAGCCTTCAAGGGATGTGTGGCAATGTCTTAAACCAGCTTTGCTTCTGGAAACATCAAAATGTGGAAATGAAACTTGGAGCACTGAGTGTGTCCACCTACAGTGTTGTTTATTTGTCCCAGCCAGAGATGTTTGTGGTACTGAGATCTTCTTTTTTTTTGGTGAAGGGGATCTCAAAACTTAGCCCTGCCAAAGTGCAATTTGGGCTGTGTGTGCCACTTTAAACCAAATTCATCCATCTAGCAGCCTGCTTGCTGAGAGGCTCTCATTTGTCAGGGCTTGCATGTTTTTTCAGTTAAGGGACTTTTGTATCGGTAGAGGAGAAGATGTGTTGAATTTTATTTGTTTCATCTGATGCTTGGCTAGGTCTCTAAAACCTTAATCCCAGTTATGGTTTACTTCTGGTAGCATAAATTGTGTAACTTTCATGAATGTTTACCCTTTTCTTTGCATTTTTTTGGAATGAACTTGTCCACTTAGCTTCTCTCCTGTGGTTGTTAGATAGTCAGAACTAGAATTCAGATTACGCAAATGCACACTGAATAAAGCCATTTCCTATTAAACAAATACAATTATTCAATAGTCTCGATAGTTTCCCCATATTAGCTTTCCTACTAAGCCAACCCTGTCTCAAGCCTTGAGTAATTTTCCAGAGTTGTTGGCATTTGGAATGAGGTTTGCAGGGCTCAAGATTCCAATGCAAGTTTTCTGTGTATGGACATATATGAATGGTGATGAATTAGCAATGTTTTGTCTCTGAGCCAAGAAACAGAATTTATTGCTGAAAGACCATTTTTTGTATGTCTAACAATAAAATGATTTTCTGAACATTTAGGCAGAGCAATTTTTGATTAAAAATACTTTTGCCAGTGCTATGGTAGTTGAATTATGAGCTGTGGGCATCGGAGATTAAATACCTGTTGCGGGGAGCTCTCTGGAACTGAGCCTGTGAAAAGGGTGCATTATGCTGCAAATTTATTAAATATTGATTTCTGTAACAGTCTACAGGCACTAATGATTTTTGTAATATGGTGGTAAATAATATGAAAGAGATTAATAGCTCAACAGAAAAAGTAATTACAAATATGTTTAAACAACATAGGAGTTATACTTGTGGATACTGAGGAAGTTCCAGCTTTAGCCTCCTGTTGAGTATCACAGAATGGGTAGGTTTGGAAGGGACCACTGGAGGCCACCTGATCCAACTTCCCTGCCTGCGGAGGGTCCCCAGAAGCACGTTACTCAGGGCTGTGTCCAGATGGCTTTTGAATATTTCCAGGGAGGTATCCAAAACCACCTAGGTCATCTTGTCACCTTGGACTTTTGCAGCTGAAGCTCCCACAGTTTCCTGAGGTCTGTGATCTGTGTTGGTTGCTGGATGTTTGGCTTTGGAGGTCACGGCCACGTGCCAGAGGAAGTGAGGCATGCTCTTTACAGAGCTGGCATTTTTCTGCATCACACTGAGGTTTCCTGGCAGCCTGCTCTGAGGCGGCTCAGTGAGGCACAGTTTGCCCTCTATAGCAAAGCTGTTGCTTGCACCAGGGGTGGTTTCTTTACAGTGGCTTAAAGAAGCTGTTACTGTGAAGCGTTTACTCCCAGCATTCATTATGGAATTGCCTCTCCACAGAGATTAGCAATTTGAATTTGTCATTACTTTTTCTCTCAGTGTAAATACTTTACAGCAATAACTTCCTCCAGAAGAATGAAGGAAATGGATTTTGTTGTTTTAATATTGTGTAGAGGGAAACACAATTTTCAGGCACTATCTTTAAGCATCACTTACATACCCATGTGAGGCACTCTTTTGACTTGCTGCTTCACATTGTTCATGAGACAAAACTGATGCTCTTCTGCAGACTTCAGTCTTTAAATTTCATTAGGAGGCATGACAGTATCTGGGTCCTTAGTTCACTGAAAATGGGCAGGCAGCTTTAGTTGCAGCTTGTGAATTTGTTTTACATTTTGAGAGGTTCATGTCGCAGCAGAAGTGAAACTGCTCATGGCATACGTGTGAAGTCTTGTTGGTACTAAATGGACAAGAAAAGGTACTGTACTGGGGGAAATGCAGAGGTACCATTTGGGCTTTGGTTTCTGAAGTACCAGCTCTGGTGTGACTGTGATGGGTGACCTAGGAAAATGTACACCATTGTGACCTCAAAGTTACAAAAACCAGACTTCGTTAGAGAACAAGAAATACTCATGAGAAGCTTGTGCAAAGGATGAGGCTTGGAGAAGGAAGCTGCCTGATAGAAGTGTTCATTCCTAATAGGCATGTCTGAGTGAAAACCTGTCTCTCCTGAGTCATGTGGAGACTGTCCTTGTGACCAAATTCAAGGCATGCAGACATACAATCCATTGTCCCTTCCCAACTATGAACATTTATTTGTTTTTATGATTTTTGCTAAGATATCTCAAGGATATGTGCAGTACATTATTTTTTATTGTGTTCTGCTTTATTATCCATGCTACAATAACATCAAAGCCTTACAAGGCCCATACAAATGATGGCAGAGGATATTGACATTCAGGAGCAGTGCCTGAAGTCCCTCAGGGTGGAAACTCAAATGTTGGCTATTGCAGGCTTGCCTGAGGCTCCCATGGTGTATTCCAGCCAGGCTGGAAACTGTCCTCCTAGGATGAGTGTAGTCATCCCATTACTGATTGATGGCTGAAGCAATGTAGCACACAGTTGCTGGCCTGATATTTTTGAGCGTGTTAATACCTTAGTGAACGGGGAGGATGCTGCAAGTAGGTGAGTCAGACGAATGCTTTCACACAAGCTGTTCAAGTTTTGTGTAAGTAATGAAGCAGTTAAAAAAAAGAAAAAGGCAACAAAACCCCGCAAATGCAAAAGATCCCAAAGGATTTGAGAAAGGGAGACTGCTTAGGAAGCTTTGATTGTTGTTAAGGTCAGTTAACTCCAACAGATCCTTCAGAGGTTTGGTGAAGTTTCAGAACCGTATCCTTTCAGTTGTGCTGTGAAAGCAAGCAGCATATGGCGCTTCTAACATTCTACTGAGAATAAAAATGATGACTGTGTTTTTATGAAGATCACTTCTTTTTGAAGGCTCAGAATGAAAAATTCCCCATCCCAACCTTCAGCCCTCCTTAGGTGTAATAAGGCATGTTCATACTGCAATCACACACAGCTCGTGACCACATTACAAAGCTACTTTAAAGTCAAGTAACTTCGCTGTTGCCTGAATATTTAATCAACTTTTTGGCTGGGTTTTATTGCAAGTCTCAGATTCCATAATGTAAGCCATTTGTGCTGTAGATGTACCTACGAAAGAGAAAAAAAAAAAGAGACAGAAACCCATTCTTCCACCTTTTATATCCCAGCTGAGCTTGAAACTAGCAGAGTCATTAAGCAGAATGCCAAGTGTCTGTTGTGCGAGCAAATGTGTAATAATTGTATTTTGGATCCAGCAGTGTTTTAGAGCAAACTGCTTATAATTTCCAGCAGTTACTCTTGCAAAGTGGTTTCCTTTCTTTGGTTCCTTTATCTTCAAGTTATATCTGCATAATAAAATTGCAAAGTCAACTCAAGCTTTGCATTTACTTAAATTATGTTATATACTAAGTAACTAAAGCAAACAAGGCTAGCAGAAGATAGTTGTCTGTATAAGGATTTAGCTGGTACTGGTCTGGTCCTTATCATTCTCCTCAAGGCCATACACACTGTGGTCATCTTAAAAAGTTGCCTTTGGTGTCAGATTGGTGTTAAATTATTCATTTCAAATATATGCTCAGAACTAAAATTGTTAAAGCTGGTAAGTTCTGATTTGTACTGAATTTGTTAATCTTATAACTCTTTTTTTTACTGATGTATAAATATTTAGTCTTGGAATGTCTCCTTCACCATATATGTGTGTGCATACATGTATATCATGTATATATTTATGAAAAAATTATAATTTGTGTAGCTATAATGCAGCATCTCTCCTTTGAGTGCTCTCGGGCAAAGGGAGGGATTCCTCATGCAGCAAATGAGACAGTTTATAAAGTACATAACATTTTAGAGTGCGTTCTTCCATGCTATTTCAGAGTGAAGGGATAGATGGGGAAGAACACTTTTGGAGAAACAGCTTATTTTGGTAGTCAAGAAGAACAGAAGATTTGAAGCTAGTCATTCACCTAAGCATGTATCAGAGCTATGTCTCTTTGATATCTTAAAACAATATGGAAACTCACATTTACGTGTAGAAAAGCTGGTGAAATTGGTTGTGCTGGTTTTGCCTGGCCCAGTTTTTGCTAGTGTGGGGGGCCACAAAGATGGCTCCTGTGTGAAGCTTCTCAAAGCTTTCACGATGTCCGGCAGAGCCAATCTTGGATGGCTCTGAAGATGACAGATAAGCTGCTGGCTAAGGCTGGGCCAGTTAGAGATGCTGGTTATGCCTCTATGATAACATGTTTAAGAAGAAATCCAAACAATGGGTGCACGCACTTGTTTTTAGCCAGAGGAGGAGGAGGTGAGAATATGTGAGGGAAAATAACATGCAGACACCAAGGTCAGTGGAGAAGGTGGGGGTGCTGAGCTGAGCTGAATATGGTGCTGGAGCTGAGATTCCTCTGCAGGCCATGATGATGACTGTGGTGGAGCAGGGTGTGCCCCTGCAGCCCACGGGGGATGCTGAGGTCCACTCGCAGCCTGTGGGGAGGTGCCCCACGCTGGAGCGGGTGGATGCCTGGAGGAGGCTGTGGTTCAGCGGGAGTCCCAGAGGAGAGAGAGGCCTTGCTCCTGAGATGGAACAGCCTGGCCTCGGAGCTCTGTACCCTGTGGACAAGGGACCCCACACCGCAGCAGTTTTGGGAGGACTCACAGCCCTTGGGGGGAGCTCACGTTGCAGCAGGTTCGGGCGGGCTGCTGCTTGTGAGACTGGGAACCATGGCTACGCAGAGGAAAAGACTCCTCTCCCTGAGAAGCAGAAGATCTCGGTGATGAACTGACCTAACCCCCCCCCTCCCCATGCCTTGTCCCCCCGTGCTGCTGCTGGGAAGGAAGGAGGGCGGTGAGCGGAGAAACGGTGTCTTTGTAGGTTTTATTTCACGTCTCATTTACTTCTCTGACTCTGTTAGCAATAAATCACTTTGCAACTTTAAGTTCAGCCTGTTTTGCTCTGAGTGCATCTTCTCCCAGTTCTTTATCTCAACTCCTGAGCCCTGGTGTGTTAGTGTTTTTTCTCTCCTCTGCCCAACTGTGGCAGGGAAGAGTGAGTGAGTAGATGATGTGGGAGCCTGGCATTTGGACAGGGTCAAACCATGACATTCTTATTTGGTGCACAACTTTTGTGGGGCTTGAGGAAAAAAAAAAGAAAAAGAAAACTAACAACCATAACATTGGTACATTTGGAGTGAGAGATAAATCAATCATGCTGGGCAAAGAGTTTCACATCCTGTTTCCCCATCTGTTTTTACAGTGTTCTAGTGAAGCTACCCAGTGTTGTCCCATGTACCACTCACGCTCTTTTTGTACTTCAGACCAAGCACACATTTAATTTGGTTCTCAAGTGACCAGTGTTTCCTGTTTTCCTTTCCTTTGTCTCTTTTTCTGTAGCTATTACAGCTCCTGGAGTCTGAAACCATGCAGCTGGAAGCCTTGCTGGAGTGGAAGCAACTGGAACCAGTTTACTGGCAGTGGATGGTAATGAATCAAACTGATTTTGAAGGGTGCAGCTTTCTTGACTGTAACATAGTTGACTACTTCCAAAGGCCCTTAACTCCCACAAAATTAAATGTTGCAAACCAACTGTTCAAGAGCACTTGAGAAAAAGGGAAAAAAGCGCCTTTGGTAAAGTAAGGAACGTTTTCATAGTTGTCTTTCATTCCTCTTTTCTTCAGTAGGACTCACCCAGCTAAGTTGAGGAATTGCAGGGGAGAATGGCGGAATTTCATCTAGTTAACACAAATGAAAAGGTCTGATCTCCATCTTTTTAGTAGTTTTTAAACATAGCAGTTGCACATTTTTGTAAAATTAAATGGCTTTTCAGAAGAAGGCCTCTAAGCTTTATTGCAGTCTTGAGAACAACTAAATTTGTAGGCAGCTGATATTGAAAACAACTTCATTTTTTCCCAGCCAAATAGTGTGTTGACATTGCTGATTTCCCCTTGAACTATGTTGAATGATCATAAGAAAATCAATAAGCTTTTCTCTGTGCATCTTCGGATTTCTCAAGTGAGTGCAAACGATGCCATCCATCTCACTTCTCTCTATGACTTTTGCCCATTCACTGTTGCTGAAATAATTCTTTAGCACACCACATTAGCTGTATGAGCTTACAGAATTTTGAGAATCAGTGAGCTGACTGCTAATTGCCCATATGCCTTTTTCTACATTAAAAGCAAGGCAAAGGGCAGTGTGAAATTACCTCACCTGTCTTGAAGGGAACTTCCAATTGCCATTAGTTCTCTCATGGTTTTTGCTTTAAATATTTACCATCTTATGGTTTTTTGGAAAGCATCAATATTGGCATAGGCCTGGCTCCCAACAGGCAAAATATAACTGCAGTTATTTCTGTGTATCCACCAAAACACTTGTCTTTGACATGCTGAAGAGGTGGGGAGTGTTAGCCTGCTTTTTGGAATTAAGTCCTAAATAAATATTCCAAAAAACCCAACTGACCAGCACATCTGTTTAAACTATTCAATGTGCTGGATGGTGAATTTACCTTTTTCTTTTGTTTCACTGATGATGGTGGTTGTTCCTGGAGGCAGTAGGATGTGTGGGAATGAGATGTGCTTTGAAAATACAGCAGTTTTCTCTTTTTACCAAACTTGTGTTTTGCACTGCTGATCCAATGGATGGGATGGTTCTTGCATAGCTGCTGCCAGCTCTGCCTGGTGGTGGTGAGCAGGAACATGAGAGACCATGACATCACTGCAGGAACTGGAATGACTGCAGTAATCACAGAATATCCTGAGTTGGAAGGGATCCACAAGGATCTCTGAATCCACCTCCTGGCCCTGCACAAGACATCCCAAAGAGTCACACCATGTGCCTGAGAACATTGTCCAAATGTTAATGTTACTTTACAATTCTGTGACTTAATGAATTTCAACGTAAGGCATAAATAGAAGAACCCCAGCAAACCCAAAACTCTTCTTTATTTCCATGCAGTTTGTTATCCTGTCACTGTCCCCAGCACATCTGCGTTCTCATGAGCTGGACCGTGGGTCAGCAGGAGCTGCTGCCCTCTGTGCTGCTTTGTGCCAATTCCTAATGCCAATGCATTGCCTAGAAAGGAGGCTTTGCAGGGTCTCCTATGCCATTCTTAGCTGTCTTATGAAGCTTTTTCTTGTGTGAGCCTAAGAATCTCTTGCTGTGAATTAAGCCAGAGTTTTTAACCTACCTTCTGAGAAAAGAGAGAAAGAGGAGAAAAAATAAAATTTCCCATCCTCTTTATAGCAATCTTTTATGTAAGTGAAGGCTGTTAGCATGTCAGTGCCTTCCCAGTCCCTGTTTCTAGGCTAAGCAAAAGTTTTGATGTCTTTATGTCTCCTTTAGGCCATTTATTTGAGCTTTTGATGTTTGTTGCTGCTCTCATCTGGGACTTTCCCTCCCATTTGTCTGTGTTTAACTTCAAGTGCCTCACCTGTATGTCAGCATTACAGTCAGCACTCTTCTATCACTGAGACTTGTATTTATACTTTGTGACACGGTGCTTGACTTTAACAGTGTGACACTGGTGACTTCTGGCTCTCTGACGTCTCATCCAACAGTGTTGCTACTGTGCCAGTAATTATCCACTTGGTTTTGCCTTGCCTGTGTATAGACCACGCTGCTCAACTGCTGAATTTCCTGCCAGTGTTCTTAAATTACCTCTTCAATTGCCAAAGATAATTTTGAATGCAAATTATGTCCTTAAAAGCGATTATGACCTCTCCTATTGAATGTCTTCTTGATAACAGTATGGAAATAAATATTTAATACTCTGGGTGCTTTAGTTATGCTATGCTACTTTGGCTTAAAAACTGTGTTTCTGCACAGTCTGTGCACCAGAGTGTATAGAGGGACTCTGAATGTTTTGTTTAAATGCTTTTGGGTTTTGTTTTTGTTTTTTTTTTTTTCTTGAGCATTTGAAATAACAGTTGCTATCTCAGAAGGCAATTGCATAATTATCAAACCAGCTAGATGGTCATGGTCAAGCAGAGCTGCCAGCTCCATACCAGCCTGGAGGAGGGATCTCATTATGTTCTTCAACTTGTGGAGTCTTCCATGGGCACAAGTGATCCTGTGGGTGTTAGAGCAGGTGGGGCTCTCCTGAACAGTGTAAGCATGTACCTCCTTCCTGATCATCACTTTGTTACAAAAAGCCATGGAAGTGCATCCAACCTCAGAATTTGAGAGGAAGGCCATATCTAGAGCTGCTGCAGTGCTGATCACCTCCATCTCATGGGTGTTACTTTATGCTTTAGTGCAGTGGAGAGTAGCTGACTGTGCAGTGCTTTCTAAAATAAGCTAGGTTAGCAACCTAAGTTTTCTGTTAACTTGGAAATATGTTATAGTGAACTGAAGGGGTTCTCTCTTAAAATAACTCTGAAATTTTGGAGCAACTGTATATTGAGATGGCAGCAGTGAATTCCTAGCTATGATTTACCAGGAGGATGGGGAGAACCATTTCAGCTCCTGCTGAAAAGTACCTTTTATTGTTTTTTGTTTAGGAAACTGTGTTGGATAATATGGCTGAAGAGGGAAATATGTGTGAGTCCCAGGACACTCATGTAGAGAAAAGAAGACTATCAGAGGTGACCTCCTGCTGCCCCTGGGCTGACAAGCTGACTGGGCAAATGGACAGATTATCCAGAGATCTAATGGCTCTCCAAGACCAGCTGCAGCAGCTCGTAACTCAGCGAAAGGCTGCATGGTGGGAGAAGGTAAGGCATTGGGTGGTGTTCATGACCACTACAGATTTTTAGGATCCTGCATTTTTCAGCTCTCTCCCTATGGCTCATCCTAGGGCAGCCTCCCTGTCGCTGCTCTGTGTCAACCTTGCTGCAGTCACGGTGTCAGATCTGCAGTTCCTTGTCTGTTTATGCCCACAGCATGCCAAGTGCTCTTTCAAACACAAAGTAGGCATTTGTCCCAGAGAGGCAGCGTGCTCAAACAAAACAAGTGTTCTTTTGGAAGGGAGGGCTTCAAAGGATAGGCGGGGCACAGAGGAGAGGAGGAAAGAGAAGATGAGGAAATCATGGCAGTCCCCAGAGGGGATGGATGCAGCAGGCTGAAAGCAGCAGTAATGGTTATAGTGAGAAAATAAAGAAAAGTATTTACAGGGAAAGAGGCCAGAGCTTGTCATCTTTCATTGAATTAGGAGACTTTGAAATGTCTGATGGGGAAAGGAATAAGAGGAATTTGAAACCTGTGAAGTGAGGGAAGAGACTAAGTACAAGATTTGATGGAAGAACAGACTGGCTGTGGGAGGCTGGCTGTGGAGGAAAGCAGGTGATGTGAAGGAAGTGTGCATGGTATTTGCTGTATAAAGATGGGGAGACACTAGGAAGTACCCAGAACGGGTGGTGGGCCATAAATAAAGGAGATGTTAATGTAGATGTAGAAGGTGAGTCTGAGTATCAAAGTGGTGGCACGAGGAGAACAATGAAGGTGCAGGCATAAAAAACTAGTAATTCTTTTCAGGCATCGAGCGGAGAGGAAGATACCAATCTGTGATACCTGTGGATGGAGAAAAAGTGAAAGAAACAGTTGGGTCAGACTGAGCAGTAACAAAATTGCTGTATCACGACTTAGTGTTAAATCAGGAGAGGGTTTTTTTGCCCAGGGTGTTAGACCTTTTTCTTTCAGGATGGAGGGGAGTGTGTTGTTTTAGACTGGAATGTTAGACAAGATTGTAGGTCAGCTGACAAAATGGAAAATGGCAGGTTGTCAGATCAAGAAGTATTTGCCCAGGAGTTCAAGAAGGCATCTGGTGTGGAAAAAGTGTGTGGAGAGCTAATTGCTCTCTTCCACCTTAAGCATAAGGAACTAATTAGGATCAGATGGATAGGAAGGCACAAGGAGCTGCTGCTTCACGCAGAGTACAAAACTTCTTCCCACAGGGCACTGTGGATATAAGCAGTGTACATGGATTTGAAATCTGTTGTACACATTCTTGGGAGTTGAAATCCATCAAAGACTATAAAATATGCAGATACAAATTGCAACCTTATGAATTAGTGGGAGAACAAATCCTTGCCGGCTGGGGGAATATTCTGAGGAAGTATATCCATGTATTTACATTTGTCTTAGAGTCTTCTGTAGGCACTTACTGTCGATCACTGTCACTGATGGGGTACTGGACTTGGCAGATCTCTGGAATCATCAGATTTGGTTGTTCCTGGGGCAAAACGGACATGACTGTTGTGGGACAGCTCAGACCTTGAATTCTAAAAATAAAATTTCTAGTGCATGATTTCTAAAGTGAGATATGCTTTGACTTCTCTTATATGTAGCAATATATATGCTGTTAAATATGATGTTAGGTATTATATAATATCACACAGATTTTTTTTTTAATACTTAAATTTGGGGATTAAGTCCAAAAAGATTTAACTGGTGATATCTTCTTTGAAATAGATGCACTGATTTGATTTGAATAATGGCTGGTCATGTTCCAGTGTTTCCGAGATTCTCTGGACGTCATAAGAGTTTGTGACTATGATAAATGGAGTGCATCTTAAGTGTGTTGTTAAAAGGCTGGTGTACCACAAATGCCTTCTCTTCTACATATGTCCTGAAACAGAATTGTTTTGTAATGCCACATGACAGCATTTGTTTGAATGCTTGGGGTCAGATGACTCTCCATCAATCCTCTTTATATCAAGCCTTGCTTTGCATAGTGTTGCTGCTTACGTGATGCTTTCTTCCTGTGGTCTGACTTTTTTTCCCACAGCTAGGATGCTTGCTGAATGCAGGCTCCTCTATCAATTGTATGTTCCTGACCCCTTCTTTTCCCTGGAGAAATAAGCTTATCAAATCTTTCCTTCTATATTATTTTTTTAATCAAACAAAGAGAAGATACAGTGGTAGCTGAAGTCGTTATCGCTAACTTTGTATCTTGCAATACTGAGACATCTGGAAATTATCTTGGCTCTTACAGGCCTGCCCAGCTGAGGGACAGCACAGCTTATTACAGCTCTTATGTCCACTACCTTGTACTCCACAAAGAACCTGATAATCTGCAGAGTGTTTGTGTCTGTTGTTGCCAGTAGGCCTGATGTCTGTGCCAGGCAACTGGGTAGAAGCTGTTCTGAACAGCAGGATTGAGGCCACATGATGAAACGTGATATACTGGGGAAGAGACAGCACAGTTCCTGCAGAGAGGAATCATGACTCTGAAATCTGTTGGAGCTCTCTGAAGGGACCAGTCAGCGTGTGGGCAGGGGCGGCTGGATTGATGCTGCTTAATCACATTTGCAAATGGTATTTGATGAAGGCCCTGAAAAGGTTCTCAGCAAAAATAAACTGCCCACATGACTGTCTTCGCTCTTCCCCTTGAGCAAACAGCAGAGCTGGAAGCTGGGAGGAGGCGGCTGGGATGGGTTTGTGGAGGTGGTCACTGGTGGAGCCTCCTGGCCCTGGGAGCCACTCAGGTGAGGTGCCCACGTGGAGAGGGGAGACTGAATCCCTAAAAGCACATGGAGGACAACAGCAAAGGGTTATTGAGGGTCCTTGTGCTGAGTAGTGAAGTGATAAAACGTCAGATAAAACTGTGTGGGTATAAATCCAGGATAACACATCTGAAGGGAGCATCATAATTTTACATGTGTTTCTTCGGATTGTCATGGCATGTGAATGAGCTCTGTGGAAAGGTCAGCGGTCAGAAATAGTAAACTGGATTCTAAAACTGTAAGGGAAGCAGAGAAAAGCAAAACTTAAAATATTCCCATCTGTTTCTGGAATGCCATGTGCAGTGCTAGTCCCATTCATAAACTACAAAAAAGGTGTTTGAGCTGGAAAGGAACAGGGAGGGGATGCAGTGATGACCCAAGTTGTGAAAGGGTTTATTTCCAAGGAAACTTACTGGGCTCCTTGCATGAGAAGAGGAGAGATTGAAGAGGGGTATCACAGTGGGGCAGGAGGAAACATTTTTTACTGTTCTCTGATACTCCTTGGTTTTCATGATCGGTGAACCTAGAGTAAATTACTGGACCTGCTCTAAGACTGTGGATTTGGCTTGAAAACCTGTTGAAGTATCTTTCATTTAGGAAAGCCTGCAGTGCATTGATTTATTTATTTTGGACTGTGTAGAGGTATTTCAAATGTGTTAAAAGTCATCGCTGTGCCACGATGCCTGGTTTGCACCACTAAGCAATACTAGTTATGATTCAGGATGTGCTTTCAGGGGCAATGAATCTATTTGTTGCACATTTAATCATCTGCACACTGTGATTCTGGTAGTTAAAACTACCGGTCTTTAGTCTCTTAAAATTAAGAACCTTATTTTGCTTATTTTCCTCTGTTGCATTTTTAATTTCCTTCTTTTCTTTTGTTTGTTTCTGCCTACCTCCAGCTGTTTCTTTGGTTATGTGCTTGGAATGACCCTGAAACCATTTCACCTTTCAGAGACATTCACTAGAAGACATTTGAATGTTGCCATGGGATTTGGGTGATTTGTGAAACCCTGATTAATAGGACATTTTAACTGATACCCATCTCTAGGCAGCAATGTGTTCAGTATCTTGGAGGAGAAAAGGTATATGACAGAGGTGTGATCTGAATATGGGGCTTTCTTTCTGTTAGCTTTGCTCTTTTCTATGCAGTACTGGGCAAATAATAATTTCTTTGGTGACATTTTGGGGATCTGTAAATGATAAAAAGGGGAGGGAAATGGTTAAGCTTTAAGAACATTTCTCCTCTCAGAAAGAAACTTAACTGTAAAAGATGAAATCTCCTAATCCCAGAAGAGAACTTGTTTGTTTGCTTTTTCCTTTCTGAATATTTTGTTACCTGCTCCTCTATTAGAGGGGAGGATTTGATTTCAGACCGTGTTAAAACATTTGGCATCCACAAGCTGGCATGTAGAGTGTTTGACTTCAAATGGTAATCGTTTCACTTTTCATCACATAAATGCTTGTACCATTCTGAGCTTTTGTTGAAACTTGGGATATTGTATCCTGGGACCCTCTGTGTTCTCCTGCATTTAAAAGCAAGCCAGACTCCTTTGAGATGGCAATACGATGGAATGGAGCTTGCTCATGCATACGTCTCTGAGGCACAGACCAGAAAGGCTTAGAGCCATTAATCTGAGCTAGAACATGCTCTTTCCACACTAGAATTCTCCCCAGAAATAGTGGTGGCTGTGCTTGTGTGCTTGGCTGGTGGTGTGTCTGAGTACTCGGGTGAGACTGTAATCCCTGGCCTGTTCCAGACCTCCTTAATCACAGTGGAAGAGCACTGAAACCTACATTTTATCTGTGTTTCTGTATTTTTCTCCTAATCCATCTCCTCCCCTCCATTCAGTAATCCCTAACCTTTCCAAACCCTTGCACCTGTCTCATGGATACGGATTGTGAGCATGTAGGGCTGCCCCATATTAGAAGAGATACTCTTTGAATTCATAGTGTGTTGGGAAGGGGCTGTATGGGTTGTTTTGTTTTCTCTTTCTGGGGACAGGGGAAGGTGCAGGGATGGCCGGAATGGCCTGGGGCACCCAATCAGGTGTGATGGTGGGGACTGAAACATAGAGGCACTTTCACCCCATCCCAGTAGTTCTGTGATTCACTTAAACATTTTGCCACTGCCAGCTTCTCACAGCACACTAACGGAAACCTTGTAGAGTCTAACAAAAAGACATCTTTCTTCTAAGGTTCTTATATTTATAAAAGACTAAATGGTTTTTGATTCATTTTGGTTTAAGGCTTAAATGTTTGGAGTAGGGAAGCAGCTCCAGATGCTGATGCTGGGACATTGTTCTACATCCTTCTGATTGTGGTTGGGGTTTTTTGGTTTCTCTTACCAAGATTCAGTTGAATTTTACCTACTTGGATAAATGCACTTCCAAAGTTTTTCTGTGTGCCTCATAATGATTGGAGAGGGGGTGGAGTGCTGTGGGTCCCTAGTAGCCACTGCTACAGAAACAGAAAGTCTTGTTGCTTTCTGCACCGTGGGCATGATGAGGAGCACTGGTGGGGGTGGATTGGCTCCTGGTGGGTTGAGTTCCTTCCTGCACTGGTGCAGGGCTGGATTGTGTTTCTGCTGCCCTGAACCAGGGATTTGTGGCAAAGAGACAGCTGAGCTCTCACTAAAGAACTCTCTGAGGCTTGTCAAAAACAGGGGGTTTTTTTGTTTTCGTTTTTGGTTTTTTTTTTTTTTTGTGAGCACACTGTTCCTATTTCATCTTTGCTGTTGCTGCTGTTTATTCTAGTTCTCTGGGCTTTTTGCTAATATGAAGATGTTAGTGTAGCAAGCAGTTAATTACCCGTGTTGTCTGGGGTGGAGGAAGTGGAAGAGCGGTAGAGAATGGTTCAGTGCTGGTGTATTTCCTCAGTCAGCATATTCCCTTTCCTGGTCCCAGAACGCTTCTGTGTTCCACTTTGTATTTGCAAACCTCCATCTGGAGCACTGAGCAGCTGTCACTGGAGCTCCTCATGCAAAAAGAAATTGAAGAACTAGCAAGACCACAAGAGCAGCTTTTGGAAGTGCATGGTTGGCTGGGCCCAGATGTCTGGGTAGGAGGAGGAAGCCCACAGAGATCAACCAAAACATCCATCAAAGGGAGCAGTGGAGGACATGGACAGGAGGATGGCAAGGAGGGACAAATCTGCTGGCTCTTACGTGCAGTTCTTATTTAGTTAAATGTAGGATTGAATTTGCTGCTGATGGAATTGCCATGGCTTTAGCAGATTTAGTCCATTAGAAAACATGAATCTGCTGCAAACAGTAGGAAGTAAATCCTGATCTTTATATTTACTCTTTGTTCTTGTATTTTCTTACATTGGTTTATTTATCACTCATCAATATTCCCAGCAGGAGATCCAAGGCTGCTTGTTTCTGGTAAGTGCCTGTAGAGTTCCAAGTGATTGTTCATGGAAGGTGGTATGCTCTCTTGTGATGGAAGGAGAAAAGGAATCATGCCTGTGCATCTAGTTCTCCTTTTGACAGCAAGATCTAAAATCTAGTTTAGACCTGAAGTCCCCAGTTACCCTGGTTTAGGGCTGGTGTGCATGTGGAAAGTTACTGCACGTAAGCAGAGCTGGGAGATTTTTTGAAAGACTTGCTTGCTTTTGAGAACTCTGTGTAGGCTGGCCAGACTTGAATAGTCAGTGTTAAGCTTACAGCATACAAAGGGTTGGAAAGATAAGTATTTATTCTTCCTTTGCAGATGCAACTTGCTGTGCAGATTGCTGAATGAGTGCCGAGCTGTGTGAGACGCAGAGACACTCTGTGTACCAGTGGCTAAATCAGCAAACTGATTTCAAACACACACAAAAACTGTAACTGAAAATAAATTACCTAGCCTGACATTTTTCATGAGGCTTATGTATGCTGAAAGACTCCAGCTCCTTAGGGAGGAGAGGAACATTAAAAACTTGAGTGCCGTCTCCTGTTTTGTGTGCAGAACTCTGGGGCTTGAAGTAAGCGTGGGTGAAAGTTTTTCTTACTTCCCAGAAAATGCTGCTTTCCCTTCCTTTGTCAAAATGCAGAATGTTTGCTCAGGTGACAGGATCAGTTAAAGTATAATAAATAACCAGTGTTAATATTTTACTTGCATTATTTACGAAGATGTTGGATATTGACCAAGGCAATGAAACATGTAATAAATGCAGCTGGAGAATTATACCCCAATAAATTTTAGATGAGCTTTATTTAACGATAAAGTATAAAAAAACAACATTGCAATGAGAGAATGTGTTTTGTAGCCACTGTAAATGTTTTAGTGCGTTTTTAAGAAATAAGTGTAGCACTTTGGTTCTCACAGTTAAAGCACACAATAAAAGGATGAGGACTAGGAATGTCTGCAGGGCTCAGATGCACAAGATATGGAAGCACAGGTCCCAGCACCACCTTTTGTCTTTTGAAAAGCTTGGAGGCTGATGGGTGGGATTTGAGGTACCAGGAACCACAAGGTTGTTGGATTTTGAGGCTGTCTTGCACGTGGTGAGCCACTGCAACACCATTGTCCTCCACAAGGGCAGCACCTTGGGGTCGTAGCTAATTCTGGCTGAGAGAAGCTGTGTTAAACACCACAGCCAGAGGCTTTATTTTACATAGCTCTGCCTGAACCACTATTAGTGTGTTTTACTGAACCTTTCAGAGTGGGTTTTGGGGACAGTAACTTCAGGAGGTACCTGGCTTGGTTTGCAGCTCTGGGCAGACTGCGGGGGTGGGTTCCCCTCTGCGAGCAGGACTTGGGGTCATTGAGTGCTTTGCAGCACTGCTTGGGGATTTTTTTTTTTTGGTGAGTTGACAGAGGTGCTTTTGGAAACACTCTTTGCATTCATGCATTCAAAGCTTAACTTGGTTTCCTTTTTTTCTTGGAACCTTGGCCTTGTTCTCTCAGTTGCCTGCCTGAAATCAAGGGTACTTGATCATAAGAGAAAAAAGTGTCCACCTTGTTTCTGTCTTTGTCCCTTGTGCTTGTAGAAGAACTGACATAAGAGTAAATCTGTAATTTAGTGTTACATATCTTCTCTCTAGCTAAAAATGCATCTAAATAAAGCTTAGGTATGCTTCTGAGCTCGGAACTCACCGTTTTTCTTCATTTTATTGGCTCTCTCTGAGCCCTAAAAGCTGTTTTATTGTCTCCCTTTGCAGGCTGGCTGTAGGGCCTGGCCTTTAACTGCTGTAAGAGTCACAGGGACCATTCAAGCAGCTTCACATCCACCTACAGCTGTTACTCACTCTCAGATTGTGAGATAATTGACACTGCTGAATGCATTTCAAGAGTAGTGGCTTTAGAAAATGTCAGCACTGAAACTCTGAAAATGTTTTCTGTAGAAAATCTCCATCTGGAACTTAAAGTTCATTTTCCTCGTGCCATGGTTGTGGGCAGGCTGTGTTTCTAGAATGACCTTACTGCTCTGGATGCACTGCACTTGCCTTCTCCCAAAGCAGGGAGAAGAGCTGCAGGGCTAGGTGCTGGGAGAAGGTTCTGCAGTGGTCATGCAAAGCTCCTGGAAGGGACAAGGGAGTACTGTTTTCTAACTGGAAACCAAAACAGTTTGGGGGTGAAAAAATCCCTATAAGTAATGGGGAGTTTTTTTTGTTTTCTTTTGGTCTGTAATTCTTGGATAAGAAAAACCCTTTTCTGAACATTTGTATGACTAGATGGTAATACCTTCCTGTTATCTCTGTATTTTAGGAGTGATTTGTATCAACATTCCTTTTGTTGGCTGTCGATACAACGACCCTATTGCTTGAATTTCAAGTTTCACATCCTGTTCTCTTGAAGCAGGATAATATAGAGAAGTGCAAGGCACAAGCAGCACTCTTTCTGAAGTGGCTACTTTCATGTTGCACAGTGATAAAAGCCTTCTAAAAACAAAGTGCGACCCTCCAAGCCTCTGCAGGCCACTTAGA
This sequence comes from Dasyornis broadbenti, assembly GCA_013397935.1. Lineage (NCBI taxonomy): Eukaryota > Metazoa > Chordata > Aves > Passeriformes > Dasyornithidae > Dasyornis > Dasyornis broadbenti. The sequence continues at coordinate 1,452,581 of VZRN01005752.1, read as the reverse complement.
TCTGAGATGATCTATCATCAGTGTTTGTCTCTGCTGCCCAAGATAAAAGTTTGGTAGAACAAATTGAAAAGTAAGTGTGCAATTTATTATCCAAAGCAATAGTTGTCTGTTGCCTTCCTTTGTAATTTGTAGTTGTCAGGGTCTTTTTCAGAGTAGCACTGCAGCTTTTTTGCAAGTGTCTAAATTACTTACAGTGACATATTCTGGTTTTCCTATCATATATTTTCAGTGTGTGCCTATTCCTACTTTAATTTGTGTGATCTTCTAATTGAATTCAAGGATTTGGGAAAGTCTAGAGATAAAACTAGTTAAAAGGAAATGTGTTATGAAAGGCTGGAATGGTAGAATGGAACTTTTAAAATTACTGTAAAATGCTGAAGATTTCTAATTTGGAGAAGAAAATAGGGAGTTTTCTCTTATTTCCTGTGGTGTGCATTCAGAATTGTGTGGCATGTGGTCTTTCACAAGCCTAGACTGTGTCTCCTTGTAGTTGCTGGTAAAGAGTCTGCAAGTGTGATCATCCTGCTTGGAGCTGTCCCACTTCCATAGAGCAGAGACTGTCCTGAGTGGCAGGCTTGCATATCTTCTTGGGAAGGAGCTGAAGAGGTTTAGGTTAGCTCCTGGCTCCAGAGCACACGGATTCTGGTCAGCTTGGATGCTCTTGCTGAAGTTTCATGTCTGCTTTTTTTGTGTTGGCATCCTCTTCAGGTAAACAGAGATGATGCAGACATGTCTTTGAAGACCATTTATTATTTTAAGATCTGTCCATGTCTGGATCTGCAGTGTTGCTGCAGGAGTACAATTACATTTTTGACTCCTGTTTGTTTTTTTTCTTTTAGTTCTGTTTTTCTCCTCAAATGTTAACTACTGGAAAGCAAATTACATATGCCAAAACAGAAACAGAGTACATAAAAACTTATGGAACAGGATCATGGAATCATAGAATCATTTAGATTGGAAAAAACCTGCTAAGATCATGGAGTCAAATCCAGCACTGCCACATCCACTATTAAACTATGTCACTTAGTGCCACATTTCCATGTCTTTTAAATCCTTTGAGGATGGTGACTCAGCCACTTTCCTGAGCAGCCTGTTCCAGTGTTTGACAACCCTTTCTATGAAGAAATTTTTCCTGATATCCAACCTAGACCTCCCCTGGCACAGCTTGAGGCCATTTCCTCTTGTCTTATTGCTTGTTACCTGGGAGAAGAGGCTGATCCCCACCTGGCTACAACCTCCTTTTTGGGAGTTTTAGAGAGTAATAAAGTCTCCCCTGAGCCAGCATACATTTTTACAGCTTTCTGGAAGAGTCATGTATCTCATGAGGCTTTCAGCATAGCTGTCTGTGTTCTGGGCTGTTTGCCTTAGGTATGACCTTTAGGGATCCATCCCAAGGGCTGTCCTTAAAGGAGCTGCCTCTGTGCATCTCTTCAGGGAAAGATCCAGTGCAGCTCCATGGAAGGAGGAGAGCTGGGTGCAGCCCCGCCCCTGAGCAGCTCCATCACATGGGCTCACTGTGCAGCTCTCACAGAGTTCAGCTGCTCTCAAGCCTAAGAGGATTAATTTCCCCTTGCCATAGTTATTTGTAGGCTCAGCACATGGACAATGCTTTTATCAGTCGTGTGCTTTTGTATTGATATTTGGAGGGGTATTTGTATTTTTCTGGTAAAGACCCTGAAAAATATTAATGTTGTTCTCTCCTCTTTTCTTAATCCTGTATCCTTTTCCTTTATCTCAAGCTAAATTGACTTTTCTGACTTCCATCAACAGATTTAGAGACATGAGTCTTGAATACAGACCCACTGGATTATCTTAAAGAAAAACCAAAGCAAAAAGCTCCCAAAACAAACCAAACAAACCCAACGAAAATATGTTATCCATTCCAACAAGATCAAGTCACTCCTTGTTACGAAATTATCTGAGACAAATGCTTTAATTGGTGTCTGACTTTCCATTACTATGCTTCCTCACCATCTTTCCATTGGAGAACACCATGGGTGTTGATCTGAAGGCTTAGGAAGTGCTTTGCAGTATCTGATGTTTAACTGAAGCAGGGAGCAGTGCCCTGCCAGGCTGTGGCAGCTCTTCTCCTCGGATGCAGCTATGGGTGTTCTGGGTATTAAAACTGTATTTTTAGTGATAAGATCTATTCCTAGATAAGAGAGGTAACCCTCTTCTCCATGGCTTCCCTGTCAGTTTGGTTTGGAATGACTATATATGCACCAGGAGGCAGCATTCCGAAAGTGGATGGCTTGCTTTAAAATGCGTAAGATTGGAGATGCATACATTCCTCTCTGATTGCAGGAAATTGCAGATCCCGGCAAAATTTGGAATGCAGCTGCTTGTATAATTACATCTTCTGTCAGTTGCTGTAGCTCAGCTTTACAGCCCTTCTAAAATATCTTCATAGTTTATGGTACAAATGATGCCCCCATTAATATTACTTCGGGATCACCCCTTTTATTTATTCACCACCAGTTCCAAAGGCCTGAGATTTTTCCTCATGCTGAACTAATAATGAGTGTTAAAAATAAGGGATTATATTAAAGTGAAATTTTGCTTTAGCTGCTGTAATTATTGTTAAACCTAAAGAAATTATTTAAGTTTCTTACTGTTTCTGGGAGATGGGATTAGTAAGAAGTACCAATTTGTGTACCTCAAGTCAGTTTGATTTTGGGTATATGCAAACCTTTCCATTTTATGGCCTTAGGAAACAGAGGGTAATGGGTCATGGAAAAGTTGTTAGGTTATTGGCAACTAAGTGTTGCTATCTGCCACTGGCCATTGAATGACAGATAAGATATAGATCACAACTCAGAGTTTAATGAAATGTGTTGGCACCACTTATACCACCATCACAGGTTGAAAGGTTGGAAAGGACTAAGGGAAGGGTAATAAAGGAATTCATTTGGGTTTTTAAGAAATGAGAAAATTGTAATTTAACCAAGGCAAAGTTCATAGCTTGACCATGTTCTGCAAATTCATAGGCAGAAGTGGAATTTTGAGGGTATTAGACTTCAGGTGAAAGGTGGTAAAAGCAGACCCAGTGACTGAGGTGGAACTTGCTGGAAAGGGGTATGTTTTTAACCATAATTGTATTTCACTGCTGAGGTAGTGCAGTGATAGGGTAGTATTTTGATCTGCTGGAGTCTGTGTTTAGAAACCTAAAACTATGTATTTCTAGAAGAGACCCTGTTGTTTACAAAAATGTAGCAGAACATTGCAGAAATTACCAGGTGAGAGACTGTAGCCTGTGCTTTGTGGTAGATTAGACTATTCAAACAGTTTATTATGACTTTAATCCACAAATGCGTGAGCACTGGCATTAAATGGGCTATTTCAAGTCTCTTTGTGTATAATCAAGGATCTCACGAGAAGAAAGAAACCTCATTTAGGCAGGACAGTGTGGGAAGTCTTCAGCCATTAAAATAGAAAGTGATGGTTTCTAGCTTTTTAAACTGGTTAGTCTTGAGTGTGTAGAAATTGCAGCAGAAAATTAAAACCTTTGAAAGCTGACAGCAGAGAAGCTTGATTCAATGAGACAAGGTTTATAGAGCTGCAGTGCTAACTCTGTAACTTTTTTAGAGGCTTGGAATTACATTTGAGCAAGTTACTATAAGACATGAATTTGAAATTAGAGTAAGATATTTTTTAGAGTAAAACACCTGCTTAGTGTTGCAGTGTTTCCAGAACAGCTGATTTCAGATATTGCTTTTGCTTTTACTTGTGGGCTGTTGCATATAAACAGCAAATGCCTTTAGATTATTTTCTGAAGGTTGGGGGCCTGATTTTCCTTCTCAGAAAATGTTTGAACTTCATGGGCTCTGCAAGGTCCTGTCCCCTCTGCTCTGTAATTTTTCCCAGCAGTAGGAGCTGCAGGATTTGATTTTCTGTCAATTATGCATTCACAGCATCCCTTGAAATAGTGCCTTTCTCTGCTCCTCTGAGGCTGAATGGGTCACTGTCTACAACTAAGGAAGGAAAACATTTGTCATACCCTTACCCATCATTGTTCCAAAAAAAAAAGAGTAAACATTTATGTTAAAAGAAACTGGTGCCCCAACCAAATTATTGTTTATTATTAAAGAAGGGTAAAGCCCACATCCTACTTGTGTGTGAAAAAAGCTTTATTTTTATGTCTTTGGGGTCACACAGACCTCTTGAGTTATTGATTTCTGTGCTGTACAAGAAGAAACAGTGCTGGCATGTTCAGTTTCTGCTATCTCTGATGATGTTTGAGACAAACTCTGCTTGGGCATCTTCTTGGGTGCAGTTTTTCAATGCTGCTCTGTGTGCAGCAAGGTACAGAATGCATGTTGTACAGTGAGGAAATCCTTGTATAGGAACACAGAGGGGTTGTGGGTAGGAATTGTGGGGTCCCTGTGACTCTATTGGATATATTCTACTTTCTTTTAATACTTACAGATACTTCTGCTGTGCGTAGAGTGGACTCTGCTCTTCCCCCCACTATGTTATTGATACTCTTGCCTATTATTTCCTTTTGCTTTTTTCTTTTGTACTTGGGATTGTCTTTTCTGTGCTGACAAGGAGGACTTTTTTAAAAGTAGTCTGCAAATCCTTCTTTATCCTCTTTTCTGTATCCCAGATAGACTGTCAGCTGGGATTGCAGCTCTGCAAGGCATTTCTTGGAGGGTGGTAGTGGAAAAACCACTAAACTAAGGCAATTCAAGGTATAAATAATGATCCTTTATAAAGTGTTTGTACTGATTAAAGACAAGTGCTTGTAAGGTTCAGCCCCTGAACTGATTTGGTTTCCACTCTGAAAGCTCCTGAACCAGTGTTAATTTACCATTTCTGGTTTCCAGTGCCCAACTGTCAGGATTTCTGCACAGCATCCATGTCCACAGCCTCTGAGCAATTCCAATATCTCTGTGCTTATCCACTTTGCCCACTTTCATTTTTTACTTACAGATCTTTATCTAAAATTGATGCTTGTCTGTTGAATTAGGGTCTGTTCAGTTTACATGGAGATTGAGAGCTCCGGGCAGCTCCTCCAGGCTGGTGAACCCATGCTTGAGATGTTGTGATGTGCTGGGGAGCTGTTTGGAGCCAAAGTGGTGAGTGCACCGACTGGCCTGGCAGGTCTCTTCTATTTCTTAATATCTTAACTATTTCTGAATATCTTAACTATTTCTGCAGTCTGACCCTTCATTGATCTTATATTGCCAAGCATGTAATATTTCATTTAGTCCTTCTCAACTCCCCACGTGCAGGGGCCTTCTTGGACTTGATAGCTTTAAAATAAAACTCGGAAATGAGAATTCTTTAGGAGTACAAAATTCTGCAAGTCAAATGCTGTTTGGTGTTTTCAGAGTTTATGAAATGTGTTGGGTTATTGTGCTCTGATGGCAAAGGAGCATGACTTGGTGGCTTGGATATTGTATTTGTTTATATTTCCTAATTTCCTTTTACTCCCCAACCCCAAAAGACAAGATCTGAGATTTTTCTGTTTGTTCCTTGTGTCTGGGAGCACAAAGCCGGCTCCCAGGCTCATTGTGTTTTCTGGCAAAGGCAGTCACCACAGTCTGTAGTATCTGTACAGCTTGGCAAGGATTATTTGTATTTCATCCTCTATACATATGGGGTCTTCTCCCTGTTCAAAGAGAAATATGAGCAGAGGAATGGACAGATAGGACTGGAGACAGAAAATGAGCCATTTCTAGGTTTGGACAGTGTGTTTTTCTGAACAATACTGTTCTAGCTGTTTCTGCAAAACTCCTAGAATAATATGAAGAGATTGTGATTGAAAAGTAATGACATGATTCTGGTCTTTATAATCCACTTCAAAAGAAACTCAAACCATTTGGTTCGCTATTCCTTCTTTGAAGCTGGCAACAATACAATCATAAAATGGAAATGCTCCTGTGATTCCCCCTCCTCTTTCTGGAAGTAGGTGTTTGGACCTTTCCTCGCTGCTGCTTTTTAAACCTCCATCTCTAGTTAGAGGCTTCCTTCAAGGATGCAACTGCAAGGCAGAGCATTCATTTGCTTTCTGAGGCTTTCAGGTTGCCATGTGAAGTTTTAACAAACTGAAATGTTGACTTCCAGCATTTGGAAGATTGTCACTTTTGCTAGGCCATTACTGGAAATGATTTAAGTAACATGATGTGGTTATCTACATCTCTTAGCATCTCTTTGGGATGTCTTGCGTGTTGGTAAAATTCTCTCCGAATAGGTTCACGTTCAGCTTGCTTTTTAGCAGTAAAATAACCAATTTTTGTGTAATTTTTACTGCACTTTTTATTAGTGAGTTTTTAAAAATGTGAGGTCAGCCTCTCTGGCATGTTTCCAAGCCCTATGGAATGAAACACAGAGCTCTGGGAAGCTCATTACCAGAAAGGTGCAGGTAAATGTGAGGGAGCTGAGGGGCTGAAAGGTCTCCTCTTTGAGGAGAGATCAAGTGAGCTGAATGTGTAGGGCATCTAAGCAGGTGGTGGAAACAGAACTTCACAAGGTGAGCAGCAGAAAGACTGTCCACATGGCAAATTGTCACACGTCCAGGGGAGGTGAATCTGGATAACAGTGTTCTGGCCTCAAAACAGTGGAAGACACAAAGAAACTGGAGGGCAGTTTACTTAAAATATGCAACACGTTACCTTTGCCATGATTTGTCCATTGAACTCATTGTTATGAAATTTATTCAAAGCCAGAGGATTCCCAGGACTGAAAATAGCTGGGATAGCACTGGCTATAGTTTCATTCAGACAGCCGTCTTTGGTTAGAAGACACTTCAGAGAAGGTTGGGCCGAGGAGGTGCTGGGGAAGTTAATTGTGTGTGTAGGTGTATGCAGGCTTGAAGCCTCTTCTGTGCATTGGTGCAAAAGCTAATCCACCACGACAGATTAACCAAGCTGCCTGCTCAGCCTGGTTTTTGGATGTGCCTCCCCTTTGGATGTTCCCCTTTCCAACTCTCTACTGGGCCCATCCTTTTCTGTTTTGGCTTGGCCATTTTCCTCAATCAGATGCCAGCCTGAATGTTTTTGTAAATGTAGCATCCCAGTGATTCCCAGGAGATGGTAAAGCCTTTCCATACTTGAAGGATGTCCTGCCTGGCTTGATTCCACCATGCCAGGGACTAGAGGCCACCTGTCTCTGCCCACTCTCCAGCCAATTTTGAAGAGATCTGTTTTATTATAGTGCTTATTCCTTTGCATATTCCTGCCTGTGGATATGGCAGCAGTATCTGTGCCTGTGCACACTGCAACCCTTTGCACCGTGCCAGGTTTGGGGAGGGCAGCACAGGCTGGCTGTAACTTTGGTCCCCTTTCAGTCTGATCCAAGATGCAGCACTGCTCCCTGCAACTCCACTAGTTTGTTGGCTTCTTCTTAGAACATAAGTTATTACAGTTTTCCCATTAGCTTTTAGTTCCTGATACCTTTTGAAGACTGAAGCTATCTAAAGGAAAACTCTTGGGTGTACTCAGGACATTTGACCACTGTCCTGCCCCAAAGAGCAGTCAGTGATGTGGTGAGGTGAAGAGCTGGAAGGGAGAACCCAACCCACTGCAGAGCAGGATACGTGTCAGTTTGAAGATGCTGATTCTTCATCAGCTGATTCCCACTGTGTTTGGAGTGGATTTTCTCAAAGTGCACCAGGTCCCTTTGGGATGAGGATGGCTCTGTACAAGTGGAAAAGATGATTATCATGTTGTTGTATTTATTTGGAGAGGATATGCAGCAGTTTTCAGACAGCACTACGTACCTAATTGGGAATTCAAATTCCAGCTGGTAGATTGAGGCTGAAAGGCAGAGCTGTGGGATAGAAACGGGCAGGCACAAAATGCTGAGGCTCCTAATCTTTTACAATATGTTTGTTTAATACAAAGTGGTCTATTGAGATTGTTTTGCAGAGTAGAATAATCGTTGTGTGCTGACTAATGGGAGACAGCAAGCTGTTAAAGAGCATCAATTAACCATACAGGAAGAGATTATTGAGTATTTTCAGAAGCATTCAGGACGTGAAGAGTAGAGGATATTGCTTGAAGGTAACCCTCAGAGATTTTTAGCAATTGAAATCTATAAACTGCAACGAGACTATTTGTGGCCATACATGTGTTTGCAGAGCCTTCCAAGAAGAACAGAACTGGAGTTAGCTTTCCAATTCCAGATTGTGCGGATAGAGAATAAATAGTGCTTTGCTGAATTTGTTATCTTACTTAATATTAACAATTTTTAAAATTTCCCCTCTTAAGTTTATCTAGTGTTATCCCAGGAAATGCTGGTCCTCTTTGTAGAAGAGCGTGTGCAACACCCTTTTGATACTTGGATGTAGATTTTGTTACTCTTCTGTTGTCCTGACTGTAAGGCTGTTGTCCTTGTCCTCACAACTGCTCCTGCTTCCCTATAGTAATTCCTAAACCTGCTATTGCTGTGAGCTAGAACTCAATGCACTTAGTGCCGAGAGGAGCATGCTGCTCCTCCATCACGTGCCTTGCTTAATGGATAATAAAATTCTCCAGTTTTGACTGGTGGAGAGTATGAAAACCTATGTTTCATTAAGAATGCTTTTATACAGCCCTGCTATGCTTCTGCTTGAGTTTAATGTGAAAAATAAATAACATTTTGTGGGCTCTGTTTGCTGAGTGATGTTGTTGTTTGTAACTAACGGGAAATTTTCCCCATCCTGGATTCCAGTGTTAAATCCACTTTGTGCAAACATCATTTTCCATTTATTCATTGGCTGTGGGGAGACCAGATAACATTGAATTTATTTTTTTCAGTTGTGTTCCTCTAAAGTGGTGTTAGAGAATTGCACCTCAGTTATTGTTACAGCCAACAGCAAGAGATGTCCCTGGGATTCCTTGGGGATTATGATAAAGAGGGACCCCTGGTTCTTGGACAAGGACAAAGATAGACTTCTCTGAGCTTCAATTCTCTGTTCAAATGCCTTAATCAACAGAGGTCTCCTTTAACAGATGGTTCTGCATCAATAAAGCCTTTAATGTGTTAGTAAAAATTCAGAGAAATTTACTCCTTTTCTGATTTGATTGATTTTCTTAATCTTCTTTAAGCGGAGGCTGAGGGGTGAGAATAACTCATCAGAAGACTATGGAGAGGATTAATTACTTGGCTGCAAAACTCATGAAGATATTCTGAAGGAAGATGTGGGATGACTGAGTGAAGCCCTGGTAAAGTTGGTGTCAGTGGGGAAATTTAACTGTGACTGCAGTCCTCACACCTGCAGTGTTTCACTGTAAGAGAATGTAGACTGATCCGCTGTATGTCATAACCTTCTGAAATTTGTTTCAGTAATAAAATCTTTCCCACTAATCTGGGGAAAAAGTCCTTTTTTTACCCTCTCACAGACAGCAGCTTGTCTGACCCCGAGCAGCTGTAGCTTGACAGTGGGAAATGCTGCGGGTGCTTTGCTACCTTAGGACTCCTGTCCTTGCAGCTGGTGCTGCTTTGAGCTCTGCCTGATCTCTGGTGCTTCAGAGAGCTGCCAGAATATCTCTGACTTTACAGGGAACTTGTCAAAGCGCTGATGTGTGAGGTACCGATATCTTAATGCAGATCTGCAGATTTAAAACCCCAAGGAGTTGTTCAGCTTCACCCACGGGCAGGAAAGGGAGGGGTTGCAGAGCAATTTCAAGGCTGGAAGGGGTATCATTAGCACTGAGCTTGACCTGAGTTGAGCTTTGGCCAAAGGATTCATCCCTGGAGCTGCAGTGAAGCATTTCATGGTTCATTATCCTCACAGTAGGAAACAATGTCTTACTCTGAAGCTCGAATTTTCATCCATTTGATCTTCTTATGGCTTTGTCAGCAAAGTCTGATCTTTACCACCTTCTTTTCCCCTTCCTTTTAGGAACTAAAACGAATTACATATCTGTCTCCATAAATGCAATATTTTGAACTCTTCAAGTTTCATATTCTAAGGCTTGTTTTCTGGGCTGTGGGTCATTGGGTGACCTGCCTGTGAATCCTGCTCTGTTTCCCTGTGGTTTTTTGAGTCATGAACTCCAGAACTGTACACAAGTCTCAGGAGAGCTCTGGGATTTGTGCAGGTTGCAGATGCAGCACCGCTTTTTGGAAACTTTGCTGCTTTTTGACTGAGTTGATTTGGCAGCTTTTTGCCATAGCAGAAACAGAAAATCCCATTGGGCCAAAATCCCATTTCCCTGAAGGCCTTAGCAGGATGCCTCTTTTACAGATGTTTCCCCACTGACAAGTACATTTTGAGATGAGTCACTGAATTCATATTTAATCCACTAGTCAAACTGGCAAGGCAATTACCATCTTGCAAGTTCTTCAAATCAAATTGTTAGAGAACATTAAATCAAATGCTTTGGTGAAATCCCAGTATATACAATTGCTTTTATCATCCAGATAGTGATGCTGTCACAGGAAAGGCTTTTATTTTATTGGGGCCTATCTTCAGTGAAAGTGTGCTGCCTGGTACTCATTTTTGTCTTGGCCTCTGCTTCTTTGTCTCTGCTCCATTATTTTCCTTTTCCTAATTGTTACCCCATAATGAGAATTGAGAATTAAGGAATTTCTAGGTTACAGTTGTCACCCCTACTTTTCAGCATTGCTAAGTGCAGAAAGCATTTGTAAACCAAAATAATGCTCTTACTCACGAGGCAATTAATCTGTTATGACAACCTGGTGGCTTAAAGCACGACAGGCATGAAGGTCACTCTGCTGGGTCTCCGTGTGTTTTGCTCTGAAGCCAAACCACCCCCTCTCCAGTAAGAGGGAAGCATGCAGAGGCCTTGTGTGTAAGTCATCACTGGAGGGGCTGGTGGACTGTGAATCTGCAAACAAATGACTACAGGCAGCTTTCTGGTTACTGAGCTGCAGCCTGACAGAAGGCACATGTTAGCTTAATTCAGTTTTCACTGAATTAAGTGTTTACACTCACAGTTGGCTCTTCTTTTTGGTACATCCTAGTCCAAACATGACATTTTGTGTTGTTTCCTGGGGGGAGGATTTGTTTCACAGAAATGTACCATGCTCTTCCCCTCCTGTTCTTTTTCTTCCCTCTACAGGTGACAGCAAGAGAAGAACTGCAGAAAGAGGGGTTCTCTGCCACTGCTAGAAAGATACAGGAAAGTGTTGAGCTAAAACTGCGAGATCTTGCATCCCTTCGTGCTCCAAAGAAAAATGAAATGCACGGTTCATGCAGGTTGGTGCTGAGAAACAAACATCCTGCCTCCAAAATGGGCTTTGGTCAGTCTGTATCCAAGGGACCTGTTTCAGCTGTCAGTGCTACACAGGTGATCAGAGAGCTGCAGATGAGACAGGCCAGCCTGCAGAGAGAGCTGAAGCAGCTGCGGGAGGAGTGCCGGCAGAGGCTGGATGAAATTGCAGAAGGATTGGAGGGAGTGATTTGTATCTCCCCTTGAAGAGATAAAACTGGACTGAGAGGAGCAAAGGAATAGAGTGGCTTGATCACGTTGTGCCTGGCATGGGGGAGTGCGAGGTGAGGAACCAAATGTAATTTCTAGTTTTTTAGCCTGGGAATCATAACTTGTTACTGCTGTGTGAGTTCCACTGGGGCCATAACCTCGGTGGCACTCTCTGCAGCCCCTTTATTGCTAGACTTGCCAATTAAATTCTGCATTAGGCCTTGGTGGGAGTGTGCATAAATCTCCCTTTTATCTTCTGGATTTCTAGTACTTCTGCCAAGCACTGGGCTCTTTTACAGTGCTCAGCTGCTAGGCACGGCATACATTGAGGCTGTGCATTGAAGTACTAATTGCATTCAATATTTTCCAGCAATTGGAAGAGTTCATTAGTCAGAAAAATCCAAGTATTGGAGAGCATGAAAAATGCCAAGGCTTAGAGAGATTGGCAATATTCAAGAAAGTGTGTTGTTTTAATTCAGCTGCTTTGAGTATTTGTGGCAGCTATAATGTAGTCGCAATAAGAAAAACAAATGCCTAATAATAAATAAAGTACTGCACTGATTTCATTTACTGGTGTGATGCACTTGAGCTAATTGGGTTCTCAAAGAGAACAAGCTGGAAACCCATTCCATCAGGTTATGAGTCACAATGAGAGAGATAACTTATGGACCTGCTATAGGAAGTTTCTGTGATACAGAAATATGACCTTAACTTCCAAGCTTGAGGAGTCTCCAAGCTCTGTCTCTGGAGGCTTTTTCCCTTGGAACATTGAAATGCTTTTCCTTTGGCCTTCATTTTCTACCCTTTTCTGGCTTGTTTTCACCAAGGAATATTTTTATATTCTGATTGTACACTTTCACGAATAAATAATATTTAAAGAAACCAGTCTGCTTTTCATTTGTGAATCGCTGTGAGCAGTGGGATTTCCTCCATCTTGGGGAGCAGCCCCTGGGAACGGGGTGTTTGTGTGTGGTGTCCAAGGCTGTCAGTCACAACCAGAGTGCCTGCTGGCAGCTAGCACTGGGAGTGACACACATTCTTGGAGCAGAAAACGCTTGTGGGACTGGTGAGATCTGTGTCAGGGGCAGGTGGCCCTAGGCTGCTGCTCCTGGAAGAATCTCCATGGCTTTCAAAAGCCAATCCATACCACTCTGCTTTCAAACCATTTTGTAGATGCAGGGCACCTGTTTCAGGCTGGTACAACTTTGGGCAGGTGTTGGCTCCAGGGTTGCTGACATTTAAAGCACAAGAGGACTTACTCAGACACAGGTTTCACAGAAAATTATTCATGAATGGGAGTGAAGCAGTATATCCCAGAACTAACAAGAGTGGCAGCACCAGTCTCTCTCTCTTTGAACATTTTATATCCCCCTTTATCTTTTATACAAGGAAATTTTCATACTGCATTGCATTTAGGTTTAAAATATTGCCCTCAAAAGATCTTTTCTTCTCCTGGGATATTCAGCAGAGAAGAGTGGGCAAATATTCCTGTGCATGGCAAGAGCTCTCAGATTCAAGTACAGGTCTAGCTCATGCCTTGCTGAGGCTTATCAGGGCTGGCTTAATGCAGGATGCCAGGATGTATTATCCTGCTGTGCACTTAAACCGACAGGAGTCCCTTAGGGGGTGCCTTATTTCCTGGGATCAGCCCTTTGTCACCACACACACTTAGTGTCCTGTGCTTCAGTGCTCAGCCAAGGGCCCCCTTCAGCAGAGACTGCAAGTGGCAGCACCTTGCCCCTGTTTGACCCTGAAGAAGTGTTTTTTTCGCCGGTGGAATGTCAAGAATGGCAGTGCTTAGTGTGTCCATACAGTGTGTGTGTGTGATGTACAGAAGTGCCCACAGTGACTCACAGACAACTGCATGGCACAAGCCACTGTGCTGAAGTGGCCACGCGGGAGCTGTCAGGAGAGCCAGGGGGTTGGAGCTGGAGCAGCTTGTCCTGGAATGTCCATCGAGAGGTGCTGCAGCTGAGGCAGCTGTAAAAGTTCACCTTCCCACCTGTGATGCTGTGCTAGCGTCACACTCTGCAGATACCTCGTGCAAGTACCATTTTTATGTTCTGGCACCAATTGTACACTGGCTTTTGTTTCAGGTACCAATTAGCTTAAACCAGAGCAGCTACTCTGTGGTCCCTGCTGAAGGTCAGCGGTGTGTTCTGAGCTGGCAATGGTTTTAAAAACAGTACTTGCAGCCTCGTCTTTCCTTTGCCTCTCTTCTCAGCACCAGCGTGGAGTGCACAAAGCAGGAGATGCTATAAAGGCTTGGTGCTCTCCCACACCAAATTTTGGAGGGTCGTTTTCCTTTTTAGAATCATGGCCCCTTCCCAGGAGCTGGACACACAGGGGCTGAGCTGTGGTCATGCCTTGGTGACTGGTCACAACTTCTGAGGCATATCAATGCATCTGGAATACAGATGCTTTCCAGTCCTCGTGTGCTTGGTGAGCCATCAGCTGTCTCTCCACCACTGCTGGGAGATGATGAATAATAAACACCACTTAAAAGCCTAAGAAAATATCCCTGGATTAACACCAGCTGCAATGAGGGCTGGAAAGTGAACTGAGTGACCGCAGTCACACTTAATATGATATAACCTAGGAGCAAATCGGTGTTTGTCACCTCACACTGTTACCATGGCATTTGAAGAATTTTCCTTTCCTTGTTTAGGCTGACTTCTCTCACCCCCCATCAGAGCCCAGCAGTTTTCAAGGCTGCAGTGACCCTCTCGGTCACTGGGGCTTGGCCCTGTGTCAGCAGCCGAGGATGCTGCAGAGGGGGGAATGGCTGACCTGGGACATGTGAGACGAAGCATCCAAGTGACTGGTTGTTCTGTGGCAGATGCTCTGACAGGAGGAGGGTGACTCAGGCAGTACAAGCCATCCATGGGCTCCTGCATGCTCTGTAAATGTTAAGCATTACTTCATAGAAATTGGAGAGTGTTGTAAACAGCCCACTACAGGCTGAAAACAAAGACAGAAGCTGTTAAGGGGTTTGTTCTTTGCCATACCACCATGCTGGTTGTACATTTCCTTATGAAATCAGAAATCTGCTCTAAAATTCTTGAGGGAGTTGACCAGAGAGGAGTGGGTGGGTATCAGCTGGGGAAGCTGAGCGAGTCTCACATTGTGTGCATCTGCTTATTAAACTCAAGTGGTCGGGGAAGGCTGGTGGTGATGCTGTCCAAACATCTGGGGTAGGCAGCAGGGTTTAATTTTGTTTCTGCTTTTTTTTTGAAGCAGTTCTCCTTGTTGATGCATCCTGAAGGGTGTAGTTTGGGTTTGGATGCAGTTTGGATCTGAGTGATGTTAGGAAAGAGAGGAGCATATTTGAGGCCCACGCTTGAAAAGCAGGAAACCAGGGTTAAATCAACACCTGTCACAGATGCTGTATGTGGTTGTCAGATACACCTGGCGAGGGTCAGGCAGTGAAGAGCTGTCCCAGATGTTCACCTGGTGACAGCTGACAGTGCAGCCTGTCCACGTGAAGTCCCCATCACAGCTAACCCTCCTCGTGAGGCTGGGAGCACCTGGCCTTTTGCTTCGTGCTCTGCTGATGCTGCACTGAAGACAGGCTGAGTTACTGCTGCAGTGTTTAAACCACACTCTCTGGTGATGGATTGTTTTCAAGCACAGCCTGAAGAGAAACTTTTACAGGACTTGTGTGCAGGCTCTGTTAGGCCAGCAAGGAGGTGTTTGTGGAAGGTCACAGTTTAACCCATTGCTCTGATATAAGTGGTGCTTGCTTACCAAGCATCTTGCTAGGAAAATGGAATTGGCCAAAAATACTTAATTGGCTGATAACTCTGGCTCACACTGTGTAGCTGGAAATATTCCTCCCCAAATAACTGAGCATCATTTAGCTTGCAGTCAAAACAGGAGGTTCACTTTGCAAAAGGCAAGCATGGCATCCGCAGTCCCCGCTCCCAACAACATTGCGCCTGCTGGTAAATAAGGGCTGCAACCTATGTTTAAAAATAAGAGCTGCTGCGAGTAGTGATTTCCAGCCTGGAGTGTTTTGGGTTCCCTGTGGGATTCCTCCACCAGCTCCTGCTGGAGGATGAGCTGCTAGCAGTTGGTGTGAGCGTGTGTGTGTGGCAATGTGGTGCAGCTCAGTGGGAGTTAACACATGCCTGACGGTTCAGCTCCCTCCTCTGACCCTCAGCCTCTTGCAGCGAGAGCCTCGGGTCTTGTCACCCTCACACTTCGCCTCCTGGAGCCAACAGCTCATATGGAACGGTCTGCCAGTGCTTCTGCTCCTCAACTCACAGCCCAAACCCTCGTGGCCGGTGTCTCACCTCTACGCTGGGAGGATTCTTGTCCTCCCAGCCCCTCCAGACCCACCTATGGCCATCAGGCCATCGGGCCATGGTCAGATCCCTATTCATATCCCCAAGGTGTCTTGTTGCTGCTCTGAAATGGAAGGCAGCGAAGACAAGGGTGTGCAAGCTTGTGTGAGCTTCCAGTCTCACGTGCAAGCTCCCGGCCCAGGCTGGGGGCATCAGTCCCAGCCCCAGCTTCTTACTCCAGTGGGATTTGTACCTACAAAAGGCTCTGCCAGCCACACCATCATCCCCCAGCCGTGAGGTGGCCTTTTCCCACTAAGCCAAGGAGCTATCACTGGCAGGTACCTTCACTGTCAACTGTGCCACCTTATTTCCCAGCATAAGTCCTAGTGTCTGCATCCAGTCACGCTGGTTTTCTTCCTTATGAAGGGCTGGAGAGCCCTTTACTCACCCAGAAATACTCCTCGTGGAGGTCCATCTAGAGACTGAACCTGAACAAGGGGAATGCAAGCAGCTAAGGAAAGCAAACCCCTGTAGTTCCCTGAGAACTGAGAGGGTCAGCAGGAAGAGGGGGACAGGCCTGGCCTACATCTAGGCTGGTGGGGCAGTGGGGCTAGGACGAAGCCAAGCTCTCTTGGTGGCTCCTGCTTTAATTTAGCATGAAGTACATCTAAGAAATATTTGAGCGTGGCTGCCTGCCTCAGAGACAAGCAAACAAGGGATTTACTGGGGCAGAGTCAAAGCGGGCTCTCAGCCCCTGCTAATGCTCTTCTTCTCCCATCTGACCTTATTAAATCAGCCTGCTTGTTTCACAAGACGCCTCCTTTGCCTCACAGCAGCCCACGGCTGCTCTGGAGGGAAGGGAGCTGCGAATCCTCTGGAAAGACCACATGGCTCAGTGGAGCACAACCGGAGTGCTGGCAGGGAGTGGGATGTGGGGGATGTTGGGCTCGTCTTGCAGGAGCTACCAAAACCCCTTTATGTTACAAATACAAATCCAAGGCAAAAAGCTGGTATTTGTGAGTTGAACTGCTCAGCTGGCAAAATCTCCAGCACTTGGTGGGGGGCAAGAGGATTTTGCTTAATGCTAGCAGCTTCTTCTCTTCCACATGGGACTTGCAGCTTTCCTGGGCCATGATTCAACGGGTGCCAGGGCTGTGCTGACAGCCAGGTCCCAGGAGGACACAGGGCATGAGGGATTTGGCTATGGAAAGGCAGGCGGCAGAGATTTTCTTGGGGTACTGTTATGTGAAGGCTCCTTGTTGAACCAGATTGGCCATGGAGCGTGGTGTGGGAGCTGGTGTGACCCCCAGCCCCCAATCTCCTGCTGCTGTGGCCTCCTGGGCAGGGAGGGATGAAAGGCAGTAAAAGCCTGTGCATTTTCTGTAAGCACAGGAATCACTGCCTCTTGCACTGGCTCAGCCCCAGCTCTTGACAGCGTCAGGCCCTGCAATGACTTGGCTCATCCAGGTTTTACCATTAATGCCATAAAAAGTCCACTCCAGCCATGGGCTCAGCAGGCAGTGAGAAGAATCCTCAGACTGATGGCGAGCTCTGAAGCACAGTTCATCCTGTGATTGGCACAAGGTGGTCTGTGATTCCTGGAGCAGGATTAGCCCCTGATCCGAGCCTTGACTTGTGGTGTGAGGTGTGGCTGAATCACCACCACTTTGTATGGCTGCTTTGCAGCCCTGAGATGTGATATTAATTCATTAGTGTCCTCTAAGTAAAGAAGCTTCCTAATTAATTTTTATAGAAGTATCTTTCTTGTTTATACTGATTAGTATTAAAAATGCTAATATGTATTTTTTAATGCTAACCACTGGCAAGGAGACCATGCTATCACCCTTGATTAATGCCAGCTTTCATGGTGTTGACACAGCATCTTCTCTCTTCACAAATACATTTTAAAAAGGAAAATACACTGTAAAGCCCACATTCAGGGGTCCAGGCTGCCTTAGAGCTGGGGCAGATATCCTGCCCAAGGCTGTGTGCCTGTCCCGTCACCTGCTGGGTGCCACCACAGGGGACAGGGCAGCATGCCCAGCCTGCGCTGTGCATGCTGATGTCTGCTATGAATCCCTGGTTCCCCGCAGTTTCAGGGCATGCATTTATTTCAGGCTCTTGCATGTTTCCATTTGTATTCTCCCATTTTCATTGCTACCCTCTCGAGGCCAAGGCCAGCAACCAAAGGTGTCATAACAGTAAAGCTCGATTGCAAGTTATTTGCTTGGCATCATTGCATCTGCCAAACAGCAATATTAATTTTGTCTCTCAATGAAGGAAATATTCTGCTGATTAGCCACGGGGGCAGCATTTGTTCTAGAAATCAGCCTTTAATAGGCCTTTTTATCATGCTGTAATTCATATTGCTAAGTCAAGAAGAGCTTTTCATTGACACGCTTGGGGTCTGCACCTCCAGGGCTGAGCACAGGGATGGCACGGGATGAACACAAACTTGTGTCATGGTGGCAAGTCAGATGCCATGATTTGGACTGTCAGTGCTGTGGCGAAGGGGGGAGCTGCAGGACGGGAAGGGCAGGACTGCAGCGGGGAGGGTCAGTGTCACCCAAGGTGCCCTTGTGAGGGTCCTATGGGGACAGCCAGCTGGGGATGCGCTGCCCTGATGCTCCCCTGGGACCTGCAATGGGGACAGGGACAGGCTCACCAGGGCTGTGAAACTTCTCAGGGAGAAGATCCCATCCCCAAGTGAGTTGGAGAACACACTTTCTGCAAGAGCACACTGCTGCCCACCAGCCATGGCCATGCTCCAGCCTCTGCGGCCAGCAGGGATAGGGATGGGAGTGATTTATGGTCTCACTGCACAGCAGGGATCTCTCACTCACCTGTGGTTAATTTTGTTTGGAGATGATCGTGCTTTTTAAAAAACCATCTCTCTCCCATCCACTTCAAGAGGGAACAGAAGTTTCCCAGTGCTGCCCTGATGGTGCTTAACAGAGTCAAGCTCTGAGTATTTAATGTAGGCCGTGCTTAACCTGCACTGAGGATCCTGTAGGGACATTCCCCCTTGTTCCAGCTGCAGCTCAGCATTGCTGCCTACATCCTGTGCTGCTGCTGCTCTCGCACACGAGCCCTGACCAGACCTGCTCTTGGCGCTGGCTTTACTGCCAAGGGCAGCACTGCTGGTTCTGGAGCCCCTGGCATCTCCGTGCCCACCAACAGTGCTGTCCTCTTTCCCTCTCTCTCAATACCATTTTCCCAAGGACAGGAATGTGGCACCAGGCTTCGAGTTCTGTTTTTCTGCCAGAGACCCTACAGAGCACAGCAGTGCCTGTGGCAGCCCGGGGGTGGGCACAGGTGGGAACCAGCTCCCATCCGCTGGCTGCTCAGGGGGAGGCGAATGCCCTGGGCAATGCTGAGGGAGCAGATGGCATTGAATTTCTAAGAGTAAAGATGCTTTTTAAAGTATTTTTTTTTCCCACCAATTGCTCAGAAATTGTCTTGAAAGAAGTGGGTTAGAACAGAGCAAGGAACAGGGATTTTGCTGTTTTGGCTGCAGGGACTCTGTATGCTAATAAATTATCAAAAGGACCTGAGTCCCTTTCAGAGTCCTCCTGTAAGAGATGTTCTGACTGCCACTCATTTCTTCCAGTGCCACCTCTGGCTGTGGGGATGGGGCCTGACCCTGTTTACCCATCTCAGGCAGCAACCCCAGCAAGAAAAAGCAAGGAGGATGTCACCAGGCTGTACCTCCTGTTCTCTCCCACGTTGCTTGGGGATGGGAACCAAGGTGTGTGCTGCTGGGGAGGATGGTACGGGGTGCTCCAGGGGTGCTTTAACGCACTTCATGCCGTACCAGCCTGGGCCAGCCAGGAAGAAGCTGCCACCCAGCCTGGATGCCACCTGCATTTCCTCTCTCCTGCTAGGGAGCAGCAGCAGCAAGCTGGGGTGAGTTTGGGGAGGTTTTGGTGCCAGTGTGTGGCCTGGAAGGCTTGCTGGCATATGGAGCTGCTGCCAAGGAACCCTTGGAACTGCAGGCAGAAGGTTACATTCAGGTAGCAGCTTGCTTATCCTGCAGTTGGAACATTTCAGCTTTGCTCAGTGGGAACATTCCAGTGATATGTAGGCATTTTCCTCAGCTGTTTCTGAAGAACTGCCACAACCTACTCCTTGAGATGAATATTATATTCACAAAGTTATTATTTTTAAAAATATTTCTTTAATTGTATGAAGTTTTAATGCAGTTCCAAGTGTGTTTCTGTGTGGGAAGTACATATATTTAGGGATGTGCTTATTTGATAATGAAGACCTGCTTTATCTGATAACGTAGGGCCTTTCCCCACACACAAAATCCCCAGGGTAGTGTAGAGCTCCCAGACAGAGTCACGCAGTGTCGTGTTCATTTGTTCGAAAGAGGAGACACAGGATCTGTGCAGAGGATGAGGCAATATCAGCCTCTCTGACACACCAGGCAGGTTCAGCTCACTGCTTTCCCAGCTTCCTGAACAATCTGGATTTCATTCCCCATCCCGCCTCTCTGCTGAACTTGGAGACCTCACGTGGCTGACATTCAAAGGAAGAGAGAAATTAAAAATTATTTCAGATGGATCTGAAGTTTTTAATAATTTCAGTCTCCAGAATATTCGGTGGAGGGTCATCTAAATAACATCTCCAAAATACAGACCAGTAATATGTAATCAAATAACCAGGTAGCCTGGCTTTCAGTTATTTCTTTTTCTCCTTTATTTTTCGATATTGCTGCTATCCTGATCCCTCCCAGTCTTACACTCGGTGTGATTACACATTCACACATGAAGGGAAAATCCCTGGCATCTCTGCCGGAGCTGCACATCCCTGGCGCCCTTCAGCTTGAGAAACAAACTAATACGAGATAAAAGGGAATTATGGGTCTAATAAAAAGGATTATTTTTCCACAGGACAGGCCGTGCGCCTTCAGCCCCGTTACACAGCGCATCTCTGAGCCTCACTAAGTGTCAAATGAAATGGATTAGGATCTTAATAGCACATTTGATTAGTGAAGCTCTCACCTCCGGGCACTCTCTCATGTGTGTTAATGGGCGCTGCGGGGGACGGCAGCCTAAATGAGCCCATTAATGAGCAAGAGCTGATGCCGTGGCCGCCCGGGCTGCAGTCAAAACCCCTGGCAGCCCACGGGGAAAGCCGTGTGTACAGCATGGGAAAGTGCACTTTTGTGTCTAGAAGGGGAAAAAAGAAAAGGAAAAAAAAAAAAAAAAAAGAAATACTAATTTTTTTGTCAGTCAGTGAAAATAAAAAGGCCGCTCTGTTCTTAACTTATCACTATAGGAGGGCCTGACATTTCGTGACGGATGGGGATCTCTGAGTAGGGCTGCTGTGCTAAACGCAGCCGTGGAGTCCTGCGAGAACGCACGGGGATAATTCCCAAGCACAGTCGCACCACCTGCCCTCCCCCGTGGCTCGATGTCACCGGGGGCTCAGGCACGAGGACAAATGGCTCAGTTAGCGCTGCCTCCTGATGTAATTAACACTTCCTAGAGCTGCACGGGGTGAAATCTGTGCCTGCCACTCATTAAGTCACCTTAATGATGCTCCGCCAGCGACTTAATGGTGCTCCGCCAGCGACTGCTCTGGCATCCCGGAGGGCTTGGAGGAGGATGCGGCAGCAGCGAGGGAGGGAGGGAGGGAGGCAGCGCTGCTGGCCTGCCTGCAGCCTGGGCACGGAGGGTTGGGTGCATCAGAGCTCTGACAGCGCCTCTGTGCTGCGTCTGGGGCGCCCGAACAACTCCTTACCAAATTGTCATAATGTTTCTTATTTCAGCGTCAGGTGGTAAATAACACAGAGCCATAAACAGTTGGGATGCTGTAGGGAGCCAGGAGTTATAAAATGGTGATGCAATAAGCTATCACATATCCTTAAGGAAGAGATTTAAAATATTTAAATGAATAAACATACAGAGCTGGCCGGCTTGGTTTTGTGGGTTTTTTTTTCTTCAGATGGCTCCAGGATCCAGCAGATTCAGAAAAAAGCAGTCCACAAGCCATCAGCCCCACACCCACAGCTGTCTGCTGAGAGCAGGAGCTTCATTGTCCTGTCCTGTGAGCTGTCTCTGACTGGGGCCTTTTTATGGTGTTTATTATTTCACAGCAAAATAATTGAACAGCCAACCCCCGAGTGCCTCTCACGTTAGCTCTTGTGGCAAAGCACCTTCTTCCTAGAGTTTTGCCTTGTTCTGAAGGCTGAGGAATTCTCTGAAATGATGTACTGATGGGATAAACAGCATCCCCCTGCCCAGACACTCACTGTGCTGTAGGATGCCTGGCTTCACTGTGTGTTGTTCAGGCTGACAGCAGCTCCCCAGTACATGAAAGGGGCTTATAAAAAAGAGAGAGGGAATGGCTTCAAACTGAAAGAGAGCAGGTTTAGATTAGATGTTAGGAAGAAATTGTTTACTGTGACGATGGAGAGGCCCTGGCAGAGGCTGCCCAGAGTTGTGGAGGCCCCATCCCTGGGAGTGTCCCAGGCCAGGCTGGATGGGGCTTTGAGCGGCCTGGTCTAATGGAAGGTGTCCCTGCCACCATTCTCTGATAATCTGATTCTCTGATTCTGCCAGAGGCAGCAATGCTTCTTGCACCATCCCTGTGCATTAGCAGTGGGCAGGGCAAGTGAGGCATCAGCTTTCAGTCTTGCCATCTTCGGGGTTAGCTGTTGTGGGTGCAAGTCCTGGAGTGCACTGTGGGGTTGTTGTTCCCTTTCTGAGCTGCAATGACATAGCTGCCCTGCCTGAGGGGGTTCTGGGCACAGGAGTGGGTGTGAAAGCTGGGAAGGGTTCTCAGAGTAGGAGCATGAGAAGCAGTTCCCGTGAAGGACAGGGACAAGTAGGCACTTGCCATGCATGCAGCTTCCGACTGTGTAGCCAGAGACAGGAATGGCCATAGGGGCAGCACAAAGCAGTGTGCTGGAAAGCTGTGCTTTCTGGGATGGTAGGATCCTCATCCTATGAGTCTTCCACTCCAAAGAGCCACAGAGAAGGAAAAAAGCATGTAAGGAGAAAAACAAAATAAGAGAGAAAAAAGACCAGGCAGGCTGCTGTCAGCAGCAGCAAGTACCACAGATCCCTGTGAGATGGAAAAACAGGAGTACCCCCTGACCCAGAGTTTAGGTACTACCCAGGCAGCTTAAGCAGGTGCAAAACAGCTCTTAAGAAGCACAGAAAATTAGGATTCAAAGTGAAAGTGGGCTGGAGCCCTAACAGCCCCTCTGTGCCACCCATCCAAGCCTGGGCAAGGGTCTCCAGCTGTCCTCCTGCAGCCCTGCCGGGCATCCCTTCAGGTGAGGAACACTTTTTGGCATCTACCTGGATGTTAAATACAGATCTCTGGGGCCTGGAAATTGTTTCAGTAATTTGGCTCACCGTTCATAGAGCAATTAGTCATTGGAATAACGTTAGCAGTGCCTGATGTCACCACCGTTTCCATGGCAATGGGCAGATTCCTGAGGCACAAAGTGAGTGTGTGTGAATGTGTGTGCAAGGGGGCTGGGGCACGGGGTGTGCAGAGGAACAACCAGCCCCGAGCCAGAGCCCAGACCTTTCCAGCCATCACACCAGCAGGACCATCCCAAAGCAGAAGGGTTCCAGTCCCTTTGGTCCTTTGTCCCTTGCTGGCTGCTGAATGGAAAAATGATGGTGGGAGGGAACATCTCCCAGGGGTAAATGCCTGAAGGAGGGACACCCCCTGCTCTGCAGCAGCAGCCCAACAGCAGAGGGAAGTGACAGGCTACTTATTAATGACAAATGTCATTGGAAATGATGTGAAATGAAAGGTCAGGTGAGTTATGGCCTAACTTGTATCATATTTTAGTGTGCCAGCTCTGTAAGAACATTTATTCTGCTCTTTTCCCTAAGTGGTGGGGTAGCACCGAAGTGACACCTTGGAGCTTGCAAGCCTCCAGGTATCCCCAGGGTACCTCGTATCTGCTGGGATGGGAGCAGAGCCAGGCTGAGCCTCAGGATACAGAAACAGCACCAAAAGCGCTGGTTAGGAGCTGAGACTGAGGAAAGTATGGTGGCTGCATCCCTGCTTAACAGAGACGGTCTGCCTGGTCTCTCCTGAATTAACCCTTGGGTGAAACTGAAAGAAGATCTCTGCCCAGCCTGATCGGAGTTTGGGAAACCTGTGAGATGCTGTTTGCATCCATCCTTCCCAGCAAGGTATGATGGCCTGGGCAGACACTTTTCCACCTTCTGAGCGCTCAGATCTAATCCGTGTTGAGGGCAAACTTTGCAAGCTGGTGGCGAGGTACAATGTCTTTGGAGAGGTAAAATTTGTCTGCTGGCAAGGTACAATGACTGGGAGGGAGCATAATGCAATTGCTTCATTTGGAGCAATTAGAGCGGAGCAAAACCATGTTTTTATAAAGGAACTCAATATTGGTGAGTGATGCACGGCTTCTCTTTGTTAGTGCAGGGTTGGAAAACAATTTTCTTGTGTGTTAGGGGCGGCACGGAGGGCTCACTTGTTTGCGGTGTGGGGCACACTGGGAGTTTTCAGTCTGCATTGGAACGAGCTGCTCCCTTTCCTGCAAGATACAGAAACAGGCAGGGATGGGGGACAACAGGCACCTCCCAGCAATTTCCAGGCTCTCAGTGGCGCTTGTCATGGCTTGGAGCACAGCAGTCATACCTCAGCACCATTTGTGCCATCGGGTTTTGGACCATCCTGTCCTCCTGGGATAAGTTCCAGCCTGGAAACTGCTGCCAGGGAAGGATGCAAGGGGACACTTACGGCTGCCAGGGTGCAGCATGGGATGCTGAGGGCATCCTCAGCATAACACGGTGTGTTATTCAAGTCAGCTCTTGGAAGAAAGGTTGTAAGGAAAACTGGAGTTTAATCCCCTTGATACTGCCTCGGGATCAAGGCTAGGAGGAGACAGTGTGATGTATTCAATCGGCAGATCAGGAGATAGCAGAAAGAACAAAACAGCAGGGAAGCACTGCCATTTCCTCTGTCACACAGAGGTGGAGCTGAGAAAAGTGATACCTGGTAGATGCCTTTTTTATGGCAAGGATTCCATGCAGGAGTCGGAGAGGATTTGAGCGGTTGCCACAACAGAACCTGATAGCCTGAGGTGTTTCTATACCTGTAGAGAAGAAGATGATGAGAATAATAACTAGTAATATGAATAACAAAAGCAACAGCAACATGAGGAACAATGGACTTAATGCTCTGAATGGACTGCAAGGCTGATCCTATAATTTGCATGGGGGTTAAAGGGATGGCTTGTTCCTGATAAGGTCACAGCCACATCCAGCTGCCTGCAAAGCCCTCACAGCCTTCCTCCGCCCACATCCCGTAAGTATGGCTGATATGGTGCCAGGCACAGTGGTGTCAGCTGTGCCCCTAAATCCACTCTGGGACAGGGATGTGATGAGCCCTGGCCTTGGGGAGCTGGGGCTGCCGCGGCCAGTGGCTTGGTGGCCTTGTTTGGTAAGGCTGAGCCCCTGGCTTCAGCCCTTCCACAAGCACAGCCCTTCCACAAGCACATGCCCAGATATTTACCAGGGGTGTTTGTGTTTGCAGCTGACAGAGGGCTGGGGTAAGGAGCTCAGTGGGATCATTAGTTGGAAAGGAAAATGGGCAGTAAAGCATTTCCTTTTGGGGGCTCTTTCTGTGCTGGCTGTGAGCTGTGGGTCCCCTGTGTGGGACAGTAGCTTTGACTGACAGAATTTGTGCCTCTGTGGCACAGCACAGCACAGCTCAGCTCAGCTCACTGGTGGCTGCCCTGTGCCAGGCAAGTTTGGTGCTGATTTGGGTCGGGGACAATGGTTACTGTCCCACCAGCCATGCCCATGCCAGCTGTGACAAAGGGACACGGATCCAGGTCTGAGCTCAGGGCAGCCCATGGGTGCCTGGAAAGCCACACAGACCCTGGGCACGGTGGGCAGAGCAGGCATGGTGCCAGGCACCAGGGAGAGGCTGGATATCTCGAGGACAGCAGCATCTTGTGGTATTTATCCAGCCTCTCCTGTTCTCATCCCAGAGTGCCTACACTGACAGCCCTGGTTTAAAAGTCACGGGCTGTGAGATTAATTGGGCTGTCAATTCTATTTTCCAGCAAATGAACTACCCAGAGAGTCTTTTCCAAGGTCCTATTTTCAGTGGGCAGAAATGCCATTTCAACATTTGGGGAGAAATATAGGTGGGAGCTTTGTGAAACAGAATTTATGTCCTACTTGCTCTGTTTTAAAGCTGAAGCTAATTGGAGCAAGCCTTAATGGCCAAGGAGACGATGTGTTTGATTGATTTGAATTACTTCACAGCTGTAGGGTGATCCAAGCACTAATCAATGCATGGGTTCTCCTGTGGGATGAGGGGAAGGGTGATGAGACTTCCCAGCTGGAAGGAGAAGTGGGCTCTTTGGTGTCTAACATGCTCTAAATTTCGGTCAAAACTTTTCTTACCGGTGGGGTCTCAACATACCAGCCAACACTTCCTCGGTGCCTGGTTTCATAAGCCTGCTGTTGTTGCCCCATGATGTGCTTCTGCCCATCCAGGACCTCAGCAGTGTTTGGGGGGCTGGGAGGGGAGTCTGTGCTGAAAGGGGAGTTCTGACTCCCCTCTCTTCCCATCACTGCCACAGCACCTGCCTGCCTTCATCAGTACCTGAGCCCAGCAGCCAACACGGCTCATCACATTCAGTCTGCTAATAACTAACTAGAAATTAAGTTTTATTAGCTTAATGCAGATGCATTTTCAACAGCCCACTAACCTTTCCGTCTCGAGTCTTTGCTTATGTCTTAAAAATCCACTTTTCGTATAAGACTGTCAGATTTAATCCTTTTTAAATATCCTTTTCCCTGGTGAGGCAGCAAGATTTCCCAGGCAGCCCTGAAACTTACAGATAAGATTTTACTGCAATAAGACATCCAGATGAAATGAAATCTCTATTTAAAGCAGCCTTTTGGGGGGTATCCCACTTTGTCTGTGTTTGTCTAAAAGTTTTAAGCATCTGTTTTCTCACAGGACAGCTCATTTAGATGTGGCTGGACGAAAACCAAAGCCCTTTCTGTTTCACAGATGAGAGTCCTGGACCCCGCTTGTAAGGTGGGCTGGGAAGCCGGTGTGTCTCTGATAGCCACTTTGGTGGGGAAGCTTCGTTCCTGTCACACATCTCCAAAGGGCTCTGCTGGGATGTGCTGGGCTCTTTCTTGTGGATGAAGACCTCAGGGAGCCAGAGGAAGGGACCTGCAGTGCAGTTGTCTCACCAGCCTCCATTGGTACACGAGCCTGTGCTGGGCACCAGCATCTCCTTCCCCAGCCCCCGAGGTGAGTCACGCTGGTCCTCCTTTTTTAACACCTTTGCAACGCATCCCTTTCATAATAAGGTCTGGATCATGTGTTATCCTGAGCCCTAGGATCGATGGGAGCATCCATGAGCATGTTGGTGGGACCACAGGGAGGGTGATGGGACAGCAAGGGGAGGCTGGGGTCACAAGCACAGAAGGAGAGCAGGTGGGTCAGGCTGGGCTGGGCTGCAGTGATGAGGCAGAGCAGAGACCTGATGGGTTCTTTTCGCTCCCCTGCTCATCTCATGTGCCTTGTGGAGTGGCAGGGAGGGGCTGAGCCAGGGTTGGGGGCTCTGTGTCCCAGGTGGGCTCAGGCCTCAGAAGCAGAAACCCCCAGACACAGCCAGCTGCAGACAGCGCTCACAGCCCTTGGAACTGCTAGCTGTGGGGAGGATATTTTCCAAGGATAGATAGGTTTCCTTGTGTGTGTGTGTGTTTTATTTATTTTTTTAAAAATTAATTTTCTGGCCAAGTAAGTGTGGAGCTACCTGCTTCTGGGTCACTAAAAATAGCTGTAAACACAATGCTGAGGGAGCGGTGAGCAGGGACGTGGCTGTGTGCCTGTATTTCAGGGATGGCATCGCCATTTAGAGATGAACACCACGGTTAGATTAAAGGCTTAATGGCTGCAATTAAACTTCCTGCAGGAATGATTTCCTTGCCGAGCTTTACTCAGCAGCAAACTCTGCGATGCCGGCATTTCTACAGCAGTGAGGGGGTGCAAAGGGGAATCCCAGCATGAACCCAGCCAAAGGTGCAACCTCTCACCCCTTGGCCAGCTCTCAGAGTTCAATAAAAACCCCTCTGCAGCTATTTCAGCAGCATTTCTGGTGCACCAGATACTTTGCAGAAGGAAGCAGGTATGAGGGAAACCAGTGGGTAGGTGTCAGGATGCCATCGGGCAGCGCTCAGCTTGGGAAAAATCCACCCACTTCCAGCAGCGCTGAGGAAAACCTCTCCACTAAAATAAGCACAAGGTTCAGCTCAGAAAAAGGGAGAAAGTGCCTGGTAGCCACATGACTGGGGCTCTGGGAATGGATATAGGATAAGTTTTGGTGGCTGCAGCTACCTCTGCAGCACGAGGATGAGCCAACAGGGCACGGAAGCCAAGCAGCTGCATTACCCCCTCTCAGATTAAAGCCAACTCTCTTTATTCAGTGGGAAGACAAAAGAAAAAAGGAGGATTCAGCTAATCAGGGAAGAACAAACCTTTCCTTGGCCCTGGTGCCAGACACTGTGGTGCAATCACTGGGAATATCTTTGCTCAGCCAGGTGGACATGAACATGTCCTCGGGGAGAAGGAAAGCCTTTGAGCCTGGTTAACAAGCTGGTTTGGGGTAGAGAAACACAGCAAAGAAAGCAAAAGCCATATTTCTGCTCACCTTTATAAACAGGGCTGCTGACAGCAAACTCTGTTGTAAAGCACTTTGCTGTCTGAGGATGAAAATTGCTAGATGAAAGCTTTGTGTATTATTTTTGCTTCAAGTACAACTATTATCATTTTAAATGATCTTTAGTGCCTGCTTTTGACATCTTCTTTTCAACCTTGCAGACTTGTTTTCATTGGGCTGAAGAGCAAATCTGCCCATTTCCGAGCTGAAACAATTTTCTGGTAGAAATTGCAGCAAGGTCAGAATTAAGGCTAATACAATATTGTTTGGAGCCGTTGTACGGAAATGGTGTTCAGATGGAAACAAACGTAAGGAGGGCCCAAGAGAACAGCCAGAAAGTTACAGCACTTAACTGTTATATTTTTCCATTACAGCAGCAGTGCTTCCTCTGAGCTGCCCATTAATTTATAAGTCTTTAAAAAAGAGGAAGCAAGAACAAGTTGAGAAAAGAGGATCAATAAAACCAAAGGAATGAAAAGCAGTGAGACCAGGCTCATATGGAGGTTAATGTCCAGCTCTCAGTAATTACACCTTTGCTGCTGTGGCACATTCAGAGTTCAGGAAAACAAAGGCCACCCATTAACTCATGGCTGCTCTCCTTGGGATCACAACGGAAAGATTTGAACCAAAGGTAAAACAGGATGAAGTTGTTCTGGCCCGACAGCAGAGCAGGCTGACTGAGAGGTGACTGCTGAGCAGTAAGGAGGAGAAGTCCTCAGTCATGCCAGCAGCTCTCCAAATGCACATGGGATAGGCAGCAGATCAGCCTTTTGGTGGTTACAGGAACCTGAAAAGCAGGGCAGAGGGTGTTCTGCCAGACAGAAAGGGCAGTGAGATACAGAGCAGTCACTTACCACAGCAGTGGTTTCCCTCAGATGAACCAAAACTGCTGGAAGAATTGTGGATTAGCAGCGATGGTCCTGAAACAGTCCATCCACAGCAGGAAGATCCCATCCTCTCCAGGCAGGGATGCTGCTCCTCACCTGAACCTCTTGGATTTTCCACGGGGAGATGTTGCCTATTGAAGTCAGGACTTGAAAGCTGCCTTCATGTGCCCATTGAAGCAGAAGTTGAGCTCAGTTCCAGCAAATCAGTATCAGATGCATATCTGACACCTAAGAGCCTGGTGTGTTCTTAGCTCCCAGCTGCTTTTGGCCCCCTTTCACCCTGTCCCCAGGCATGGTGGGCACACGGTGACTCTCATCACCACCATGGGAGATCAGGCCTGCAAAAGATGTGTGGGGAGCAGGGAGCAGGAGGAGGGTGGCATCACCATGGCTTGGGCACAATACTGACTGCCATCCACCCCTCGATGGTGTCCACAGCCCCTCAGTTTCCATCTGTTTTCATGGGCTCCAGGCAGGGGAAGGCAGCTCCGGCCTGGTTCAGCCACTAAAGATGGGGCAGGAGTGACCTGGACAGTGCTGCAGGCTCCAGAGAGGCAGCTAGGTAGGTCAGCCAATTTTAAATATGCCTCTTTGGTGAAAATAGAAGAGAGAGCATCCATCACCTTCAGCTGGTAAAAATGCATGCCCTCCTTCTTTCAATCACACCTGCCTGCCTCTTCCAAACTGCCAGCCTCTCCTGCCCACAGGAGGATCCGCTGTCTCTTTTCTCACTCTGTTTAAATTCTCCTCCATGGAACAGTGGCATGTACACCAACATTGAAAATTTTATTATTACTTTGCTTCTCATCCCAATTTCCTATGCTTCTCAGAGCATCTCCTTCAGACACCTTTCCCTTTCTTGTTTCCCAGCTATTGTTTTCTGATTTCTAACAGCTGTCAGGCTAACTTCTGGCTAAATTGTTTCCTTCACTGTTTCTACAACACTTTTAAAGAGCTCTTTCACTTTCCATTCACAGCCATTTAGTTATTGTTTTTTTCCACCCAGTCAGTTTTGCTGGTAATTTCCCCTGATTTATCTCAGCATTTTTGAAGCCGTGAGAGGCTGTATTGCTGGCTGGGGCTGCCCTCTGCTCCTGTCGACTATAATCGGATCACAGGCACTGCTCCCCAAGCAATTACCTCTTCTTTAGCAATTAAATCAATGCAGCGATAGAGCATCCTCTTGCATCTGGCTTAATGGTTTCTGTATCGGGATATGTCCATCTGAACCCTTTGGAAACTCTCCTGACACTCACCGGGGTCACACACATCCCCGGCGGAGGTTTCCCCACAACATCACAATCCAGACCCTGTGGGTGGGAGGCTGTTGGCACCAATCTCTGTGTTAATGCTGCAGACTTTTCTCTTCTTTCTTTTTATTTGCCAAAAAATTGAATAAAGCGTAAATTTCTTCATGAAGCCACCTGCATGAGGGATCAAAAGGTGTTTATTGCCACACCCTCCTCCCAGGGTGCCTCCAGTACACAGTCCTTGAATCTTCCAGGCACATCTATTGCTGACTGCATCATCTTCATGACATTAGCCTGCAACACAGCAGAGGCAGGAAATATTTCCCAGGTGCTGTATAATTCTGCTACAACTATAAAACAAGTGGCTGGGCCAGTTTGCCCATTTATCCTGGATCGGATGCAATCCCCCACACGGGCTCCTGCGCTCGTATTGCGCAGAATGGCTGTTAAGTGTTTTTGCTGCAAGACTGTAAGAAGAATGATTTATAGCCCAGGGATTTAGTGACATCTTTTTCTTGTTAAATCATCTCTTTCTCACCTAAGGTGTAGGACTCGGTGTCTTTCTGACAAGAAAAAAATTTGCTTTTTGTCTTTCTTTTTCCAGTGGCATCTTACAAGGCTCTTTTTTT
>VZRN01005752.1:1382558-1421428 GCA_013397935.1 Dasyornis broadbenti | reverse complement strand
TTTTTTTCTGTTACATCTTCAGCACAGATTTTGGCTGTGCTGAGCATTCCAGGGAGACCTGCTCCTCAGAGCTGAGGGGGAAAGAAAGCCTGGGCCCTTCAGATGACTTTTCCCTGCCAACGTGCTCAGCTCCCTTCAAGGCAGGGAATTGGTGGGGGAGGACCTAAATTACCTTGTTTTTCACAGCATCTCTTCTCCTTTCATGGTGTCTGTCCCCGGCAGGGAGGGAGCTGTGGTGGCCAGACCAGTTCACATGGAAACACATCAGCACTGGGGCATGGCTGCAGGGTCACCTGCACACCATCTGGGGCACCTCAGAGGTGAGGTGAAGACTCGCTGTCCTGACTCTGCTTTGGATAAACCCCCAGACAGAAAGAGCCCCAGCCCCGCTCCTGGTGTGCAATGAGCTGAACTTGCCTCCAGCCTCTGCAGACCTTCCCTGCAAAGGAATTTGCACACAAAAACAGCTTTTCAGAAAAAACCCAAAACAGCCCACAATAAAATAAACCCTGCTCTGCCTTTCTGTCCCGATTCCAAGCAACCTTTAGTGCCAAGAACAATAATGAATCTGCATTTTTTTTTTCCCTGGGAAAGGCTTTCTACCTTGCTCTGGTACCATTCCCAGACTGGATGGTTTTAAGGCCCCAACCCATTTCTGTGATTCCCCTCATCCTGCCACCAGTTTGTGTCCTGTGGATGTGTCGTGGGAGCAGCTGTGAGGCCCGTGGTGGGGGCTACAGCCACTTCTCTCCACGCTGCGATGGCCAAGACCGTTGCCATCATATTTCACACATGGCTCAGTCTGTGTTTGCTGGGTTTTGCGCTATATATTTTCATTACTGGAAAGAGCTGAGGGCTAAGGATACTTAAACTGTAATAAATACATAAATTGTTCCTGAAGACTCCCAAACACCCTGATGGAGGCCCAGGGAAGACACAATTACCTTACAGTGTAATTGAAGCCCTCAGAGAGGTCACTTTATTTTCATAGCCCTTAATTTTTTATGACGAATGGTTCCTAATATGCGGCTGACAAAGATGCTCATATGGTGTTGCTAAGTGAGAGTATGAGAAAAGGGAGGGAATGTGATTATGGGGCTGCAGAGAGTGACACGCTGTCTTTCAGAGCACCACTGCCACTGCTCCCTGTGCCAAAGGCAGTGGGAGAGGGGCAGGATAGATGTGGGGGCCAGCAGCAGGACTGCACCTTAAACACCCGACTTTAGGGACTTTTAATCTTCCCTCTTGGCCTGCCAGGGCTGTTAGGAAAAACTGGATATAGGCTGGTTCCCCCCAGAGATACCAGTGGGTGCCCTGGATGGCTGTGGAGTGGCTCCCAGGCAGTCTCCTGAAATAGAATAGAACATTTTGGGTTGGAAGGGATCTTAAAGATCATCTCATCCCAACCCCTCTGCCATGGGCAGGGACACCTTCTACTGGGCCAGGTTGCTCCAAGTCCCGTCCAACCTGGCCTTGAACACTTCCAGGGATGGGACAGCCAGAACTTCTCTTGGTAACCTGTGCCAATATCTCACCACCCCTGTAGTCAAGAATTTCTTCCATATATAAATTTACCCTGGTTCAGTTTGAACCCATTACTCCTTGTCCTGTGATGACAGATCCTGATGGACAGTCCCTCTTTGGCTTCCTTCTGGGTGCCTTTCAGACACTGCAGCTCTGGTGGGTGGGCAGGGAGCCCTTTTGCTGCCTGTGCCCTGGCAGGAGGTGGTGCTCTGGGAGAGGAAACCTCGTCCCTTGCAAATGCAGAAGCTGCTTTTGCTATGGTGCTTTATCTGCTGCATTAACTCCTTGGGACTGACTACAAGTTATTCAGCTTTGAAATGGAGCTGGGAGTCTGGATGGAAGGGACTGACAGCTCTATTTTTCTGAAATTTATTGTCCCTAATATTAATTATATGACCCGCTTTAGTTGCAGGCTTTTATCTTTGTCTGCCACTTGTTCTGCTGTAAATCTCTGTCCGGGCGTTTTGACTCATGGGGTACCGTATAATTTGGTTCTGTGTATTCATTAGCACTTTCTGATATCGCAGTAAAACCTTTTTGCATAAAAGTGGCTATTCATTTTCCTGCAGTAAGTGTAAAAGACAACCAATGTTACCCATGAAAATAGCAGTTTATTCCAGCAGCAAGTGTCTCCGTGGGAAGCAAAAGGATCACTGCCAGGCCAGCTGTGTGGAGTGCTTAGAAAGTGCCGACTTACAAGGAAGAAGAGAAGCCGTGAGTGGGTACTGCTCTGTCCCTCTGTCCTGCTGCGAAGGGGACAGCTGGCACAGGCTGTGAGAGCACCCTAGGGACTTGCCAGCCCCCTCCCTGGGGACCCTGGTGGCAGGAGCAGCAGCGTGTGGGGACCAGGACGCGCAGGAGCCGAGCTCTTCTCAAACTGACACAAAA
The DNA here is from genome assembly GCA_013397935.1 of Dasyornis broadbenti. Classification (NCBI taxonomy): domain Eukaryota; kingdom Metazoa; phylum Chordata; class Aves; order Passeriformes; family Dasyornithidae; genus Dasyornis; species Dasyornis broadbenti. Next base: position 1,419,016 of record VZRN01005752.1, on the reverse strand, counting down.
TGACATATTTTGTTTGTTCTTCTCCTCCCTAGCCCGGATAAATACAAGGCGGTGTGTCTTCAGGCTGTTCTTCACACTCTTTGTTGCTGTCTCCCCCGCCATAACAAGCACTTTCCATTTTATCCCAGCTAATAAATGACAGACTCTATTATTGGGCTCATTACCGAGGCAACTGGCTCATCTTCTCCAGCGTGGACTGCTCCTCCTTAGGCAGCACCATGGATGCTGCCAGTGCAGGGTCTTGGAGACTCCTGGGGAGGGGACAGCCTCCCTGCTCCCCAGCCTCAATTAGGCATTCAGGAAGGGTTCATATCAGAGGATGTAATTCCATTCCCACACGTTCCCCAGAGAAATGGGAGTTAAACAATGAAAAGATTGATTTTCCAATGAATGTCAATTTGTTTTCTAACTGAAATATCAAATTACAGAGAGCTGGGAGGAGGGGAGCACAGTGCAGTGCAAGAGGGGACTTGTTTTAAATGGGCAAACAATTAATTCCCAGATTCATTACAACGATTGTAAGTGAGGGTACATGAAACAGTAAATGCATTTAATTTGGAGCCTAGCGCTTCCCCTGATGAGCTCGGCAGCTACAATATGCCCTTGCCATTGGAGAAGCTTCCCTTCCACTGCAAAATTTAATTACCTCTTCATTACTCCAGGAAATTGATGGGAGACTGACATAAGGCTTGAATCTTCACAGCATGCTCCCTGAGTTGCCTCGTCCACCGTGCTGCAAGGACTATTGAAATGGGATTGAGTCGGACTTGACACCCCAGATATGCATTGGGATCCCTGTTATCCCTGCAGTGCGTGTCCCTATCTGCTGGAGAAGCATCCCCTAACTCCCCTGGCTGTCCATGGCCACTCTGCAGGGATGGAGAATCTGGCCAGATCAGGGCTGGAGCGTGCCTCGATGTGGCAACAGCACTCGGGATGCATAGGATGGGAGTCCTGGCAGAAACAGCAGCAGCTGAGGCAGGACAAGACCCCTACACAGAAGCTACCCATAAAAAAGGGCACAGGGAGGGTGGGTTCTGCTTGCTGCTCCACCGGAGCAGCTCAGTGTCTCCTGACGCAGATCCTGAGGATGCCAGCCACTTGCATCAGTGCCTGGGAGCAGCTCTTCACAGCTTGTGGGCCTGGGAGAAATCAGCAGGATGGCTGTGCAGTGAATAAATTGATCCAGGCAAGCCCAATTGACTTCCCAGGTAATTACCTAATGACTAGCTGAGAGGAACACAGCAGAGAGCACAACACGGTTTCCAGGAGGGCTGCTCCAGAGACTTTGCACACCACAGGCATGGCAAGGAGATCAGGCTTGGACCTGATGCGGCTTAGCTGATGTGACAGGCTCAGAGGGTGATGCTCAGCAGGGATCACCATGGCACTGCCACCCCCCCCAACACCTAACCCTGCTGATGGCTGGTGAGGATCCAGCTCCCAGAGCAGGCAGCACCCCAAGGGGACCCCTTGGCACCACTCAGCAGGGACAGCTTTCATCCCAGCAAGGATAAGGAGGGCAGCGTCCCTTGACTCAGGTACTGATTAACGGGTTTCAAGCGCATGCAGCTGCTGTATCCCTTCCTCACTGCCTCCAGCGCTTCTGAGGTGCTTCCCCTGGAAAGTCAGCTGCAGACAGAGCTGTCAGCAGTGCCAATGTGATAACAGCTTCCGTTGGCAGTGCTGGTAAACAAGTGCCTTGGAAACCTCCACTGAAAATAGAGTTGTGGCTGTCTCCTGCACTCCTAAGGAGAAAGAAGCATTTCCCCCCCGCCCAGGCACTTTTCCTGAAAAGTCCCCAGCTAGCTCAGCCTGCTGGTGAAAAATGCAGCAGTGACATGGCCCAGATGGAGCCGTGTGTGGAGCCTCCCCCCGGATACTCCCGGGTTCCCCAGGCAGCACCAGGACGCAAGGCAGAGCTCAGCTGAACTGCTGATTACCTGCCCGTGTCTTTTAAGACAGATGATCCATTTTATGGGCTGCCGTAAAAGCACAAGGAAACTCACACAAATCAGGCAAAACTGCCGTTTCCCCAGAATGATCCTTTCTTCTCCAGGCAGCAGGGACCCACGTGGAGCCCATTAGCAGCATTCCTCGGAGATGTCAGCCGATGCTGGGGAAGCTGCCAAAGCACACAGCCCACCACGGGAGAGGTCCCCGAGTGTCAGCTCATCTGGCACACGCAGCTCCCCAGGCCTGGTGAAGCATCACGGGCAGCCTGGCTCCTCCCAGGAGTACCTGAGCACCACAAGACGCTTTGGACAAAGTTTGGCTTCCCACAAACTGATCCATGTCCTGCAGCCTGATCCTCTGGCTTCCAAACTGCTCCTTCTCTTACAATATATTGTAATTGCATACGGCAAGATGATTTGAGGTGTTGGAAATTGCCTGGGGTTTGGGGAAAAGAGATTTTCTAAATTATTTATTTTACTGCAGAGTGAATGGTGAAATTGCCCCTGAGGTACTTGCCCTGGTTCCCCCAGCTTTGCTCTTACCTTGCAACTCTACAGACGTGTTGAAACCCTCAAATGTGAGACCAGCAAGATACGATTCAGCAAGAATATCACAGCACCTTTTAGGTATGAAATTAACGGTCTGTAATTAGGGTAGCAATAATGAGAAGCTATTTAATAATTCAGTTCTTCCTATGAATTATTTGGTGTCTTCTTAACTCCAGCGCCCTATTATTTGGCAGAGAACACCTCTGAATCCTCTTGGGGCATTGTCCCGGTGATGCTTGCGCTGGAACCCCCTCCCTACCAGCTCCCCAAGGGCCAGAGAGGTAGCACTGGGGAGCTCTGAGCTGGTTCCCCAAGTGCAGCCCCAAATGCAAATCCCTTCAACCACACAAAATCTCATTTCAGGCAACATTGCAGCCACAAGAGGCTTCTGCTTCTGTGGAGGGAGGAGAGACCTGTCATCCTCATGCCTGTGTTTATGGTTTGAGCCTGTTTGCTCTTGCTAACTCTAAGTTACTAAATTTGTAAGGAAGCATGTAAATCAGCCTCGGCCTTCACAGGGCTTGAGATGTTATCTGCAGGCTGGGTTATTCACAGAGGGTCTGAGCTCAGCTTTCAGAATAAATGAGTTTTGGCCTTAGCCATGGAGCCATCTGTCCTACCAAACTCAACACCTGGGGAAGCATCATCCTAGGGACTTTTGGGTGAGCAGGTTGATGCCAGCCATCACCCTGCCCACAGTCTGGGCTTGCCCACCTTCTCCTTGCAGCCATGTGAGCCCAGGCACCACAGTCCCGTGGGCTTTCCAAGTCTGTTCCTTTGGCAGAGTCTCCTGGGTGAGGTGCTGACAGAAGCAGGACCATCTCTGATTGCATTTCTCGCTGTGGTATTTGGCCTGGCCTAGTTAGAGCCCTGTGTCAAGGCTCATCTTCTTGGAGGCAGAGCAGCTTCTCCCGTGGGGCTGGAGCACAGCGTTGAATCCATCACCCATTACCGTCTCCACAGCACCAGCCCCGTTGCCATGGCAGGCTCTGGCTGCCCATATCCACTCCCCTCATCCTGCAGAGAGATGGCTCAAAGGATTTCTGCCTCCATCAGGAACCCCGAGCCCCAGGGTGCTGCAGGCCACTGGCAATTCCTCCCTTGCACCCCAGACTCTGACATCCCTTGCCAGAGGGCACCGTGCCCAGCAGTACAGGCACACATCCCTCAGCCCACCTGATTTTCCCACTTGCACTGAGCACACAGTCTGTCTGTGCAGGCTGAACCTCATGTCCAGGCTCCTGGCACCCAGGGGTGGTTCAAGCCACAATGACACTGAAGGTACGTCACTGACACACATTGATGGCTACTTGAGCACGGAGCTTGCTCCATTAGCATCTCCATCATCATCACATTTCCTACTTCACTTCTAGTTGAGCCTAGCTGTGGCTTTTGAGGAAAATTGGTAACATTTGCTGGCTCCTTCCTTCTCCCTCCTCCCTGGCTCAGTTTCCATGGTCGTTTCTCCCCACAGCTCTCTGTGGCAAGGGAAGGATGATGTGCCAGGACCTTGTGCTACTTACACATCCCTCAAGCTGCTTGGTTGCCACACGGCTCATTCTCAGTCAGCCCATGAAAACATCAGCATCTCCAGCCCCATCCTTTAACCCAACCCTTCTAGGACCTGGTCACAGCTCTGCAGAGGTGTTCTTGGTGGTTGGAGCTCACATTCCTCTCCCATTTCATGCATTATCTGACTGTGAGTCTTCAGCACGCAGCCCTGTGCTTAACCCTCATGTACTGGGGACTGACTGTGCCCTGGTGTTGGGAGCTGCTCACAAACACATCCCTCCTGCAGGACACCTCTCATCCCTGGCCTCTGCTGCTGCTGAAGTAGCAGGGGAGCCTGCCGGTCACAGCTGTACCTGCCTGAAGATCCAGCCTGGCAGAAGGAGCTCAGTGCTTCCATCACAAATAATTTTAAAGTCACAGCTTGCTTTTTTTTTTCCCCCCTCCCCGTGTGCTCGTTATTGAGCAAAACCCCCGCTGCTTTTCACTGCATAAATCTGTTGGCACAAAGCAATCGGCACATTTCAGCCCTTCTCCTGCTTGGCTGGACCCCGTGGAGAAGATGAATTTGGAGCATGGAAATTCTCCTCTGGCCCTCAGTGGGATGGCCAGCATGGCACAGCCTATGCCTGCTGGAAATGCACAGCTACAAGGTTCCCATGATATCCCAGGCAGCTTTTCTCTCTCACAGAGACATGACTCACTCGCAAAGCACGCCAAAATAGGCTCAATCTGTTCCTGGGATTTCCTCATTCAGGTGTCTCTCCATTTTTGGAGTTTTTACAGGGACTACAGAGGGACCATTCACCTCCTGGCTTTGCAAAATAAATTATGCTGGACATTTACACTGTCATTATATTTTCTTTTTCAGACACATTTTAATTAAATGAATTTTCCTTTCATTTTGTCTTTTTTTTTTGGCTCATCAAGAATAGCATTGAGAGTCTAGATAAACCCAAGAGAAAAAGGTCATTTGCAAAGCAATAATTTTATTTTTTCCACCTTCTTTCCCACTGGCAAGGATTCAAGCAACCACCCACAGGCTGGTTTCAGTTTGAATTTAACCAAGTGCCAGTGAAGTGCCTCCTCCTCCCACTGCAGGACTGCTCCTGCTGCTCTAGCAGGCATCCCTGCAATGATAAAAACGATGCTGCCAAGGTGGGACCCTGCTTCTGGGGTAGGCACGTGGTCCCAGGTGGGCACCCTGAGGCTGTCACAGCAAGCTTCCACTCTTGCCATATTTTGCTCCGTTTTGTCTCACAGCGCTGGCATGTGGTGCCTGGCACTAGTTCTCTAAGTACCAGCAGAAGCACTGATTTTCGATATTCAGCAGTGCATCTCCTCTCTCCCTCTCTCCAAGGGGGTGCAAAGGGCAATGCATCCCATGAGAGCAAAGGCAGTGGCTAAACCCACTCCAGGTGCAATTAGCTCTTCTCCTCCTGCCAGCCCTTTCACAACACCCACTGCTGTGCCCTGCTTGTCCTGCCCCCGTCTCTTCTGCTCCGCCATGCAATTTCTTTCCTTCAGGATTGCCTCCCAACAGTGTCCTTACAAACGGCTCTTCAGGCTGGCATGGCTCCTCAACAGCACTACCTTACAATAAGATTTTCTGAGCTATTAGGTGGCAAGGGTTTGATTTTCTTTCCTTTTTTTCCTCTGCCTTCTGAAAACCTTTACCTGCAGTATCCTCTTGCTCCCTTCCTCCTGAGTTTATGTCTCAGTGACTGTAATAAATTGCAATGGAAATAATGCTCTGTATTTCCAGGAACTAATCAAACATGATTGTGCAGCAGCAAAAAGCCAGGGCAGCTGCTCAAAGGAGCAAATCCCAAGGGACAGAAGCATTTAAATCCCAATCTGACCAGGAGAGCAGGGAGAATGGAGGGGGAATGCTGGCTCGCCTGGTCCCTGTCGTTCCCCCACAGGCAGTGATCAAACCCAGCACTCTGAGGCATTAGGTATTGAGAAAAAAGTTGCCTTTCATTTTATTCAAGCTTTAGCCATTTATTTGGTGGAGCTGGTTGCAGTCCAGGCATGGAGAAGTAATCCCATGGAGAGAAGAATTTGGGACCAGAGAGCTGCTCATATCAGCACCAAGATGAAACGATTTTGTGAGTTATACACACTGATGTCAATCACTCTTCCCTTTGGTGCTTCCCTCCCTGCAGGGAGGTGCAATAAATCACACACATTTTTGAGTGCAATCCTGTTCTGCTTGGCCTTGGAGGCAAAAGACGAAGCCCGAGCAGCATGGGGGTGGGCAAAAGCAAGGACTCTATGAACATCAAGGAAAACACTTTCCCCAGCTGGTGTAAGCCAGCAAATCCAGCCATGCCTGAGCCAACCCAAGGTCCCAGACAGCCAAAGAGAGGCTTTAAAATGTCCTGGGGAAGAAGCAGCTCTGTCTAAACCCATGCATTATGTATTTCTCACCAGTTTGCATGAGATCAAGGAGCTGCATCCCTCAACAGGCAGCTCTTTGATGAGCACTGCGCTGGATCCTGGGCACCACGGCAGCGCCTGCTGGTGGGAGCGTGGGTTGGGCAGGGAGCAGCCCCAAGGCAGAAGGAGCAGAGGCAGAAGATGAGGAGGAGGATGTGCCCCAAAGCTTGGGGCAGTCACCTGGACATTGTGATGCTGCTACGGGTTAAGGTGCAGCGCTCTGCCCCTGCAACTTCTGAATTCTTCACTGTTATTTATGGACTCTTCCCTACATGCTCTTATTTATACACCCCAATAAAAGCTGGGCAGTGACCCACTGCCTTATGAAAAATCCTGTCATGCCCGTTTTACCTGATTTAGTGTGTGCTAAGTAATATTCAGAAGATAGGCTTAGGGCTGCTTCACATCTCTCTTTTTGAGAAATACAGAGCGCTTTCCTGGACCACAGCAAACTGTCTTCCCTCCAGCTTCCCCTTAGCTGCAGGGAATGAGTTTCCCAGCTTTTTTCAGCTCATTATTCTAAACATTTCCCGTTGGGTGTCTGATTAGCGTTTCACAGGCTGTGTTGTGATATAATATCTGCTTCTGACGTGGGCTGTGGCAGGCAGAAGAGAAAACCATTGCATTTTAGATGGAGATAACGGTTTAATCTGATTCTGCACTGGAGAAAATAAAATCTGCCAGGGGAAGCCCAGGTACCTGAAAGTGGCATGTGAGGCTGAGGTGCTGCTGGCTCCCACAGCCATCCCTGTAGAGAGGTGACCTGTTCTCTCAGAAAGCACTGGGAGGTCTGACTTGATGGAGGTTTTTCAGGCTGATTTTAAGCCTGCAGCAAGACCCATGTGCCATGAAAGAAGAAAGAAATTGAAGCTTTCCCTGGCTTTGTGGAGGACTTGATGCTTAACACAGAGAAACTTCTGGGAGTTTGTAAATGATACAGGAGGAGCAACAGAAGAGGGTTGTGCTTGAGGAAAAAAACAGTGCATGGTCTGAAAACAGGGCAAGGACCCCTGCTTGGTCAGGGAAAAGACTCTCCCCTTTTATGCCACATCAAGTGCTCACTCTCTGCTTTGTCTCAAGTGCTACCACACCTTTGATAGCCCTTGAACCTCAAAGTTAGATTTAATTTTAAGATGAACTTAGCCAAGAGCAGCAAACAGATCTGTTCATGTTTGTTCTCAAAAGTTTTTAAGCTTATTCCTTCTTTGTTTTTGGTTGTTTTTTTTTCCTTGCCGCCTGTGGTTGCATAAAAAAAATCTAAACCTAAAAACTGAGCAAAGTTTCTGATTAATCATTTCTTATGTTTGAAGAAGAAAGGCTTTGGTTTTGAAATTCTTCTGAAAACAGAGTCCTTGCATGCTGGGCAAACAGAGTTACCCAGCAACAAGGCAGAGGAAAATAAAGGGAACAGGAGGTGAGGCAGGAATGGAGCAGAGCCTATGTTCTACCAGTGTCCTTGCTGGGCTCAGTGTGCAGGTGCAAGGGTGGATATCCTGAACTGCTGCTTCTCCTGGGCCATCAGCCAGTGCCTGTCCTCCCCAGCACTGGTTGGAGGCTGTTGTGCAAGGAACCCACTCCTTGGCAGGGTGTGGGGACAGCCCCAGCCATCCATCTTGTTCCATGGAAAGGCACCTGCTCCAAGAGACCCAGCACAGGACACTGCTCAGACCATCCCAGAGCATCATTTGCTTGTTCCAGACAGTTTGTTCCAGATACACCCTGGCTCTTTGAAGAGTCATCAAAATCTGTCTTTGAAACTCCACATGATGAAACAGCTTGATTGGAGTTGTGGTGGAACATCTGAGGGTCAATTACACTCTCTGCATAAAAAACATTAGGGCATCCTGTCCTTAATCTTTTTTATGGCTTTGCTTGCTTTAAAAGCCCTGTATATAAACAAGCCTTTAAATAAATAGACTTGGAAGTATAATCTCCTCACACAGATTTTTACAGAACTGTGTTCAAACCATCTCAATCTTCGGGACAAACTAAATGGGTTGAAACCATTACGTTTCTCCCTTCAAGTGGCTTTCAGAGATGACCCTTCTTTGAGCTCTACCGGTTTTCCTCCATGTGCTTTTAGATGTGTAGGCAAATCAGTAAATGCCAATACCAGCCCATATCTCTCCTTAGCTTTTTCCTTTTTCGCTCGTCCAAGGATCTCACCAGTCCATTTGCGCACAGCATTAAACTCCTCATGAGCACTCATAATTCCTCTGCGTCCTGACAGTGCCTTCATCCACAACTGCACAGCACTTTAGAAGAATTACACCGTATTTGCTACCTGGCTGATCAGCACTGTCCTCGCTCATTAATAAAAGCCTGCATGATCAATGCCCCGTTGAATCATGAGTGGGATATTTTTAGAGGGATAAGCCTCTAAGAGGGGGTCAGGGCTAACCTATGCTCACCCAAGTACCAGCTGGAAGATGTGAACTTCTTATTCCTGACCAGGACAAAGTGCTGCCTCTACCCTTCCACTTTTATTTGCAATAGAGAAGTTGTAGCCAAGCTGTGGTTGAGAGAGGGGTTGGGCACAAGATTTATGGTATAAGTAAAGTTCATTGTAACTCCAGCTGGCAGCTTCACAAGCCAGACATAACTCACCTTCCCACCTGGTGGCTGCTGGGAATGCTATTTAAAGAGGGAGAGATTGCACCAGGAGAAAAGAAATGGAGGCGTAGAAGTAAAACCACTGTGAGATGCTCTGCCAGCACAGGAGGGGCAGGAGAAAAGGAGCACAGATATGTGGGGATGATGGAAAGCTCTGCATTTCCTTTGGGTCTATGCCTTGGGTAGCTTTACTCTGAATTTCTTTGTGTTGCATTCATCTGTCCCCCCCCAAACCCTCCCATTTTGTAGCTGCAGCCAGCAGTAACATCCCCCAAACCTTCTGGTGCTCTTGGCCTCTTCTCACCTGTGCTCAGTCCACCTCAAAGTCTTGCTGGCCTCCGCTGGACTCACTCCGGTCTTTCTCATGCTGCTCCTTTTCCTTGTATATCCAGGGCAGAAGTGGTGGTTTTGCTTTTGTCTGAGCCTTGTAGCCATGCAGCCAGGCCTGGTTTAGAGATGAAAGGCTTTTCTGATAGTCTGCCTGCGACTGCTGCTCCTCATTGATGTGCTTCCTTGTGCTTGAGCCAGCATCAATGACCAGCCAAATATAAGAAGAGGAAAATCATTACAGTGCACCAGTTCCTCCTCTCCTTTACTTAGTGAGGTAAAAATCATGCAGGCAGCAGACCTGGATGTGATGTCCTGTACTTTTAGGCAGAGGCACCAGCTTAGTCCTTCCTGAGATGAGAACAGCCCTGAGCATCCCAGGGCAGAGAGCCAAACCAAGGAGCTCCAGGCTCTGCAGGGACAGGGCTCACAGAGTCCCCTCAGTAGGGCCACGGCAGGGGCAGGACAGCACAGGCTGCTGGGTGACCAGCCTGCCTGGATCTGGGTCACAACCCGTGCCCAGCTGTGCAAGGAGGGTAATGGTCAAAAAAGCTCCAGGAGCAGCCTTGGTGCAGAGCACGCAACTTTATCCAAGTGATCTTTCAGCAGGAGCTCTCCCCAGCCACTCTGTGCCAGGCTCTGTCTGCTGCATTTATTCTCTTGCTGGCCTTCACACCCATTTCTCTTTCTCACTCTCCCTCCCAAAAGGCAAGTAACACCCTCCCTTCATGTTTCTCTGGATCAGCCTCAGCCCGCTTTTCTGGGGTCCATCACCTGCAGAGCTCTCCTGCTCAGACAACCGGGTACTCACCAGTGCTGCTGGCATAGCATCCCACCTCCAGCTCCTTTCACCAGCTGTACATCTCCTCCTCTCCCCAGCTTGCCTCAAAGGAAAGAGAAATGATCTTTTCAGTCCCATGGAGGGTGCTAATCATCTGTATGGAAGCTTATATGCAACTCAAAAGTCTTTATTAACCTAGTTCATTATGCCGTTAATGAAGCTAAAGGAAGTAAAGTGCATTAAAAACCTCTCCTTAAACACAAATTTACCCTCTGTCTTTTAGGGTCAGTGCAAACTGATATGTCTGGCATTAGTGCTGCTGCAGTGCTTATTTTTTCCCCAAGGTTTGAAGTTACATAGATCTGATCACCCCAGTGAATAAGCAGGTCTGTATCAAAGGAGCCATCTGGCAAAAAACCCTGCAGAATTCACTTTTATAATAAGTATATCATCCCAAGCTTCCTTTGGGGTCCTCTGTCCCAAAGACTTGCCAGACTCTCTGGTGAGATACTGAGGTACCTTGTCCCATTTCCTCACCACCAGGATTTGACAGGAACATCAAATGGGGACTTTGACTGAGAACTGCAGATTAGGATGTCTTCAGCATGTGGGGGTGCAGCATGGGCTTGGCAGGGCTGCCACCACCAAAGAATTTGGTGTTCACTGTTGCTGCCAGGCAAAAAGGGATTTTGGCCTCTGCCAGTTGCTCCACTTTCAGGTGATGCCAAGATAATTTCTGTAGTACTGTACAGCACCCCTGCGAGCTGTGACATTCCCTCTCCCATTTCAGGAAGCACCACCTCCCTCCTGAAGGCTCAGCCTTTGTTCACAGTACTGGGCAGCCAATATCAGCTGGTTTCAAGCCTTCCCCCCAGCTTTCAAAGCCAGTGTGGTGTCGGTGAGGCCTCTGTGGCTTCTCCCAGCACGAGATAAAAGTGGTTTATTGCACAGTGCTAACAATGTGATTTGTTCACACATTACCCAGGGGTGGCACAATCTGTACTGGTTAAAGGGAAATGTTAAACCTGTCACTTCAGCAGGAGACATTCCAATGTGCTAAATGGGTCACGCTGTTAAAACAAATATTCCCAGCCTAAATGTAAGAAGTACTGCAAAGGGACAGATATGGGAACACTGCAGCATCCAGAACCTCTTCATCCCCGGCAGCCACAGCATCAGGTGCCCAGCGCAAACCCAAATTCCTGTGCAAGGCAACAAGTGCACTGGCAAGTAAAGTCCTGCTCCCAGAGGCCCTCACCAGTGGCCAAATAAGCCTGTTCAGTTGCCAGCCTGAACAGGCAACTGCTGGGGTCTGACACAGCCCCTCCAGGAGCACAGGTGCCGCCTGCCCAGCACTGGGTCAGTGAGGGTGTCCAGGGCTGAGGGGCACAGGGCTGGGGAGAATATCTTGGGTTTGGGGCTCATCCTGCAGGGACAGCGCAGCAGAGGTGTGTGGTGGCAGGGCAGGCTCTTCGGATGCGCTGCACGTTTCCACTGGAGCAGAGAGATGCTCTCCGAGACAGGGGATATCTTTGTCTGCATCTCCAAAGAGGCCCCAAGGAGTCTCCGTGCAAAAGGGAGAGCTTCTTACGAACCCTGCTGGAAACGTTCTGCAGGGAACTGCCCTTCTTCTCACCCAGCACAGTCATTGGGAGGGGTTGTTGGTGTCCCCAAAATTTCCTGTTTTGCACCTATTCCACAGTGTTTTTCTCAGCTGGCCACTTTCACGGGAAATAAAATGTGAACCAGTGTGAGGAGCTGGCCTGGCCCATGGTGTGCCTTGCTGGAGCAGAGCAGAGATGCAGCCCAGAGCTTGTGTAAGCCACAATTTGCCTTTCCCTCCTGGCTGTGGGGGACTAATGGCCCGTGGAGATCTGAGCCTGCACAGGCTGTTTCCTCGCTCACATGTCAGCTCAGCTGTGCTCTCCCATTTAGCCCTTGCTGCCCATCCATTCAAAGGTGTGGAGAGAGCTGCTGCCCTCCCTGCTGCCTGGGAGAGGGATCCTCACAGTGTCACGTTCACTGAGAGCCAGCGGGGCTCAGTAATTATGTGGAAAGATACAGCAAAAGGCAAATCCTCCTGTTCCTGAGATAAAAGAGCCCTCAAGGGTCCTGCAGTCTTCCTGCTTGCACAGCCCCCTGGCATCTGAGCAAGGCACTTGTGCTCTGCCATCCCCTTCAGGTGCCTGCTTTGCTTAGATTAAACAGGAAAGAAACCAGCTGACTCGAATCACAGCACTCCAAGGACAGCAGCTTTTGGCTCTTTACAGCCAAGGGGTTTGCCTCCTTATCTAGCCTAGGAAAGACTGGGAAATTCCCTGTTTTTTAACCCCTTCAATCCATGCTGGACCCCAACAAGGTTTGTGCTTTCTGACACTGGGAAAGGAGAAGCTTGGAGCGCTGGTCACCCTGGCACCATCCGAGGACCTAGGGATATTTCTTCAGTACCTTCATCTACCAGATGGCACAGCTGAATTTGTACATCTCCACCCTCTACCTCCTTCGTTTTCCTGTGTTACAGCTCTGCTATCTGATCTTTCCTTCCGTGGTGGACATGCCAATGAAGGTGATGAAGGTGCTGCCTGCACTGTGATTAGGAGCACAGTCAAGTGCACACAGCTGTGGGGATCTTGCAGTAACTCTTTTAGGCTCTCTGCTAATCCCAGCAGCTGTCTCCAAGTCAATTACACATGTTTCCCATGCTGAAACCAACAGCTGAAAAGCAAGAAGCATTATTTTGGCTAACAGAGAAGGTCAGGGGATGAGGAAGAATTCCTGCTTTTCTAGGCAGCCTGTTTGCAATGCTTGACAATGCTTTCAGTGAAGAAAATTTTTGTATTATCCAGTCTAAACTTCCTCTGGTGCAACTTAAAGGCCATTTCCTTTTGTCCTGTCACTTGTTACCTGGGAGAAGAGCCCTACCCTCACCTGGCTATGAGCTCCTTTTAAGAATTTGTAGAGAGTGATAAGGTCCTGCCTGAGCCTCCTTTTCCCCAGGCTAAATAACCCCTCACTCAGTCACTCCTCTTGAGACCTGTGCTCCAGACCCTTCCCCAGCTTTGTTACCCTTTGCTGGACCCACTCCGACACCTCAGTGTCTCGTGTCCCTCTTCTCAAGCTTCTCCAGGACCCCCTGGGTGGCATCCCTTCCTTTTGTTGAGTCATATTCTGCTTGGCTTTGTGTCATCTGCAAACTCACTGAGGTGTGCCCGATCTCACTGTCTCTGTCATTGATAAAGATATTAAAGAGCACTGGTTCCAAGACAGAGCCCTGAAGGGCCCTTAATATAATATACAGCAATCAACAGCAATAGAAAAGTATCTTAAAACTAGATATTGATTTCCTGTCCAGTGAGATATATCTCAGCCACTTCCCAGCCTCCCTGAAGTCACAGCTGTGGGGCTGTGGCCCCATGCTCAGGCTGAGCGAGGAGACCCCTGACCTCCAGCAAGACCCGGGCTCACCCCACAGTCTCCCAGGGAGCTTAGATCAGAGTAAAACAGGAAAAATGAGATGAGGTCAGCTTCAAAAGTGGAAGAAGGAGAAGTCCCACAACAGTAGCCACAGTTTGGAAGCGGTATTTTAAATTAAGAGCCATTGTCTACAGAGTACCCAGCTGCTTCTCATCTGCAGTGCCCTGAACTGTCAGTCTGCAACAGAAGCATCACCACACACCTGCCTGTCCCAAAGCACCACAAATATTCCTATGGAGGGGTCCATAGGAGGTGTATAACCCTCTGGGTCAGGGCTCTTCTCCATTTCTTGCCCAGGAACTTTTCAAAGCCAGGAAGGTGCTCAGCACTCACTGCACTGTGTGATGCTGAGGCCTGCTGCTTCAGTACCCACCATGGGGAAAGGAGTAAGAAGATCCAGTGTGCAGGGTTTTGTCCTGGCCTTCCCTCCCTCAGCAGCACAGACTCCTGGGCTGGCCCTTGGGACCATGCTGGCACATGCAATAGAATGCTTTATTCAGAGGATCTCAGGATTGCTACCCTGCCCAAGCAGAGCACAGAGTCTCTCCAGACCTATTTATTATTGTCACACCAGTGCGAAAGAACTATTTCTTCTGCTTGCTACTTTGGGAAATCAGGAAATGACTAACAGACCAGCAGAAAATGCAAAGGACTCTTGTCTGCTGCCCAGCATGTTCTTATTCTTGAGGAATCTACCCATTCTTGGCTGCTCAGGGTGCTTTCTAGCATGAGTGAGCTGTAGAGAGCCCTGGAAAGAGCCAGGCCTGAACAGCAGAGTTTGTTGGGATGCTTTGATCATACTCTGCTTTTCCTGGGATTTGCTACCAAGACCGTTAACCAAAGAAAGAACTGGGATCCACTCTGCTGCCCGCCTGTCACTCCCACCCATGGAAATGCCTGCCCTTGCTGCAGATTTGCAGGCAAACTGGCAGGCATCTATTCCTAGGCAGAGGGAAACATAATTGGCATAATTGACAGCAGAAGGAAGGTCTTTATCAGTCCATTGATCAGAAAAGAATTTCTAGCAATAAACTCTGGCTTGCCAGCACACTGAAAAAACAAACAAGAGGGAACAGAATTTTCCAACTCTGCCCTTTCTAGGCTTCAAAATGTTGTACTGAGAGTCACTAAATATGAATAAAGATGAGCACTGGTTGCATGGTAGGACCTAGGCGCATACCTGGATTCAGTAAAGCAGAACAACATCAAGATACCTCAGAGGAGCTGGAGGCACTGGAGGAAGGCAGAGATTTTCCTTTTTTATTAAATCTGATCTAGGGCTCTTAAACCTTGTGTTGGGGGTGTTGTAGCACACTCCAAACACATTCCCATGGGCAGATGTCCTGTATTCTACCTTGCACAGACCTCATTTTGGTAGCAGGCATTTGTGTATACACATGTAAGTCAACATGTACCAGCGCAGTGCAGTCAACTCATTGCTCTTGTCTTGTTAACAAACAACCTCTGCTATTCTTGCTCTGCATGACATGGTCCGCTGAAACCCCCACGGCTTGACTGTCACTGCAGGTCATGAGTGAGACAACACAGCCAGGGAAAACACAAAAAATAAAAAAAGAACAGTGGATGTTTGTTATGGGCTGTCCCCGCAGAAAGAGAAAGGCAGAGCCCAGTAATGCCCTCACATGGCAGAGGCTTTGATCTCGCCCTGTGCCAGGCATGTTTCTGCTCCCTGAGCTGCACCAGCAGCGAGTGCATGGCTGGGACCTCGGCCAGACCTCCAACAAGTGGCCCCAAGGGAGAGCAGAGCTCTTCACCTCTCCCGTGATCAGGGAGGCAAATTACTCAGGCTTCAGAGGCTGCCTGAGGAACTTTATTTTTAGAGGAACCTCTGAATTATGCATGAAACATAGGGAGAGAAGGTGGCATTTTAGAGGAGATTGTAGCATGGGGGTGCATCAGCCCCTTCTTAATATGGGCACTGGGGATTCAGTCAGGTACCTGCAGAGTGTGGGAGTGCTCCAGCAGGAGCTGGAAGGAAAGCTTTGCTGCAAGTTCACGCTCCAGACCCATGCCAGCCCCCAAACCAAGCTCAGCTTAAAGCACAGGGAAGCTCAGACGGAATCTGTAAAGGATCAGAGGACTCAGATGCGAGGTTGCCCTTGCTCAGTGGCCACTGGCCCTGTGTGGCACAGGGATTGTCCCACCAAACACAGCACTTGGATCCCACTCGTCTGAGCATGGTGCCTCCAGGTAGAACAATGTGCCAAGGAGCTGCCCAGCCAGGCATTGCACTGAGCAGGGAAGCCTGGCTGCATCCTCCAGTGCTCACCCGGCCTCCTCTGGAGCCCCCATGCAGCTGGATGGAGAGGGCAGCTCCCAAGAGTTGCCAGAGATGGGTGCAGCTGCTGCCCAGCTGCACACTCATCCAGCTGTAGGGAGTTTTTCAGCAATTGCCATGCAGGCTGCAGGGATGGAGATACTGGGGCAGTCTATGGCTGGGAGATGCCGCAAAACTCCTTCTCATCTGCTTTCCCAGGGAAATGACCAAACAAAAGAGTTCGCTACAGGACAGAGGTGATTTTGGGGTCTCTTCTCCCTTCTTCCCTACACAGTTTGAAAATGTTCATCCCTGCTGGCTTGTTTTCCTTGAGGCAGGAGACTCCAAGGGGTGACTTCCAGATTCAAACACGATGACCTGGGCTCTGGGAGCAGCTTTGGAGCAGCTGATCCAGATCAAGACAGCCAGGAGCATCCCCTGTGGAGTGCTATCCTGGGATAGCACAAAGCCCACAGGTTTTGCCCTTAGAAGAGAGTTTAACTTCAGAGCTTCAGGAAAACTCTTCCCATGTCCCCCACAGAACCAGAGATGAGGGCTCAGCCAGACTGTGACACCTGGCTCTGGGCAGGAGGAGCGAGGGGAGCCAGAGACATCCCTGTGTCCAAGAGACTGGACAAGGATGGCAATGGAATAAGCAAACATGTTGCTAGGAGACACCAAATTTGAGATCAATAATTCATGAGATCTCTGCAATGAAGTGAATAATTTATGGGTGTAGGAGGCAGGGGGAGTAATAGGGAAGAGGTTTAAAGCCCTCCCCATCATGACTGGTCCCCTGCCTGCACGTCTTACCAGAACATCACCCAGCCTCACATGGATGGAGAGAAAGACCTAGGACTTTTCCATACTTGGAGGAAACATGCAGGACAGCAGCTCAATCTCGGTGTCAGTGGGCCCCAAACAAGGCTCAGAAAACATGGCCATCTGTTTAGAGGCTGCTCACCATTTTAGGCTCGCCTAAATGAGTATACATTTGGCAAAGTGTTTTTCCTTTCACCAAATGTGATAGTTGCTAAGTCATAATGTTAAATAGAAACAATCCTGAAAGGCTCCAGTGATCTATTAGAAATGTTTCATTTAGAAATCAAGCTAAATTTAAATGAGAATGGGTTTGTTCTGCAGTACTTACCATCGTGTTTGCTTATGAGTTGAATCAAGTGCTCCATTCAATGTGAAATAAGGATTTTTTTTTTTTTTAGACGCATCTCTGGTCACTGAAACAGTAAGAATTTTTTTCTTTCCAGAATGCTTCTTGAAATTAATTTCTGTAAATGAGTTTAGGGAGGGAAGTTGGCTGATAACACATCCGTGTTTGGATGCTTCCTGAATACGAGTTCAAGGTTTTACCCAGACTCCCAGGAGACAGGAGTCAACCTGACAATCAGTTTTTCCCCCAACCACACAGGTTCAAGTCAGCTTCCCTGGACATCTCTCCCCAGCCTTGCAGTCACTAGAGGATGGACCAGTTTCCTTTCCCTGGGAAAGGAAAGCTGCCCTTGGCTGTCTCAGCACTATGTGCAGAAACATCAGGGAGCTGGGAGCCATCCTACCCACTGCCAGTTTGAAAGAGATACCAAAGCTAGGAGAGGAAAAGAATAATCTCTTCCCAACTTCCTTTAGTACATCGAACCTGCTGGGAAGGTCTCTGATGACTCTGAAAAACCCAGTTTTCATTAGCATTCAAGGGGAAGATCTCTGTTTGGAAATGCCTCTGCTCCTCACAAGCCAGAAATACAATTGGAAGAAAACAGCCAGAGCTTGATTTGCTCTGAAATGAAACGGACTTTGGACAAGGACTGGTTCCAAAATTGCCTGGTACTACCCAAGTAGTAACAGCGAGTGGGTGAGCTGTTCACCAAGTAATGAAGAGGATTTTCTCCCTCACAGGAATATCACTTTGCCACTAGCAAAGCCTTTGTGAGCAAGGAGGGTCAAATATAGTTTCCAAACCCAGTTATATCCCACTGTCAGACTTGGGAGCAAGGCTTTTGCACCCTGCAGCTCCGAGCTGGGCAGTGGAGGTGCTGGGCACCCCATGGGAAGTACTTTGGGAAACAGTTGAAATGGAGAGAAATGATTTACTCAGAGCCTGGCAAACAAGCCAGCGACCTGAGGAGTTTTCAGTAACAGAGAAACCAATTTTGTTCTATCTGCTGTGTTATATTCCCTTACTATGGGCTTTATAGAGTGCTGGGCCCTGAAGAGCTGACCTTTTCCTATGAACATATTTTTGGGGATAGAACTGCAAGAAGCTCTGTGCAGGAAACTAAGCGTAAATTAAACAAAATAAGTACTGATGTACTTTTGGCTCCAAGAAGACTGGGAAATACTGTGGCAATAACTCCAATTTGCGCAGCTGACAGGAGAGAGAGGGCTGAGCACTAGGAGCAAACCACACGCCCATCTTCTGCAGCCTCCTCATCCGCTGCTGCCAGCATCGGGGCTTGTGAGCATCACTGCGCCGTCAGAGGGCTTCCAGCAGGGAGATAGATCAACTCCCAATCTCAGAAAGGACAAAGCTCAGCTGATCTGAGCATCCCCTTCTTGCACACACTGTGCAGTTGTAAGACACAGCCACATTACAATGATCTACAGGATCTCTTGCTGGAGCCCTGCCACGTCCTGGCTGCGTTCCCAGAGGAGCTCGCATGCCCTGCGGAGACAAAGGCTCCACCACTCCATGGCCACGTTTCCCTCTCCCGGTTAGCCCCCATGTTCCTCCTCCCCAGAGGCATTCTTTGCCATGCTGTGTGTAGACATCTCCCTTTTGGAGCTGCTCCCTGTGCTGCCAAAGCAGCGCTCGGAGCACGTGCGAAGGCAAGCGGCGGTGGTTTTACTTTCACAACAATAATTACTCCACAAGGCGCTTGTCAGTTATTGTGCTCTGTGGTAATCAAAACCTCCACTTTGGAAATACAGGGCGGATTCCCGTCTGTTTCTGCTCTGCTCTGTGTGGGAAGATCACTCATTCACAGCTCTGTCTTGCAGCCAAGTCATGACAGATGGGTGGGCTGGAGTGAAATTCAGGACGTGGTGACTCATGAAATTGTTCCAGCAGCTCAGGGGGTTTCACTCCTTCCCAGCACCCAAAATTGTGCCCTGGTTGCTGCTCTCTGTGCAGCATCCCCAGAGGTGGGGATGTCCCCCTGGAAGCAGCAGGCCTGGCCCAGAAGCTGCATCATGACCTTAAGGCACCTGATGAGGGGCCCATGGGGCTGCAGGGGAGCCCTTTGCATTCCAACAGTAAGGAATGGGAAGCCATCGCTGGTGATTCATGCCCATTAAGGGAGCACAAGCAAGCCTCACCTGTCTAAATCCATGGCCAGCTTCATTAACTCCCAGCTCCCTCTGCCTCCAAATCAATTGTAAGATAAAGTGCACGTCAGCACTTGGCAATCTCCTGGTCTTGACTCCAGCCAGCTCCCACACACATGGCCTGACAGAGCTGGCTGAGCCCAGCCACTCCAGACAAGCCCTGGAGACCCCTCTCCCAGCTGGGGGGAGGTCTGGAAGGTCTGCAGGGTGTGCCACAGGGTGCTGTGAGGATCTGTGTGCAATGGCAGGGTGCACAGGCAGTCTTTGCTGCTGCGTGCAGGCCCTGAGGTCTGCTGCCAGAGGGAGAGGGAAGCTCTGCACTGTGGTGGCAGGCAGGGACACAAACCCAAGGCTTTGCACGTAGCCACATGGCCACTGCAGACCACTCTCCATCCCCAGGACCATGCATGACTGGCCCAGCACACACACCACTGCCCGCTCCAGCTCCTTGCAGCCTGGAAATGTTTGTATCAGCTAAGCATTCCCAACAAGGCATGCATCCCATGAATCCAGCCTTTTCATCCTCTGATCTTGGGGCTGGGAGTTCTAAAACCCCAGTTTCCCTGACACTCGTGGCTGCTGCTAGGCCCTGTCTCAGTGGCCACTGAGTGACTGCTGCCAGGATGGTGACAGAAGATGTTTCTCAATCAGCTAAGCCCTCGAGCCCTTTGGCTGAAAGGTGCATGCAAAAGGTCAAGTTCATTTTTCTCTGTGCTGGGCTCTGCAGGGCTGCTCTGCAGGGCTGCCCCTGAGAAGGCCCCAGCACACGCAGAACCAGAGCATCCATCTGACACGGTGCCAGGCTGGAGCCGCTGAGTGCAGCAGCGACATCGCTGCCACAAGGGCCAATGCATAATGCTGTGGTTGTCTGGCTACAGGTGCCTGAATCTAATTAGATATTTCAGCACAACGATCATTTTAATTAAGTAAAGCCAACTGCCTCTGCTGGATGTGCTAGTGTCCAAAATTCCCAGGCAAGTTTCCGTTGTGTCTCCCCCACCCTGTTCACTTCCTCTGCCTTGTAAACACTGAGCTTGAACAAAAATCTGATTTTCTTTCCCCAGGTACGACACAACAAAACCAGGCCTCAGAAGCAGGCAGGAGGCTCCTGAGGCAGCAGGAACGGGGCATGGATAGCAGATCAGGGGCTGTGCATGCTGTGCAGAGTGTATGCAGGGCTTTTGGTCCAGGCTGGATCCACTGATCTGAGGATGGGATCACAAGGGCAACCTTTAACCAACAGCATCAGCTTAGGTGAATTTCCAGCTATAAAGAGACTGTCAGGAGCCTTAACCAGACCAGTCACTATGTGACAGTGAAAAGCAGCAACGGGAGTAAGACGCATGAAACACAGGCCAAAAGCACAATTCCTTAAAAAAGATCTCACCTTTAGAATTGATGTGAAAAACCAGAAAAAATTGTCAAAGAAACAAAAATTGTCAAAGTCCATTTTCATTAGGAAATTATCTGTCTAGGGGGCTAAGCCTTTCTAAGGTATGTGATAAATCTTATTTAACACATGTACTTCGCCTGTGTACAGCGACCCTCTCCATCATTAGCCAGCAGACTGCAAGGGACCCCAGGAGCTGCACTGGGCCTTGGGCTGGGCTAGTAGAATTTGCTGGCTATCCCACACAGCCCTGCTCCAGGAGTCTCCTCACCTGTAGGCTCAGTCCAGTGGAGCTCCAAGAAACTTCATCCCTTGGTTGCTCCCTCCCAGGGAGAGCAGCTGTTCCAGCAGGCTCTTTAGGTCACATGTGCTCACCATTTCAGGTATCATTGGAAGTAGGAAAACATTGTATTTTCAGCCATGAATTCAACATCTTCTCCTCCTGCAGCCTCCCAGAGCTTGTGTGAAGACCTTACAGCAGTTTCTAATTCTTCCTAGGAGCCTGTGCTACATTCCCAACCCAAATTCCACCACCAAAATATCTCCATGAGCTGGGAGCTGCCTTTTGTCCCCCAGCAGTGCTGCCCCACGCCAATTCCCATCACTTGGGCTGACCATGGGATGCTTCCTCTGCCTCCCAGTGCTGCCCAGATGTGCTTAGCAGCTGTGATCCATCTTACAGAGTGTGGCAGCCTCATGGCAGGGAGGATAGCCTGCAAGGGCAGGGTCTGCCTTGAGCTCCATCATTCCTAACCATGGGAAGCCCCCGGGAGCCAAGTTTGGATCTGACCATCCCAAGCTGTCTGGCCAAACAGCTGCTGGGCTCCTTCCCTTGCTGCTCTGCAGGCAATTTCCCAGGCAGGAGACATTTTTTCACCTAAATGGGTTTGCCAAATGGCTTCTCCTGCAGATCCCTATCTCCCTGCACAAGAGCAGCAGCAGCAGCTCTGGGAACTCAGATCTGTCAACTTCTGGGGGAACGAATTATCCAAAAATAACAGTTTCTTCGAGAAATAAAACAAAACAAAAATATATGGAAAAGACCGCATGCTTAAAAGGAAATCATTGGGGCTGCTGAATTTGTGAATCCAACCCTACTTAACTTTTTTAATTACTCCCATAAAGCCAGCAGTTTCGAGCACACATGCAATATTGTGAACAGATTCAAATCTAATTAGCTGTGTTCGCGTTAATTAGATTCATTGTGTATTTGATGCTCAGCTCTTCCTTCAAGTTTTATCTTGGAGCATGTGTTCATAATTAACCCAAATTTAGTGTGCAGTTAAGGCCAGTCTGTAAGAAAGGCTTTGCTCTTGCTTTCCCTATGGACAGTCCCTCTCGTTTGTTGCCTGGAGTCTGTAAGGGATGCAGGGAACTGGTCCTGCAGGGAATGTGGCAGTGCACTGGCTCTTTTAATCCCTGCTGAGCTGCAATTTGGGGCTACAGAGAAACATGGAATACTTGGACAAATCATCAAGTTTAATGAGTTGAGCCAGCACAGCCCAACAGCGATAACCCCAGGGGAGATGCTGGCACCTCTGGGTGATGCATGGGGGCTGAGCAGCGGGACAGACCCCATTCTGACCCTGCTCATGGCTACACAGGGCTGGGGCACTCTGGCTCTGGCAGCCTGGGAGAGGGTTGTGCTTCCCAAATGTCACCTCTGGCACACTGGCCTGCTTGGTCCTGCTCTGTGAGCACAAGGGTGTTGATGTCCCTCATGTTCGGTCTCCAGCTGGCTGAGGTACCTGGCCAGCCAGAGGTGCCATGCTGGGGACATGATGTCTCCATGAGCTCGGAGAATGACATTGCTTTTGGGAAGGATGTCATTTGTATAACGCCTGGTCAGCTCTATTTTAAGCAAGCTCTTTTTTTTTCCTTACCTTGATTTCATTAGCTAAATATTTGCGCCTACAGGACGCTTATAATTAGATTAATGTATATTTCTTGCTTATCTGAGAGCAGGTTTGGTGGGCACAGAAGTTCCTGTGGTGTGCATGCCTGTGACTGCCAAGAAGCAGCAGCATTTCCCCACAGCTGTCTGGGAAAAAGGAGGGAGGGGATGGAGGGAATAGAGAGGATGGAGGGGTTGGAAGGTCGTAGTGAAGCTCCTGGTATTGCTGCCCCAGCCAGGGGTTCCTGAGCGTTGCTGCCCAGGACTAGGGGTAACCTTTGGCCAAATGTCTTGGAGGAGAATATGGAAAGTTGGATTTGCCTCCTCTCGCTCACAAAAGAGAGAAAAATGTTGAAGCATCCATGAAATTCCCCCTTCCCATACAATATTTCTTTTTTTTTTTTTTTTTAATTGGAAGCAATAGAATTCTTTGTTCCATTCAAAGAAAACCATAAAAGATAGTGACAAACTGGTCGTATTGGAAAGCCTCTCTAACTTAAGAGTCAAGGAAATGGTTTCTTGCATAATGGTATGATATTATTAAGTTATTTGTTATTTGCAAGCCACGAAAGAAGTGCTCTGCTGTGTTGACAATGACACAAAATAACCATGACAGGCCATTCCTACTCTTCAAAATTATCAGAGGAGAAAAAGAGCAGAGATTTGTTGACATGTCCGGCTCTGCACCCAGAGAAGCCAAAGTTGTGCTGAGGCAGAGCCCTGCATGCCATCAGTGCGTGAGGGCAAAGCACCTCTCTGAAAGGCAATTTTTAAGAACAGCATTATACAGACCAGATAAAAATAATTGACTTTTAAATTTATTTTTCTTTTAAACAGTAAGAAGGCTTGTGATTTTTTTTTTTTAAAGAAATAAATTCTTTGAAAGGACAGCCCCTTTATTTTTCTTTAATGTCTGTAACGATACCTCGCAGAGTTCAAGGTATTTGGCTGCTGATAGATTTGGGCTGTCAAAGGGAATTCCTGCCAGCTGGCAGTGTGCAGGCAGCCTCAGCTCAAAGAGAGATGAACTGCACTGCAGGAGGCACTGGGAGCTGGGAGGGTGGGCAGGGAAGAAACCCTTAGGAGACAAAGCTGACCCTTTGCAAGGAAAGGATTAAGTGTTCTGTCATCACTGATATTCTGCTTAAAGAATCGTGGAATATCTTGAGTTGGAAGGGACCCACAGGGATCATCAAGTCCAACTCCTGGCCCTGCCCTGAGGGCTGAACTGTGCTGTTTCCCAGCCCTTTGCCCATCCAGGCCCTGAGCCATGTCTTGCTGCTTCCCTCACCCCAACGACATCTACTAAGTTCAATACAGCTTCTTCTATGAAGTTCAAACAAACTATGAGTTTGACCTTTTCTAGTCCCGGAAAAATAAAAAGGGAATGGAAAGAAAGTCCTTGGTCTGTGTTCACAGATAAAACAGATGTGGTAAAGCAGAAGAGAGTTGGCTGGACTCCTTTTAACGCAGTCATTCAATTCAAAATTTGTTATTTCATCAAAAGGTGCTGGAGGAAGATGTGAATTTGGGTATAATTTCCCTTCAGAAGAAAGAAGAAACTCGTAGCCTGCAAAACTCTTTCTCCTCATTTGTCCCTTTCAGAGCAAAGTATTCTCCTCCTCCTCTGGCTTTTCCAGTTTCTCCTGGATTTTCAGAAAACCCTTCAGCAGTTCAAGCCATCCCTGCAGTTTTCCATCCCCATGTGCTGCTCAGCTCCCTAATAAAGAACTTCAGCAGAGCTATAGAAATCAATACGAAATTCATCTTTGCAGCTGAGTTCCCTGGCACACTGCATGCAGAGGGGGATCTCGGAGAGCCCAACCTCTGCAAAACCATCCCGCTTCCAGTCCCATGCGGGCAATGGAAACCTGCCCCTGAAAGCAGCCTCACCTGGGACTGTTCTGGCAGCATACAGGAGCTATTCTGCTGCAGACTATTGTGTCAGAAATCACCTGGCACTGGGAACCGAGGGGCACAACTCCAGGGAGATGGGCTAGGGAGGGGGATTCAGGAGCCTGGTAGGGAGCCTGAGCACTCCAGGGACTGCTCAGATGCTGTGCCATCCAACACACCTGCTGTGGAGGTTTTGTGGGTTTTTTTCCCCCTTCCTGATGGATCACTGGGTGATTTTTCTTTGCTCTGGAATGAGATGCAGAAAGCTTGACAAATGGGGAGGAGGAGAATTTCTCGCGCCAGAATAATTCAATTTTATTGTATTCTTCACTGCACACCGTGCTGCCTCGAACTTGCTGGGGGTGAAAATCACTTGACAGAGAGTATAACATGCAGAAAGTGTCAGAAAGCTCTCTGGAGGTGCTGGTGCTTTTGTCTTCCCCTCTCCAGCCCCAGCAGCACCATCAGGGTGTGAAATGCAAAGTAAGAGCACTCTGGATGGTGTGATATTGGCATCCACTCCCCAAAATCTTGGTCTGGTTTTGGACCCTAAAGGAAGCCCCACATGTCCCTGATAATCAAGCACTTCCCTGACAAACTCCCAGCTGGTCCTTGCTCTACATCTCCAGTCACAGCCACAGTCCCTCCTGGGAAATGGCATTTACTTCTTCAAAATTCTGCTGGAATTTCTGGTGAATAAAAGATTTCCCAGTGTCCCTAGTTTAGGTGCTGAGACGTAGGACAGACACTTTTCCCCTGTGTCATATGGGGTGGCTTGTTAAGACCTTTGCAATGCTCTGCCATGAAGAGGGAAACAAAAATGGGAAACAACTAGAGGTTTTGGGTTTTGTTTTTTTTTTTTGGCATTTTATCACTTTAAGGTCCAAGAGACACTCCAGGGAATCAGAGATGGATAAAAGTTGCATGGAGAGAAAAGTCAGCCCACCATTCCCTTCTGTGACTATTTTCAGCCCTTTGGGTCTAATAATCAATGCTGAAGAGTAGAAGGTGACAGTGTGTGAGCTCAGCAGAGCCCTGTCCCACAGGGCTTCTTATTTTGGGAGGGATTCAGCATCTCTCACTGCTGTGATTTTTGAGAAGAGGAGCCGGTGCCTGCTTCCTGCAGGGAATGTGTTACTTTGAAGGTGTCTTGATGCTGCTGCACTTTTAAAAGCCTTATGGGCTTATGCCGTTGGACAAGAGGAGGAGCAGGGGGGATAAATTAGACTTGTGAAATCTGAAGTATCTCAGTGAGTGCTGTTAGCAGGACCTGCACAATGGGCAGGAAGCTCCTGCAGTGGGATGGGCAGCACAAGACAGGAGAGGCTGTGCACAAGAGCCCTCCTTCTGCCTCCTGGAGTGAAAATGTGGCCCTGTCCCATCGAGCATCCATGTGTGTGTCTGTGTGAGGGCCCACAGGACCACTCCTGGGCACTGCTCACTGCCTGGCATTGCTCCTTGCCCATGGAGTGGGACATCCTGAGGCCTCCCTGCGTCGGCAGCAGCAGCCATGGGTGATGACTGCCTGCTCATGGCAATTTCCAGCCTGGCCAATTTTCCTGCCTCTTGACTTAAGCTTCATTGATGTTAGGCAGCATTATTTTTAAAAAATAGAAATGTCATGCAATGCTTGAATCAAGTGTCTTGCAAAAACCTGGGGGGGCTAAATACAGTTAATTTGCACAGTAACCTTCACCTGCCAAGCCAATGTTAGTCAGCAGGAGTGCCACGACTTTGATGGGGGGCCCTGGGGCTGCGGCTGCATTTTAGCTCCTCCATGTGTAAAGGCACTTGCAGAGGGAGGAGCAGGCAGAGGAGCCCGGGGAATTGTGTCAGGAGGTGGATGGTGTGGGCAGTCCCAGTGTGGCTGGTGGGTACCACAGAAGTCAGGTAGTTTTGGAAGGATTCAGGTTGCACCAGGTCAGCTGCCTGGGGCAGAAAGAACCGTCAGCCTTGCTGCTGTGGGGTGAGGGGGGTGTGAGGGAAGGTGATGCCGACCTTCCCTGGCTGTCACAGCTGCATTCTGCCTTGCCTCAGGTCATTCTCCATGTCTCTTTCCTCTGCACTAATAGGATTTAGGAGCTTAGCTACCTTTGTGCAGTAATGACAGCTCACCCCAGAGCCTTTCAGGCATGGCTGCTTGGCTGCCTAAAAGCCTGGAAAACTGCTAATGAAAATTAATTCCTGGCCGGAGCCACGGCACCCAGCACGTCTTGGGAGGACAGCTCAGCCACAGGCGTGGCCATTCCTGCTGGACCTGCTGCCCACAGGGCAGGGACACTGATCATGGCTGCAGAGCCCTACCTAGCAAGGGGGACATCTCTAGCAGCAGCAGGGCTTTTAATCTCCCAGAGAAGCCTTAACAAAATTCAGAGTCTGGAGCATTTCTGGCTGGAAATGGAGAAGATGTGAGTCTTCAAAAGCCTTTGTCTTGGGCTTGGCATCCATCCTGACCTCCTCACAGATGCCCAGGGAAAAGCTGATGTTTTATTTAGCCCTCTTGGCCTACTGAAGCAGTATTTCCTGTCCCCTCCCTCCTTCCCACCCAGCTGTTTCTTTCTCTTCTTCTTTGACACAGCCTGATGATTCCTCAGGTGCCTGCCCTCATACCCAGTCTCTCCACCACAGGAATACAGCCTGGCTCTGCCCTGCAAGTGCTGCTGAGCCTAGGGAATGATTTTATACATTTTTTTTTTCCAGAAAAAGATGAACTGTGCAATTATTATCCTAATGGATGTGACACGTTCTCCACGTACTGACACATAACATATGGCGCCAGATTACATCCTTCTAAATGATTCATGCAGTTCATCACCACCACGATTATCTGCTCCTTTCCAGAGCCGTGTCTTCCCATGCAGCTAAAATTCCCAGCCTTCCTCTCTCTGGCCCGCCATGGCTCCAGCTGCTGTGATATTTTCAGCCTCAGGTAGATGTTGGGAAGCTTTTCCTATCATAGGAGTCATCTCCAGCCCAGCCACTTGTGCATGGAGGGCTGGCTTCACTCCTGCCCTCTTCACAGTACCCTCTGGCCAGGCCAGGGCTTCCCTGCCAGCACCTCTGTGATGAGGCTGTGAGGGCTGGGAACACACATCCCACAGGTGAGGCTGGAGCAGTTTACCCATGAGAAGAATTTATTTCTCCTATAATGGAAAATTCCTTCAAGGAAAAAGCATTCATTGAGATGCAAATTCACCATCCTCTTCTGCAGAAAATAAACCCATTTTCCCCTGCATGAAGCTCCAGTAACCTATTTGTAATAGCCCTGCTCCACAGCGATATCTCCAGCTCCCCAGGAAAATTAGTGCACATTAGCACGGAGCAGGGGATGGAACCCAAGAGCAGCATCCTGGCCTTGCTTATCCTTGGGACATTCCAGACAGAATTAACACAATTTAACTTTTCTGACTTGCACATTTTGCCAGGGAACTTTAAATGGGTTTTTAATGTAGAAGCCTGGTCTGCAGCATGCGAATCAAGATCCTCTTGGGGCATTTACCAGCCACACTGCTTTAATAGAAAAACCCTGCGACACACAAAACCTGGCATTTGGGGAGGCAAGGTAACGATGCCATGTGCTGCTCACTTACAACCAGGAGCTAATTATCCAATGAATTCAGTGGGAATGGAAGAACTGATACCAAATTATTTAAGATCCTACAGACAAAAAAGCTCTGTTAAAAAAAATATTGCTCAGGTAGCGAGATAAGTACTCAAATGTTGGGAAAGGCCAGAATTGTGGCTCCTGAACAACTTTAATTTTGCTCCATGTGCACTGGAATGAGTGAAAAGCCCCAGGAGGAAGGAGTAAGTGACCATTTAACTAAACACTGCATGGTAATGTAGATGGGGGCAGAACAGAGGTCAAACTGACTACCATAAAACTAGCCCAGCCTAATTTCTGAGGCATGAGCTTGCAGCCTTCTAGAAAACAGAGAGTTTGGCGAGATTTCCCAACCTCCTTTTTTTCTGAAGTTTTCCAATGACTGAAAAATCCCCAAGGGAAAGGTGGGATGATGTCCAGAGCCTTCCTGGGCCTTTGCCTCACCAAGCTGGGCGAGGAGCAAGGCCAGCAACTCCAGGGCTTGGCTTGACCCGACAGTTTCGGCCAGGGTTTTGGATTAATAAACCTCAGCTGATGGATCTCCCTCACCAAAGTGAAGTTCTTGTGACCCAAACAGCTCTGGGCCTGAATCATTTGTTTCTTTCTAAAATGTATTAAAAGGCCACCAGTTGCCTCCAAAGCTGTTCCTGGGCAGTTTGTGTTGCCAGGGCTGAAGCCCGCCTGGGGATTGTGTGGTGCTGGAGTCACTGTGGACTGTACAACCCCCTTTTCCCTGGCATTCCTCCTGCCTGGGTCTTCTCCTTGCTGAGCAGAGAAATCAGCACTATCCCAGCTTCTCCTGAAAAGCTCAGCAGGTGCCTGTACGCTGTTTGCAAAGAGCCTTAGATGTTCCTCAACTATATCCCTATTAGCTCTCAGTCTGAAATCCTCCCAGAAATCAAACGGGAACCCTCCAGGCATTTGAAATTAAATATAGCCCAACTTTGCAGCTGCCTGGGCTTCTGCAGGGAGCTTTTGTCTCGCCCGCACAGACTCCAGCCGTGCATTCCCTATACAGCCATTTGGTCTCCAACCATAAATTGCACAGTGAGACTGCGCCTTGTGTCAGTCCTGACAGGTTTGGGTACGAGAGAGGATTTCAGGGCATCACTAGCCTCTGACAAGAGCTGCAAGCCAAAGCAGCCTGTCCAGACGGACTGATTTACAATTGTTTATCTCTAGTAAATATTGTTTAATGCCCTTAAAAGCAGTTAAAAATGGACTGGGAAGTACTTCCCCCAGCAGAGGAGCAAGAAGAGTAATTAGCAATAAACCCCCCAAATCCACCAACAGCCAGAGTGGGAAAATAGACAGCAATCAATGTGAAAAGCAGCAAATTGACCCGGGAAGCAGAAATGATGAGCGGAACAAATCCCTGGTCCAAGGGGGCAGGAAAGAAGCAGAGGGGATTTTCCAAGCTCTGAATAAGCTGAGCAAGGGGGCGCTGGGGACTGGTACCCAGAGCTATTCTGAGGGGAATAAGGCAGAGATGGACAGTGACTATTCCTGGTTTTTCGAGGAAGCGCAGCCAGCCAGTTGGTCAAGCATGACCCGGCAGGAACAGCCCCGCTCTCCATCCCACAGTGATCTCCCTGCCCCCATGCCACTGCTCTGTGCCGGTGCCTGCACAGCCAGCAGCCTGCCAGCTCCTCCACACCAGCTCCGTATAATTGCTCTTGCAGCTATAAATAATCTTCCTCTCCCTCTCTGCTCTTCCCATGACGTTCTCAGGGATGCAGAGGCATGGCATCCCCATGACTCAGCCCCTCGGTGCTGCTCAGCCCCTGTCCCCAGGACTCTCCCTGTTCCCGGGGTGCTGGCATGTCTCTGGCAGGTGACTGAGCAGCTATGGCAGGCTGGGGACAATGAGGAGGTGGCTTTGTCTTGTCCCTGCAGCTGTGCAGAGCTGTGTGCTGGCCATGTGCTGCATCCCACAGGAATGGGCTTGGAGCAGGGGGAAGGAGTTTCAGGGAGGGAGACCCTCCTAAATGAGTTTTGTTTGCAAAAGCGGAAAACAAAAGAAAGAAAAGGAAGAAAAGAAGACAAATGAGCATTTTCTTTTCCCTCCTACTGATGAAAGCAAGGAGAGCTTGCAGTGATTTGTCTCCATGTTTTGCTTGTCCAGAAGGGAAGTGCTAAGAAGCTGCTGCATTTCCACCAACTCCTTCCCTTGTCTTAAGAAGGCATCACTTGACTCCGGTGGCTGGAGGGATGCGGTGAGAGCTGTGTCTGCCTTCCCCTGGCACCATTCCTTGCCTACCCCTCCACTACCTTACCAATTCCTCCTTTGCCTTGCCTTGCCTGCCCCTCACCTGCAGGGTCTGTCCTTGCCTACCCATGCCAGGCATGTCCAGGGGGATGAGCATGGATTTCCTCAGCCAGGGTGCAGCGAGTGCTATGAGGAATGGCATGGCCCTGGTTTTGTCCTCATTTTCCCAAAACATGCCAGGTCTTGGCATCTCAGGGGGTATTTCTCAGCCATGGCTGCAGCAGCAAGGTGCATCACTAGCATGAGCTCAGCCATGTCCTTGTCCCAGTCCTGGCTTGGGACAGGTTTGGATATGGTTGCCCTCCAGGAAACCCATAGGGACAGGCAGCTGTTCACAGGCACAAAGAAATCTCTCAGTGGAAACATTGCTCTCCAGAGAACCACCTTTTCAGCAGCAGCTGCGAGATTCAAGGTAATTTTTCCCCTTTCCATTTAAGGAGATACCAATAAAAAGCATAAAACCACATTGTGACCCCATTTCTCAGAGTAGAGAAAAGCAGAAATTACACTGTTTTCTAGGAAAGTCACGATCCAAATGCCCAGGGTTTCAAAAAAAATTTTCCCTCTGACAACAACCATGTCCATCATTATTAGCTTGAAGTAAAATCCACAAAGCTTTCCACAGTTTCCTGGCTCTTTGAGAGCACCAGCTTCCTATTGAGTGCCCAAGCAGGCCCGGTATCACCCCGCTGGAGGACACCACTCAATGTGCCCTGTCCCTGGGCACCCAGCCCTGGCTGCTGCTCGCCCACCAGAGCCAAAGCTGGCTGGTAATTGGGAGCTAATTGAATCCATTGCAATTACCTTTTCCCCAGTTCTGTTTCCCCCCTGGAAGGCTGAGCTGTTTTGGGCTGAGAGCAGCATCTGAAATTATCAGTTCTAATTCCCTATGGCTCCGTTTATTAGGCCAGAGGACTTCCCCAGAGTAATCAAACCCAGCCAGAAAAATGCATTAAACTCACAAAACAAACACTGGTGTTTGCAGCACAAAGCCCTTCCTGTCTCATTAAGATCAATTAGGTTGTCTTGAGCAAACTTTCCCCTTTCTTTCTGCTAAGCCTGGACCATTAAGCCCATCCTCCACCTAAACAAGCTCAACAGCAAATCTGAAGGTGAAAAATACCCACGCATCAGTGCTTTGCTTCCAGGCAAGCTCTCTCCAAAGCGCTGCAAAGATAAAGGCAGGGTGGGCATCCAGGACATCTCTCTCAGAGCCCTTTTTTCCCTGCAGGAAGGATGTGCACACACACACAAGACAGCTCCTCTCCATTGCTCTGGGGACATCCTGGCTCGCCCAAACCTGGCACAGGCTGCAGGATCCTCTCTGGGCGTGTGGGGAGGACTGGCAGGCAGCTCATGCCCTCCCTGCTCAGCCTGGCTTGGTGTCTTGGTGTAGTTATTGGAGGCCACAGCAAAGTCTTCCAGGGCCAAAAGGCCCAGCTGGTGCAGAACGGCACGGCTCATCTGCGGCGCTGATTTACACGGAGCATCTGCTGTGAGGGGAAGGGAGGAGTACATTAAAACACCGTAAATCCAGGTGGTGGAGCAGCCAGGGTTGGCCATCCCTGGAAGCAACAAGAGTCCTGGGGGAGGACAGCCCCGGGAGAAGGAAGGAGAAGGGGTGTTGGCTGGTCCCCTGGCACCTGCTGTGAGTGGGGATGCATCCCGATCCTTGTGGGCTGCACACAGCCCGGCACAGGGATACTCCGAGAGGAAGCTGCGGTCCGAGAGCCAGAGCGCTGCGCACATCCCCTCCCTCTGGGTCATAAGGACCACATACAAATTCCCAGCCTGGCATCAGCGACCAGTGATCGGGATAAGCACCAGAAGCAGGGACTCCAACTGCAAACCCTTGGATGTGCAGCCTCCGTCCCCACCTCCCCACTGAGCAACCATCTCACTTTCTCACAGGCATGGCTGAGCATCGCACAGAGCAGAGCAGCCGTGACTTTGCTGAGAGCCAGCATGAAGAGGAAAGACATAATTAAAGTCCTGACTCTGGCTACAAACATTGCATAATGAAATTAGCCCCTTGGTCCCAGGCTGTGAACTTCCTGCCGAGCAGGCGGGCACAGCCCGCAGCAGCAGCAGCCCTCCGAGGCTCCCGCAGCAGTGCCAGCTCAGTTTCCAGGGCATTCACCGGCCCTGCTCGAGGCTGGGCAGCTGCTGAGCTCCCCCAAAAAGTTTCTCCTCAAAAAAATCACTCCCCCAAACCAAATAAAGCTTGCAGGTGCTGGCACAAACCCATGGGGTTCCCACAGGGAGGGAGCTCTCTGTGCCCGTTCAGGGACAGCTCATGTGCTCTCAAGTGTCCTATTCCCATTAAACATAGCAGGACTTCTGTAGGGATTTCTGAATCGCACCGGGTTCAACGGGAAGAGGAGATTCTCATTCCCACACAAGTGCAGCCTGGCACAGGATTGCACACACTCCAGGCAGCTCCTGACTCCTGCTGCTCGGAATCCCCAGCACGGGAGAGAACAAATTTACAACTCTGAGCCAAGGAAGTCACTCTGAGATGGTATTGCAGGGGAAGGATGATGATAATTCAGTGGGGAGAGTGTCTGCGTGTTGCTTGGGGGTGGAGAAAGAGGAGGGAGGGGAGCTGCCCTCGCCAGATCTGAGAACCACAGGAGAAGCTGATAGGATTTCTGCTAGAAGGCAAATAACATCAAGAAGCCTCTGGAGATTGTTTGTTTTCTCAGAAATCTTAACATGCAAGAACTGGCAAATAAACAGTAATTTTAGAGAAACCAAAGAGTCTCTTTTTTCCTCCTTTCTTCCTTCTTGGAACCCAGAAGAGGCAGCCATGCAGGTCTTGCTTGATTACTGTGCCAGGTGCTGCAAAGGATGCCTGCAAAGAGAGGACCAGGACTCATGCAGGTGAAGGAAAATTGACACACTTCTGTGGCCTGCTTAAGGGTTTATGCTTGAAAAATGGAATTAGGACCTGGGTCTGCCCTGGCACAGCTGGAAGCTGGTGTAGGATTTTCCTCCCCTGTTGTGCTTGTCTCTACCCTTTGCTCCGTCCCTTTGCTGGCCCAGCCGTGGTGAGAGGCAGAATCTGTGCTCCAAAGGTTGCTTTCACAGGTGCCTTGTATGGGTCTAATCCAACACAGCAAAACTGCCATGCAGAAAGAGCCAGGGGCTGTTGGTGTCACACACATATGCACCTGCATCTTCCACTGGCAAAACTGCTCAACGCCCTGATCCCAAGTGCAGGGTGTTAGCTGGGTCCCACTTTGAAAGTTCTGTGCAGCCTGGAAGATCGGTACCTGCAAGGACATAGGGAGGAAAAGGAAGATTGGCAGTGTGAACCATGAAGTAGTGGATGGACAGAAGAGCTGTGGTGAAGCCTTCAGACTGTTTTGAAGAGTAGCCTCTGTCTGCACGGAGCCCACGAGAAATCCATAGGGACCCGCTCTGGAGAGCAACAAGTGTGAGGTGCTCTTGTAAATGAACAAAGTCATTGGCTGAAAAATTGAGTGTTTGCAACTAATTATTCTCAGTAACTGACCAGCTTTACGGAGGGTTGAGGAATATTCATCAAATAAATTATTCATGATTTCTTTCCACTGATCAGCAAATCAATTAGCCACAAACCTCTCTCCAATTATTCATCTAGCTCAAGCGGGATAAATGGGGAGATTTATGACACAGACAACAAACTAATGTGTATTTCCAAACGGGGACCCTTAAGATCCATAAACCTTGTTCTGTACTGGCTCGGATGACCCAATGCTGTGACTCACAGTTAAACTCTCCGAGCTCATGCCCTGTGTGCTGCCTGCTCTGTAATGTCTCCTGACACTCAGCACACTTGGGAGGTGAGGCAGCATAGACCTGTGGGCAAAGGGCATGGTCTCAGAGGGTTCAGCAGGGCTCAAATTGATCTGGACACACAGACATGCTCCTTGCTGAATAAATTAGTAAATATGGCCAAGCCAAACACAAGACCTGATGCAGAAGTAACCGGTGGTGTGCATAAGGTCAGGTGTGATGATGTACAGATCTCTTCAGCTATAAACTCCACAGTTATGGACCTGTTGGGAAGTTGCATTTGTGCAAATTAACCTCTACTGTTATAATTCACCATAAAAGTGCTCTCACACCAAAATTAAGGAGTGTTGACAATATTAAGCTGCACAGTAAATGTAAGTAAGAGTTATTTGACTAACGAATAGTCAAATTAGCATAAGAGCTGGCTTTGCCTCGCTGGAGTAACATCATTAGAGTTTGTGTAAGTGAAGCATAATTCAGCATAAGTGTGATAAGTGACCAGAACTGCACAGAGATATCTCCAAATTGCCCTGCTTTGCAAGACTTCCCATTCCAGCCATGCTCGTGTTCCAACTCAGAACTGAGGCCTGCCTGCCATACTTGGCATGGGCACAGGTCCCTCACGGCAATCTACAGTACTGCTTGTTAATATGGTTGGAAATTAGGGTTGTGGCTGACTTGCACAGATAAAGCATGTCCAGATGTAGGAGGGCAGCTGCTGTACATGCCAGCCAGAGCTTCTTTTCCTGCAGTGAACAGGCACAGGAACAGCAAGACACTCCAGGGGAAAAGCATCACTTGCAGCTTTGATTGATCTCGTTAGTGGATTAAGCTCATATTCATCCAAATACACTTGCAGCCTTAATCTGCTTTCATCCCGCTGTCTGGGAGGGCTACCGTCTCACAAAGTCCCATCCATAACTCCACACGGTTCATTCATTTGGAGAAGATTCAGCAACAGGGGAGAGGCTGTGAAGACACCCACCTTCTGCGTGGTGACCTGGTGCAGAGCACCCTCCAGGCTTTACCTCCAAAAGTGCTTGGTTTCTCTGAGTTTGCTGATTCTCCCATAGTTATCATCCCAGTGCATCCCAGCAGTTAGCATCCCAGAACTGTAGCCACAGCAGGGAGCTGAGCCAGTCAGCCATGACAGGGGCAGCTGCAGCTTGGGAGGAGTGGGAGCCTCTGCGCTAGACAATTCCGCATCCCAGGAAGGTCCCTCATTCCTTCCCATTGTAAGGTGTGAAGGTGCAATGGTTCCCTCTTGGTGAAGCGCTGTGAGCCTGTGGCTGGGAGGCTGCCAGCAGGGCTCAGGCTGGCATCCCTCTGCTCTTCACTTTTCAGTGCTTAACATCCTCGGTGATGAGGACAGCTAACCAAGGAGTCAGTTTGCCTGGATCACTGGTTCTGCACCTCAGGAAAACTCTCAAACTGAGGCTGGATTTCTAGGACAGGGCTCACCACTCTTCAGCTGCCGCTGTCAAAAGCGAAAATCTGTGGAGTTAAGAGATTTCCTGTCGCATTACTTCCCATCCCTGTCACCCACACGCAAAGCCCACCTATGACAGAGTGCTTGCAGTGCTTTCAGGGGTCGGAGCTGCTGCAGCAATGCTCCCGGTGAAGCATCGGACCTGCACCTGGGCAGGGCTGGGAGAGGTAGGAAGTTCCTGTGGCAGGAGGGGCACTGCAAAATGGATACTGAGACAGGGCATCAGCCTGCCTTGGGCTCCCTGTGGGATGGTGTGGGACCTCTGCTATGGGAACGTGGGGAAGGCTACGCGGTGCGGGAAAAGACTGGGAAGCCCCCTTCCCTATTCCCCTTAGAGCTGCCGAGCCACACCCGGGGCACAGCCAGGAGAAGAGCTTAAGGTCAGTGTCCTGGGCTCTGGGGCTGACCACAGCTCCCCGGGGTGGTGGCACCAGTCTGGAGTCCTGGGCTCTGGCAGCGGGAGCCGCTCCAGAAGTCGGCGCAGAGGACTCCAGGGCTCAGGGACTGACCGCAGCCCCCAGGGATGGAAGCGGGAGGAAAGAGTCAAGGTGTCTGGATTCTGATGCCGCGCTTCGGTGCCTGGGATGGGTTCGGCTGTCCCGAGGTCTTGGACAAGTCCCAGACCCAGCGGCAGAGCGACGGCAACCCGGAGGACGAGGTGCTCCCGAGCGCCGAGAGCGGGGATAGGAGACCCCGGCTGCAGGATGGTGGCGGGGGAAACTCCCGGTATCGGGGGTCCCGGGGGACGGGGCTGCGCCCAGGTGCCGCGACCGGAGCGGCGGGCTCGGGAGTACCGCCAGCCCCTCCCGGCGGCTGCCGGTGCCCGCAGCGCCGGTGGCGCGGGGCGGAGGGGCGGTGGGCACGGCCCCCTC
>VZRN01005752.1:1364429-1382355 GCA_013397935.1 Dasyornis broadbenti | reverse complement strand
GCCCGCCCGCCCGGCGCCGCACCCGGCTCCACACCCGGCACAGGGATTTACGGCGCGGACTGCAGCCGCCGGAGCGGCCCGGCAGGTAAGGCACGGCCGGCGGCACCCGGGGGCCTCGCCGCCCCCGCCGCGCGGAGCCAAGCATCCCCCCTCATCCGCCGCGGTATCGTCTCGCCGGGCTCAGGACGCGGCGCAAGTTTCCCCCGTTGCGGTCCTACCGGGCACCGGCTCCCTCCTTTCGCCCCCTCGCCGCTCCGCAAGCGGATGCTGCAGGGATGGTGCTGCCCCGGGCTGCGCCCTCCCGCCGGCCGCTCGTCCTCCCCTCAGCTCCCCACTGCGCCCGCACCTGCCGAGCTCCCGGCGGGGCAGCGGCGTGGCCCGGGGTCCCGCTTGGGACCGGCCGCAGTGGCGAGGTGCCGGGGGGATGCAGCCAGGGCTGCGGGGAGAGCGGAGCTGGCTGTTCGGGCTGGTGCGGGAGAAGCTTCTGTTGCTCTTGGACCAAACTTGGCTTCGGGGAACCTGGCATCGGGGTGGGAGCGCCGGGGACGGGGGAGCCCCGAAGGGCATGCCCAGAGCCTGCTGCTGCTTCGCAGGGTGCGGGTGCCTGGCCCCTTGGGGTCCGTCCCGCTCCCGGGGATGCTCTCCGCTAGGCCTTGGCTGGAGGATGAGCACCGTGTTGGAGCTCGGTTCTCCGCAGGGAACGCGGACTCCTTTCAGCCTCCTGGCACGGCTGAGTGTTGGGAGGCTCGGGATGCTCCCGTTTCCGCCCTGGAAACACGTCCCCTTTGCAGTCGACCTCAGAAAGCGAGTGTGGAAGAGGGGTCATAGCCCATGGGAGAGGTGGCACAGCCGGGGACATGAGGAAGGGGTCAGGTTTCTCTGAGAGTGCTGAACATGTTCTGAGTGGGACTTCCCCTCTCCTACCTCGGTAGCGGAGGCGCTGCCCACCTGCAGACCTGATGTGCACCGGGTCATGTGGGTACTGCTGGGGGTCCTGCCTTGCCGGTGCTATCGGGTGTGGATTTTACCGGGGTGCTTCCCTGTGCGTGGAAGATCCCTGTTTGCAGCCGTTTCCCTCTTTTCCCTGCACGGTGGCAGACTGTCACCATCGGTCGTGCAGACGGGCTGTGCAGCTGAGCTGTGACTTCCCGTGGGCGTGGGGTATCGATCTGTGGCTCTGCCCTTCGGAAGGAAAGGTGTGCTCAGCCCCGTGCATCGCCTGGGCAGCCCAGTGCTGTGCTCCTGCTCTGGAGAAAGGTCTCACATGGAGTCCTTGCTCTGGACATGCCACAGTCACACTTCTCGTTGGGCAGCCAGGCAGCTGGCACGACGGTTTAGGTGTCCCATGGTGGTTTATGCCAGGAATCTGGATGCCTCTAGTTGTGACCCTTCTTCCCGTGGGCCCACAGCAATGCCCAATCCCAGCACGATGCGCTCCACATCTCCCAAGCTTGCTGTGCCCCGCGGGTGCTGCGCAGCTCCTTGATCTGCCGGCGCTGGTGTGAGTCGGGCTGCACCCCGGCTGCAGGGTGTCCACCCTGTGGCCGCAGATCACAGGTGGCACTGGGCTTTCCCCAGGTGCCTGTTGTGTGCGAAGGGTTCTCTGGGTTTATCTGCAAGAATGGATGTGAGTACAAGAGTCTGATCACTGCATGCAAAAATCCTCCTCCAGAAATCCCCTTCTCCTGAGTGTCGCTGACATAAGATGAAATAAGCACAGATGCTGCAATTTTAGGGCTCTCTATGGGTTTTGCTGCAAACAACAGTAGACGGGGCTGAATATAAACCGGGTATTTATCTGTTTCCCCGGATTTTTATCTGTTTCCCAAAGCAAAGCTCTTGCTGTCAGGATGAAAACAGATGTTTGGCTGCCTGTTTAAGTCCGAAATGCCTCTGATTAGGACACTAGCAGTACTAGGACCTCCAGCCCCATCCTGTTTACCTCAATGGCTTCAAAGGCTGCCTGAGCATAACTGTTCTTAAACTCCTCTCATGCTGCTGGAAGTATCCCCCTGCTCCCTTTAAAAAATAAGGGAAATATAGACAAAAAGCTGTGAAAATGGTGGAGGAAGGTCTCAGGCGATGAGCTGAGGGTAGTGAGAATGGCTTGGCACAGCATCTCAGCTGGAGCTCCAGTCTGGCACTGAGTCCCCAGTGCTACTTCCCCATATCCTCATCCAGCTCTGGGTGCCTTGCTGTGCACTGCAGGCACTCCAAGGAGCTCTTCAAAGGAAACCCAGTGGAGGATCTGGGCCCTTGTTGTGGAGAGGCAGCAGCAGCCATGGGATGAATATCCATCCCCAACAGTGCCATGTACACCTATGGACCTGGGAGACAGCCCTGCTTATCCTGTTATTTAGCACATGGATCCAGAGAGAGAGAGAGAGTGCTTTCCTGTGTCTGCTTTTCTGCTTTAACAAACTGATAGATTGCTCCTTTGCTGTGGGACACCTAAAAGCACAGCCTGTGCATTGGCTTGCTGGTTTCCTTGTAGCTATTCCCACTGTAATGCTGCCCAGGGATGGTGGCAGGAGGCTCCTGCTGGTCCTGCTGCAGGCTTGGGGTGTCCTCCTTTGTGTGCAGGGGTACAGAGCAAGGTGGCACTGGCCCAAAAGGCCACAGCAGGGCTCTGCTGAATCCCAGCTCCCGGGGTGCTCCTTTTACCTGTGCAGCTCACTGCTGGTGCCCTGACAAGCGGCTTTGTGTGTAAATGGGGATTTCTTTAAAACTCCTGGGAGGAGCAGCTGACAACAAATAGCTCCATGGCAAAAATGAGCGTGTGTGTGTGTGTGTGTGTGTGTGTGTGTGTGTGTGTGTGTGTGTGTGTGAACTACAGTCTAAACGGGAGAGGGAAAACATCCAGTTACAGAACTAATGCAAATGGAGTTGGCTTTCATCTCTCCCTGCAGCATCCTTTGTGGAAGGCATTTGCATTTCCCCAAAGTCAGTTCGCTACCTATCCTTCAAGCAAATCCAGAGCTAGAGAGCAGAGGAAAGCCTCTTTACAAGGTGTAGGGTGGCTTGCCAAATCTGAAGAGAGCTGAACTCAAAATATTTGAGAACGAAAAGTCTTATTTTAACGTAGCAACGCTGAACACAGCAGAGTATGCTCCACTATTGAGTGCGGGATCAGGGGACCATTCCTGATCTCCTGCTGCCCCATTTAATGCGGTGACCGATCCACAAGAGTGACGGGGAGGGAGAGGGTGTGTTATAAATTCCTCCAGCTGGAGCTCTCCAGCATTACCACCCTGTTATATATGCGGGAAGACTCGTGTGGCTCCCATCAAAAATCCACCAGCCTTGGGGTCTTCAGGTGTCCTCAGTGGTGTGGGGTGTCCTGGGGCTGGGAGCTGCAAACAGCTCCAGGGTGGACTGCTGCCATTCCGGAGGGAGCCACAAACGAAACAGGATTTCAGGAGCACTCCAGCAATAGCTATTAGCTATGCTAAAAGGATTAACAGCTCTGCAGGACTCATCAAGTGTTTAAAATATAACTCAAGCATCAAAGGCGACTCTTACAGGCTCACATTTTCACATCAAGTAACTGTGAAAATTTCTATCCAACTTAATTAAAACATTCACTAGGCTCGTTAAAAACAAAAAAAAAGAAAAAACAAAGGGCCTTTTTTCTCTAAGTACCAAGCCATTTTGAAGAGAGGAGTTTACAGCAACGTATGCATATTTCTGTGTTAAAGAATCACCTTTATGAAAGTCTCCTGTCTCCAGATCACTGTCTCTGACTAAGCTCAAGCTTTCTGAAAAGGAAATAAATATGGTTTTGGTATTGTTTTTGTTGTTTTGTTTTTTCCCTGGCTGGGGACCACAGAAGAGAGATGAAAAAGTGAAAAGAGCTTTGTAGAGAAAGTTAGATAAGAGGGTGGGGGAGTGTCAAAACCAAACCTATAATAGGAAACAAACCACTGAAGTGCTGGTAAAAGTACCTTTTATCTTGAAGGCTCCAAGTGCTGTGCTGTGCAGGAATACTCACAAGAGCTGTAACAACTGGTATCAGCACCTTTGCTGGCAGAAGACTCACCCCAGGCGGGTCACTGGCTCACTCACCATTAGTTCCTGACTGCCTCTCCACTTGTCTGCATTCATTTTTGACCACTCACTTGAAGAAGGATATTGAGGTGCTGGAACAAATCCAGAGAAGGCAACAAAGGTGGTGAAAGATCTGGAGCACAAGTCTGATGAGGAGAGGCCGAGGGAGCTTAGGGGACTCAGCCTGGAGAACAGGAGGCTCAGGGGGCACCTTACAGCTCTCCACAACCACCTGAAAAGAGGGTGTAGAAAGGAGGATGTTGCCCTGTTCTTCCAGGTAATAAGTAACAGGACAAGAGGAAAAGGCCTCAAGGTTCATCTGGGGAGGTTTTGGTTGGATATTAGGGAAAATTTCTTCATGGAAAGGGTTGTCAAGCACTGGAACATGCTGTCCAGGGAAGCAGTTGAGTCACCATCCCTGGAGGGATTTAAAAGATGTGTAGAGGTGGCACTTAGGGACATTATTTAACGGTGAATTTGGCAGTGCTAGGTTAGTGGTTGGACTCTACAATCTTGGCAGCTTTTTCCAATCTAAGTAATTCTATGATTCCATGGTTGAGGTGTGATCAGCCCCTTCCCAAACCCCTCCCCTTGTGTGCTTGGTCCTGGTCAACATCACCATCATCCTCCATGGGGCTGTGATTTAATCCTCCTTCCCTGTGACATACCCTGTCTCAGTGACATTGGGTCATCCCCAGGCTTCAGCATATATTCACCCTGACCACTCTCACCCTGCTCAGAGGCCTCAGTTATTTCTAATGCCCTGGGGAGATGTAAAGTAGGTAGATAGATTCCCCCTGTACAAGGTATAACTGGAGAGGTGCCTCTGGAATGATGGGTGCATTAAACATGGTATTTAAACTTAGTAAATGCTTTTTTGACGTACACAGAGGCCTTGAACATTTATAGGATTTCATCCCATTATGTTAGTTTTCTTGGTTTTGATTAATAATGAATTAGCATTCCCCAAAAAGGAATAAACACCCCTTCTCTTTCCTCTTGTTTACATGTGAGCTTGATTTCTTCCTCTTCACACTGTCTTGCCTGGTCAGAGTGCTTGGAAGGGCAGTGCCGAGAAACGCCATGAGGAGGGAGTGATGCTGCTCCTACTGCATCTTCCTGAGGCAATTTGCAGCACCTCTTCCTTCATTCCTTCCCACTTGGCCATTTTCTAGAGGCAGACAGTAGGACTTGAGCAAACAGCTTCATGCCCCTGGGAACCCTCCAGGCTGGACCAGCCCCGCTCCAGTGCTGGGGACAGCCCTGCTGTTACACAGGGCTGGTGGCATGGCAAGGTGTGTGAGCACAGACTTTACAACCATGTACTCAGTGCACGGTGGGGATGTGAAATGCAGGAATTAGGAGGTAGACAGGGTTTTTCCATCAAGTGTTTATAGCACCTCCCTCACCATGTGTCTAGACATAGCTATAAATGAGGGAGAGGGCTATTACCTAGGAATAAAACTACTGAAACCAGCCCTGGAGAGCTTGTCGCTGTATTTCCAAGGAACTGGGAGATACCTTATGATTAATGTAACAATATCAAAGGCTATAAACTCACCATAGCTGGGTACTGAGTCAGGGAACACACTTAGAATGTACCTGCCACTTGCAGCTTAGACTTAGCATTAACCACGATCTCTCGCCAGCCCTTGGCCATTCCAAGGGCTGCCGCTTGCTTTACAGACCAGGGGTTGAGCTCTGTTGACTCCACCAACTCCAGGGGCATCATAAAACAGCCCAGTGGTCGCCAAGGTCTAATTTCTCATTGCAGTGTGGAACAGAGGTGGTGTGGTGGAGAAGAGAGGTCATGAGCAGAGCCGGGACTGTGTAGCTCACTGGGAAACTGCCTTCACACCTGATAACTTGAGGCAGGGGCAGCAGGAGCTCTGCTGTGCGCATGTCAGTGCCTGTGTGGATGGGAAATGCCTGGGAACTCATCTCAGAATGCCCAGTCTCCATCCCAGTCCTTTTGATTGTGGTGGGAGATGTTATACTGCAGGGATCTTATTTTTTTGGATGCAAATTCTGTTCTCTGATCATTGCTTCTGCCACGTCCAGCACAGCGGGGTCTAAGTGTGCCTAAGGCTTTGCCATACTGTTATAGCATCAGCAAAAGTCATAAAGAAGAGAATGGACTCCCTGGAAAAATACCACGAAGCAAACCACTGACACACTCCTGACAGTGTCCACAGTGAAAGCCAAGAGAATTATTTTTTCCAGCTAGGAGTAACCTACCTACACTAGTCTGAATGATGGGGTGAAGTGACAGGGGATGTCTCTTCTGACCTCTTGGTTAAAAGTCTGTCATTAGAGGATGAAAAAAGGGGAGAGAAAGGGTCACAGTGATGGCTGAGACCTTTTGTGACCTGCTAGCCCATGGCTGACCTGCCTTCTGAGAGAGGAAGGATGAGAAACAGCAGTATGGCAAGTGGTTGGTGCAGGATGCAGGAGGTAGGAAATTTGTGTCAGCACCTTTGTGTCTGCAGGAGATACTCCCCAAGCTGGGTTTCCTCCCCCAGTTAGGTTTCCTCCACCAGATTAGGTTTCCTTTGCAGATCATGCACTGTGTCCAGGCCTTGTACCCTTGCAGAGTTTTCTTGTGTTGCACGTTCAGGGTTAGGAAGCACTTGGGTAACATGGCCCCCTAAGTACCTAAAATCTATTAAAAATTACTCTCATTTAACTGCATAAATAGTGTCATTGGGAATACAGCAATGCTTCTGGGATGTGAGTAAATATTGGCCTTGAATGAAGTCGTGGATAATGGGAGATAAGCTATCAACAGCTGTTTAACTTAATATTACTTCCACCCAAGATAACACTGAGCTTTTGCAAGAGGTTAATAACCAGATGCAGAATCCATCACAGCAAACACAGGCACCTGACAAAGTGCATCCTTAATTTTTCCGCTGGAGTGTTATTACAGCTGAAGAAGGAGTGTGGTAGCAGGGAAATGTGCTGGTGGGTCTGGCTCCAGTGGCACCACAGGTGATGTTGCTGACCTTCTGGCTCTGTCTAGTGATCAGGGGGACAAGGGTGCTTTCCTGTGGGTCTAGCTCCTTCAGATTGAGGGGTCTAGGATGGCATCATTATCTGGTTGTACTAACAGAGCTTGTGCTGCTGCTAATCAGGCTTGAATCCCTGTGCTGGGCAGTGCCTGTGTTGCACATCTGAGCATGGTGACCACGGAGCAAAGAGTGAAGGAACATAGGTTATACATGGCATTAATACAGATATTTGGAATGTGGTGTCAAAACACGAAATGTGCATCTGTTGTGGATCACAGGATCAGCATAGAAAGGAATGCAGCTGAAGCTAACCAAGATTTTAACCCAGAGTTATGGGCCTGCATCATCTTAGATGGCTGCTGCTCTGTGGTATGGCTGTTCCAGCCTGCTGCTGGACCTGTAATTCCACAGAACTGTAATTCCAAGAAGAGGTTGGCAAAGGCCAGAAGCACTCAGGGAGATTGGAAAGGCACTGTTAGCGAGCAGTGCTTGGCTCTGCAGCCACCAGGCTTCTCTGCAGAAGGACTCCTTCCCAGGCATGTCCCAAAATGTGAGTCTCGGGCAAAGGAGATATCTCCAGCCACCTGCCCATTGCCACAGTGTAGGCCTACCCTGGCTATTTTAATTACATTCCTCTCACTTGATCCTGGCCATGGATGCTGTAGACTTTCAGAGTTCATCTTCACAAGACAGAGCCAAGGGAAGGGCTGGGGTGGGGTGTGGAGGG
Organism: Dasyornis broadbenti; assembly: GCA_013397935.1. NCBI lineage: Eukaryota > Metazoa > Chordata > Aves > Passeriformes > Dasyornithidae > Dasyornis > Dasyornis broadbenti. The sequence goes on along the minus strand of VZRN01005752.1, from coordinate 1,374,570 downwards.
AGTGGACCATTGCCTGATCTCCTCTGCCTGCTGGGCCCATGGGGCTCCTCAGTTCTTTCCCCGATGATCAGGCAGACATGAGGTCACCAGTGTTAGTGCCCGGCTGCAACATGTCTTGGATGTCTCTGAGGACACTGATCAGCCTGACTGAGCCCTCGATGGAGGCTTCTGGCAGAGCTGGGCTGGCTTTCAGGGCTCCTGGCTCCCAGCCCCTGCTTTATCCAGCAGACCACACTGCTGCTCAGCAAAGCTGGCTGCAGATGCTAGGACAGCAGCTGCAGTGCTATTGATCCCTGTGGGGATGATAAGCCCAAATGAAGACCCTTGGGAAATCAGCACAGAACACAAAAATCTGGCTGCAAAGCAGAGGCTCAGACTGTGACAGCTCTGCAGACAAACTCATGTGAGAGTCCAGCTGTGCAGAGCATCCACAGAGAGCCTGCTTTGAACGTGGATTTGATGCTCAGGATACATAAGGAAATCTTTGTTGCTTCGCATGAGCCCATCACACCTTTTCCTTTTCCCAGAAGAAGCATCTGGATATGGATCCAGGTCCCTGCACCCATGGAGGGAGCAAATCCTCAGCTTCCCTGGGACCAAGTGGTTCTTGCTCAGGTGGGAAGGCTGAAGGAAGCAAACAAATGGGCATCTTGGAAAGGTCCAGGCTTCTCATGGTCTCAGGGTTAGAAAGGTCTGAGAAACACTAGGGCCTCCCAAATGAAAGGAGCTTCTCCATAACCCACCACCGCAGTGGCTGTTGCACAAGTAGATGGGAACATGTGTGTTTACAGCCATGCTGCACTCCTGGAGTTTGCACCCTGTTGGAATAGCTGGGGCTGTGTGTGCTGGAGGCACTCTGGCCTTGCTCACTCCCCAGCATGTTCCAGGCTCCAGGTGGTTGCTTTTGGGCCAGCCTCAATAAATGGCTCGTAGCGTTACCTGCTTAGCCAAGCACATCTCTGGAGCTTTGCTAGTAGCTCCAGTTAAGAAGAAAGCTGTGTTACTAATCCTCACATGTAGCTGCTTTTCCCCAACTTGAGCATTCCAGCTGAACTTTTCCCCCTGCTCTGTTTGCAAACCAGGCAGAGTGCGAGCATGCCCTCACCCTTCCCACACACCAGACACAGCAAGGCAGCAAGCAAATGGCAGGTCCCTGGTTGTCCTTAGCAATTAGCAAATAGCTCCAGCTGCCTCTGCTGCTGCCCTGGGATGACTTTTCTGCTCCCTGTGGATTCATTTCTGCAACAGCAGCAGAGCCAGGCAATGCAGGTTCACTTTTTTTATAGCCACACCTTGCCCTTGCCCATCATTTACACGGCGAGGTTAAATTGCAGTCCGAAATCAACTTTATTATTAAATGTCCTGAGTTCTTGAGTTATTAAAGGTAGGACAGCCTGGATTGACCCTTGTGAACTTGCATGCCTGCATTTAAAAAGCAAAGGAAGTTCCTGTAGATGTGCTAGCAGCACTGAGCAATTTTCTTGTGCTAAGGCTGGTCAAGTTCTATGTCCAAGCCAGCGCTCCCCGCTGTGGACTGTAACATTGTGATTCTCTTCTAGAGCTGGATTTTAAGCTCCTGCTGAAGTTTGCCTCTGCAAGCAAGGTCCTGGCTGGCAACAGCTTCCCTAGTTTCCTGCATTCCCAGGAGAACCTGCTGCATCGTGGCTCTGCTGAGCAACACCTCCTCTTGCCCTGCGCACTTTGGCTTCTCAGTGTGCTGGTACCACTCAGCAGTGGTGCTACTGAAGTTTATGCTGCTGCTACATGTCCTTTTCCTGGATAGCTTCCACATAATTAATTTGCCTGTGGAGCTACTGGCTCCTGTTTTAAAGCTTTCTTTTATTCACTTTGAGAAATATCCAGCTTCTCATTTACTCTTGTTTGAGTTCCCCTGATGTATCTTAAATTTTGGGGAGCATGACTGCTGGTTTTCACTGGGCAAACCACCTCAGGCTCCCTGGGAGTGGGAGCCTCTTCCTTCCACTCCTCCCCATATCTCTGCAATATAATCACTGGCTTGTTCAGTTCTTATTTCCCTGACCGAACTCAACATCGTGTTTTCTTTGGTTCCTCCTTTGATTTCTTGGCTTTTCTGGTCTTCCCACATTTTCTGCAGCTGCACAACTGGTCCAAACTAATAAGCAGCACAGTTTTTCACCTCAGGTAGCATTGTGTTCCCTTAGACCTTGGGCAGTGCTTGTGCCTCCCTTGCTCAGAATGGAGGTCGTGGTGGTGCTAATAACCTCATAATTAATTCTGTCCTCCTTGTAAGCAGGCTTTGGCAATGAATCCTTGCAGTCCTACATGGGTCTTGCCTCAAATTTGTGTGAATTTCATGAGAGTAGCATTGCTTTGAACACCTTCTTCACACCCAAGTCTAGCAGAGGGAGGATAGGAAATTTATACTTTCGAAAGAACTTTGCAAAGTTGCCTTACACTCCATTTCCTTGGCAAAGGCAAAATAAAACCATCCAGGGAAGAGGGAATAAAGAGTGGAGAAAAATGCTGCAGACATAAAAAGAGAAAATGCTGAATGGGAGGAGAGAACTGACAGCCTTAATGTGGATTTGGGGGGAATTTATAAACCTGAAGTCAAGTAATCACAAAGCTGGGGTAGTTTAGGTGACTATTGGGACTCATTGCTCTTCATTAACCTTCCAGCCACCTGGGTTCAGGTGTCAACTCAACATCAAACCACAGCTGATCGAAACTTTCTGTGTTGGAAAAATTGCGGGGAAATTGGGTTTTCCAGTGACTGAATGTGATTTTATGATGCCCCTGCCTTCCTCAATATCGTTAAATCATTCAATATAAAAAATCCAAAACCGGATATTTGGGGCTGAATCCAGTTCTGAGCTCCAGTCAAAAAGAACTGAAAAAATGCTGCTGTGTTTATTTGTAAGTGAGGAACTTGTATTTTCCCCCACATGCCATGGGGGCTTTCTTGCCCCTGCCTCGTGCAGAGGTCACACAGGATCCAGGCACTGCCTTGCCCAGAGAGCAACATAGAAAGCAACTTCAATAATTTCTACAGTGAATAACATTTTTTTTCACCTGCATCTGCTGGGAATGCTCTCCCCTGACCTGAGAGTACAGGAGTGGATGAGGAGAGCATAAGAAAGATGCCATCAAGCTGGGAAAATCGTCTGGCTCAAGTAGCTTTGGGATGAGGGTTTTCTATCATGGCTGTTTATTTGTTTGGAAGAGAAAATGAAGGTGGGTCCGGAGAATGAAGGAGGCTTTCCCAGGATAGCTATGACTTGTCAGGGGCTGAGAGAGATATGCCCTGCAAGCCCTGGGTCTTCTGTTTTATATCTGTGTTGGCTATTTGGAATACAGGAATTACTGCTGGCATGGTAGAGGTGTCAGATCAAAACAGCCAAGCAAGGCAGTTACAGTGGATTCTGGGTGAGGAGTGCCCTTCTTGGAAGAAGTGGTGGCAGCCTGGATAAGCAGCCTGGCTGCAGGGGAAAATGACCGAGTCTGGATGCACAGTGGGTGCTGATGCCACCAAAGCACCCCTGAGCAAACAAGGCCTTTTGTTCTACTATAGCCGCACACAAAATTCATGGCCACTTTACAGCACAGGGTCACTGACCACATTTTGCATTCCACTGACAGCAGAGCACCTTGCTCAGATTAAGTTGTAGACAAAATGTGTGCAGTCAGGCTGCCAGTGTTCTTGTGGCATCCTAGAAACTGAGTGGGACCCTTGTCCTGAGTGCTTGCCCTATGCATGCGTCGAGGGAGTTAAAGGACCCTCCTAAACTTCCAGCCTGGTGCAGCCTGGTGAGCTCTGCCTGTCTCCTCCCCTGGGATATTCTCCAGTGGCTCTTGCTGTAGAGGTCATAGGGTAATGCAAAATCCCACCAGTAGTTTCTACTGGTCTTCTGCATCCTTTTATTTGGTTTAAAACAAGGTGTGTGCAAGACATCACCGGGAATTCGTCGTCAGCTGTCTGTCAAGCTTAATTGGGTTGTCCTGTAAAATATCTTGTATATAAGTAAATCAAAAAGAGTGGGGCTCATAAAAGGGCCAGTGTGTGGCACATTGATGTTATTTATAGGCTTCTCTGTGGTTCTCATCACCATGGCAGCTGTGAAGGTCGACGCTGACACTTCTGAGGGAATGCCACGTATGTTTTTAAAAAGCCACGTGTATGAAATGAAGCCGTGCTTATGTGTTCCAGTGGAGCTGGGAGGCAAGGGTGCAGTGTCCTGCAGGGAGCCCCCAGCCCCAGGACAGTGGGATGAGGGGAAGGGGACGTGGCAGGTGATAGCAGGTCTGTGGGCTGAACACTTCTGGGGTTTTAGAGCCCACAGCTCTGGTGCCCTGGCTCCTGCATTCTCACATCTCATTGGGGAAGTGGGAGCCAAAGGAGCCAAAAGTACTCACACGGAAGAGGCCGGAGACCCCTTCATCCATTTTCTCTTCTTCAGTATGAGGCCCTTGCTTACCAGCCAGAAAGGTTTTTCCTACCTTTCTGTTTAATTATACTGAAGCCAGTGGTGATTGCTCTGCTAGCACCCAACAGAAGCTTACTTTCTACAGCTGGCTTTTTAAATAACATTCTTTCTTCTTAAAAAACAAACAATAGCAGCATGTCCTCATGTCAGTTCTGTAATTGGCACATAAAAGCTGCTTCAGCCACTTCCAAGCAGAACTGATTAGAGCATCTGCACCTCAGCCTCCACCTGGAAAGCAGCCCCTTGCAAAACTCTTACCAGTCCCAGCAGCATTGCTGTCTCCAGCAGCAGTGCTCCAGAATGACTCTTGGGGAGATGTGCAGCAAACCCTCAATGTGGTCCTGTTAATTCAAAACTACCTGGTCTCTCAGCTGAGCCACTGAACCCAGTTCCTCCAGAATCCTGGTCAGGCTCTTTCAGTGAATACATCTTCCTCTTCTCACTTGCATCGGGGTGTGGCAGCGCAGCCTTGACCCCAGAAACTCAGGGCTTTAGCCAGTCTTTCATGGATCTCTCTCCCTGTCTGAGAAAAGCTTTCTATAAACATTCATCTTCCTTCTACTAAACTAATTGTGACTTTCCCATCTGTAGCCAGGAGTTTTTTCTCTTAAGAACAAGCAGAGGTCTCTGGAAGGGGGCTGCTGTTTCTCAGCAGTGTCCCTGGCGCTCACAGCACCTTTCCCGTCGTCCCTGCTCCTCTGCAGCAGAAACCAAACTGTGCCTGTTTTCCCATCCTGTGCAGATAAGCAGGTGCTTCTTCCCATCGTGTTCATGTCTCCTCTCCTTGCTCCCCATGGGCAGCCTTTGTTCCTTGGCTGCCATTAGTGATGGACCTTTTGTTTCCACGAGATAAATGTTGTATCCCCACGACACACACCCCTGGGCTCCAACTGCTCCCAGCCCTGCCGCAGCCAGGGAACGTTCCTCAGGAAAGCCCCAGGGGACAGAAAAGTCATTATTTCGTTCACTGTTTCCACCTGTTGATGGTAACAGTATTTCTATTGCTGCAGGAGCAGGGGGGCCCTTACACACACCTTTGTAAGCATTCAATTTATGCTTTCTTCATAACAGTAAAGTGCTTTTGCCAAAGGCGTTTGGTTAAAGGGCTGAAGTAAATAAACTCACTGGAATTTTTTTTTTCTGGGGAAGTTAGGGGCTGTCCTGGAGCTTATGCAAGCACTTCACTAATGTTTACTGCCCTGGCATCCACTGTTAGTCCCGCAGACACGATGGGATCTGCTCATGGAAATGAGCCCACATGGGTAATGAATGTTGGGCAGTTGGTGTGATGCTTTCCCTGCCTCCTACAACTCCATTCAAGAGCTCTTCTTGCAGAGCAAATACATGGGGTCTCTTTTTGCTCTAAGACTTATACGCTTATTAAGCTTTCTGCAGTGGAAAAAAGATTGCAAGGCAATTCAGCTTGCTAGCTAGGTCATGAATCCATGTATATGTTATGAATGGAAACGATATGCATGTGCCCTGGGCTTTGCCCAATCATACCAAGCAGTAATACAAGACAGGATGAAAATAAATCTTAATACCAACATGCCCTACATGAAGGAAATACTTATTTTACATAAAACCTAATTTTAGCACGTCAAGACTGTAGCCAATCCACTTTTTCTCACCATGACTTAGCATAACGACATACATATAGGTATGAATATATATATTTGTAAACATGCTCCTTTTGCCCCTGTTTTTTTGCTGAATGTAAGTGCCCCAAGAGGCAGAACTTGCTGTCTCAGCTGGGAATCTCTCTGCACACTCACAATCCTTCTCTCCCTCACTTGGGCACAGGGAAGGCAACATGGGCACCCAGCCCTGCCATATTAACCCACAGAGTGATTTCTCTGAGCAGCAGCAGCTGAGAAATGCCAAAGCATGGCTTTAATGCTGACTGGGATCAACTGGGTAGAACCAAATGCTGATGGGTGTCAGGCCCTGGGGATGCTGTCTGCAGCCTAACTTCCCTTGCTGGCCACAGCTGGCCCTGATGTAGTGATCTCAGCGCTGGCAAAACAGCAGCATCAAAATGCTCTGCAGTGTAGGATTCACCAGTGTGCATGCCCTTTGTCTGATACCCACGGGGAGAGAGCGTGGAGAATGCCAGAGGTTGTAAGGGAATGCCCTGAGGGAGTCATGATATGCTCAGGTTTTCCAAGTGCTCTGGAAAATGTAGCGGAGAGCTTTGCTTTCCAGCAAAAAAATGAAAGTACTTTCTGGCATTATGCTTTTCTGCATCCTCCCTGTGTGGTGTCAGAGTTCATTTATGCAGCTGTATTAACTTTCACTTCACCTTTCTGTGCTTCCTTCCCCTGCACACTTTGTCCTACGAGCAGCCCAGACTCCTCCAACAGGGCTGGCTTTATAGGAAGAGTTTGGATGTGTAGCAGCAGGATGGCACAAGAGGATCCTGTCTTTTGCTTCCCAACCATGCAGGGATTCACAGTGGTCTGTACCAGCCAGCTCCGAGGGGCCCTGTGGGCACCCCACAACCACAGCCATGCTGCTCCCTGGGATGCCTCTGCCTTCCTGGGTCCTTGGGGATGTGGGTGTGGGGCTGGTGGCCCCCATGGTTGCCCCAGGAGCCTTGTGTCTCCCTGCTGCCTGGGAAGGCACCAGGCTTGCGAGTGACTGCGGGAGGATTTTGGCTTGTACTGGCAGCCAGTGAGGAGTGTCTGGCGCTGGTGGCTGGAGACCAGGCTCTGCCTGCGAGCCAAGCAGGCTCAGGAGCCAAAAGCAAAGCAAAAAGCATGACTTTGGATCCCTTTATAGAGTACTGCCTTGATGGTGAAGCCACTCATGACAAGTCTGTCGTGAGAAGCTCAAATGCTTGGGAGCAGCTACTGGTGCTTGTGTGAGGCCATGGTGGTGTGGAGCAGCTCTGAAGAAGCAAACACCCACAGGCATGTGTAGCAGGGATCCTCAGAAGCTGCAGGGACGGAGCTGTGCAGGGATGCTGCTGCCTTCCTGGTGAGGCGAAAGGTCTGTCACAAGCACCCTGAAAGGAGAAATGAGGTGCTGCTGCTGTGAAGGTGCAGCCCTACCTCCCCACTGGAGGAGCAGAGCAGGTACAGCAGATGAAATGACCTGCTGCTCTCTCCTTATTAAAAGAAAATAGTGTTTCCTGGCAGCACTACAGATCTGACACCTTGATCCATCGAGACGTTCTCAAAATATAAATCAGGAGGAAGGGATCAAAGCCCCTGATGCAGGAAGAGTTTCTCCTCCTGCTGCTGCCTTCTCCCAGGGTGGGAGAGCCCTGGTACCCTGTGGCAGGTGGATTTGGGTGCGGTGGATGTGACTGGGGGCTCCCATCACGGCACCAGTTTGTGGGGAGGTTTGACTGGGTGATGCATCACTGAGCCCATCACTTCTGGTGCAGCCCGAGCAGTTCTGGAAGGAGAAACTGCTCGTGATTTAAAGGTGTCGGAATCAGGAAATCCATCATGTCCCTTGCTAATCTGCTGCTGTGATTGATTACCCTCACCATTAACTGCCCGTTACAGATACACACCTTATTTCCAACCTAAATTCGTCCCTGGGCGTGGCAGCATCGCACAGTGATGCATGGAGGAGTGTGCAGGGGCTGAATGGCCCTGGGCCAGCACAGGCTGAAGGCACAGACACCCACTGCCAGCACCCACGTGCCTGGAACAGGGGGAGGGGCGTCCCCCGATGGATACCCCCAGAGCAGCTGGGATCCTCACCAAAGGACTTAGGGACATTGCAAGGGTAGTGGGGTGTGCAGGACGGGGTGGGGGCTGGCACCCTGCACCAGCACCCTCAGGACCAGCTCACAGCACAGTACATCGAGTACTGCTCCCCTTCCCATGCAGAAAGATCTTCCAGCAAAGGAGTAGGAAGAGTCTCACTCTGGCTCTGAGCTAAATTGTGCAGTAAATTAAGCCTGATCTGCATGAAATTTCCTCTGCATGTATGTTCCAGGGTGAAGCAGGGAACAGGTTTTATCCACATTCTCCTGTCTTTTGTCTTTAATTTAAAAAGTTAGAATCTCCTGTAATTGCCTCTGTGCTCATGGAGAATTGAGTAATACTAAGAAACCCTCCGGTGGCTAATTGAATGCCTTATAAATGTTCTGACTGTAAGCAAAGTTCTCTGTCTTACATTATAAAGATATTTAGGTCCAATGCTGTGCTAGGGTGATAATTTTATGAGGGATTTTCATATCTTTTGGATGCAATATGGGATGGATCATTACCTTTTTTTACACTTAATTGCTTTTATCATCCAGAAATATTCAGCGCTTAATGATAATAAAGAGCCTCTGCTAAGGAGGCCAAACACCACAAGTGCGTTATTGCCTCATGGTGCTCCAGAGCACAACTCCTCGGTGTGGCATTTCGTGTGTCACCCACCACCTGGGCAGAGGGGATGCCAAGGCCCAAATCACCCAGGAGGGTGCAAGGCCAGAGCCCTACAAAATGGGAATTGTCTTGTTTTCCCAATTATCCATCTCCCCTGCCTTTTTGGTACCTTACCCGTGGCAGTCAGACCACGGAGGATGCTTCTGTAGCAGCTGGGGATGAGGTGGCCGAGCTTCCTGGTGCAGGCTCCAGGCTCAAAGAGGGGAACAGCCCATGGCAGGCACAGAGCTTCTCTGGAATCAGCTGGATTGCCTTGAACGAAGGAAATTTGCTGCTCTTCAGGCAGCCGGGTTGCCTGCTGGGCCGGGCTAGTGCCTCTCTGCCAGCTTTGCTCCTCAGAGGCAGGGATACAAAACCAGGTCCAGATGTTTGCTTGCTGTGGTGCCCGTGGCTTTCCAAGAATGCATTTTTCAATGGCCTTCTACAGCTTTTAATTAAAAGAGCACTCACATAATTTATTAATCATCTATTAACCCTTTCTAGATGCTATAAGCCCATCACAGACATCGGTGGTGTCGCACTGATGCTTATAAGCTCATCAGCAGCCATTGTAATTGATGGATATAAGCAATCTGCTGACCTGTTGGGCTCGGCAACAATTGATTAACTATTCATTAAAACATCTAGAAATTATTTATGAACCTTTTATAAACTATTTATAAGCGAGCAGGGACAGATTTATTCATTACTGTGTATGGGCTTGCAGTGGAGGGATGGAAGGAGCTCCAAGCTGAGATTCCAGCAGCCCAGCTCCAGGCAGCAGGAAACATGCCCAATGTCACAAGAAAGCCTTTGTCACTCCACACATTTTTCCAAATTACACCGGCTTCCTGCAGGCCCCATGGGGGATCAAATTCCCTGATAGATGTGGGTCGTTCTCCCAAGGATCAGAAATAACACAGAATGGAGGATTTTCTGCTATTCTGCAGAGTCAGGTAGTTGAGCTAAGTAGGGGCTGGCGAGAATCCAGTAGCAGCTTTTTAATACACTGTTGGGCTAAACTTAGAGAAGAGGATGAGCAGGCTTGTGTGATGCTTTGCTTCTAGTGGCATAGGATTAAATTACCATCCCATTTTGCTTCATATTAGTATGCAGGGATATGGAGAGCCAAGGGCAGCAGCTGCCAGCAAAACCCTGTTGGCTGCTGGGTGCTCTCAGGCAATGAGCTGATTCCTGGGTAAATTGGGGATGCAGTGCAAAAGTCAGGTTCAGGGCCCACAGCTGAACATGACCCTACCATGGATTGTTTAGTTTTGGGGTCTTTTTCCCAGCTGGATAACA